>JADBJO010000979.1:234064-324064 GCA_016801955.1 Conus betulinus | reverse complement strand
CATGACTTCATTTTTCATAGAATGAATAAGTAATGCTGGTCATTTGTTTTTTCTTTCTGAAAATCGGACTAATTAGTGGAAACTGAGTCAAGCTCTCTGTAACACATCTCTTGCACCATTATGAAACAATGAAATGAACAGAAGACTTAGGATATATGTTTTCTTGTGTGATCCAGAATCTGGAAGCACTACTGCAGAGGAGAGAGATCCTGAGAGTGAAGGAGTTGAAGAAAGAGGAACTGTACTGTTGGCCATCCTACTCATGTGTGCTCTGGCTGGGAATGTTCTGGATGTGACGTGGGACTCTGCTCAAAGTGCTTTCAAACCTTCCACAGAAGACCAAGGCCCTAACTTTGTTCTGTGTCTTCCAAGGACATATTCTTCTTGTTTTCTCCCAAGTTTCAGTGTTTTGACATTCAAGCAGGAAAACTGTGGTGTTTCAAACAAATGTGGCTGACATTTTGGATTACCTTTTCACCAGTGTTCTGGATTACACTGTGAAGAATATCTCAGCTGCCATCAGGGTACTGCCTTGTAATTATTTTTTTCAGATTCCTCATTATCTCTAGTTTACAAAAACATATAGTTTTATTACCTATCAAGCTTCAAGACAAGCCTGCACAAACCCCCATTTCCTTTTATAGTGAAATTCGATTGTCCGGATGCTGAATTATAGGTACATCATTTGAGGCACAATTCATTATACATAGCTCAAGTCAAGAGAATTATCAGCTTTCCTATGTTTCCAGCACATATTTGTCTTCATTTTATCTCAAGTCTGAAGTGTTTAGGTAGTACAGAAGAAAAAAAACTGTGTCTCTCCTAACATTTGACTTACTTTTCAAATAACTTTTTCAGAAATTTTGCCTGCTTATATTTTGAGGTCAGTCTCCAAGTAGGTACAACCCACAGTATTTTCAGTTATTTCACTAGATTCTACAACATCTCTACTTTCTAAAAATATATAGGTTTGCATATCTAGTGCAAATAATATGTATGCAGAAGCCAAATTCTCAAGTGTGGTGTGTGTGTGACGAGTTTCCTGTCCTAGATTTTAACTACATTTCTTTAAAGCATAAATTGTTATACAGAGCACCGTGAGGGTTAACTGTTACTGTTCTATTACAACTCAGTGTTTTGATATTTATGCCCTCAGTATTGTGACCTGTAGTTTTAGTTATAGAGATATTTTACCCTAAGTGACTTCAAACATACATGTATGTGTCTACTGATCACAAGAACTGAATTCCTTATGGACATCAGCCAAACAAACATTTTTGTCAACCGCAAGACTGGAGAATGTGTTGTGTGCAGCAAACATTTTCAAACATTTTTGTCAATTCATCACAAGAGGTGAGAATCCTACATTTGCTCTGCTGTAGTGTAAGAAGCAAACATTTGTGTCTACACTGATATAAATAGCTGAGATTCCTAAATATATCTATGCTCGCAGAGGATCCATGATATGATTATTGAAGAGTAACAGCGAATGATTTTATTTGTGTCTGAATTTCATGATTATTTTTCTTAAAATTATCCTCGAAGTAAGTCCTTAAATTAAAAAAAAAAAGGTGCTTCAAAAGTCCTTAAAAAGTCCTCTTTTTTTTTTTTGTCTGGAAGTCTGTATGAACCCTGTTATGGGTCACGGATGATGCCCGACATTTAATTTACCGTTGTATCCGTTACGAACGGCTATAACGACCCATAACGGTTTTTTTTTTTTATGGAATATCTCAGAAAGTATGTGGCCGATCTTTCTGAAAATTTGTAGGTATGTTCATTATGGGTGATTGAGATGCCGGATGTTTAAGTTTACCGTTTTAGCTGTTACTAACGGCCCATAATGGTTTTCTTCTTGATGGAAAATCTGAGAAAGTTCTATGACGATCTTTCTGAAAATTTGTATGTTCGTTTCATTATAGGTCACAGATGATGGCCATTGTTTACCAGAATAGCCATTACTAATAGTTACATTAGCCAAAGATGGTTTTTACTCTTTATGGAATATATCACGTGTATTCAGGATAAATTGGGAGTACATTTATATGCTTTGCATCCTCTTGTTTTTTGTTTCACATCAATCTTTGTTGTTGTCTGCTTGAGTTGTGGGGGTGAGAGACCCTCTTGTTATGGGCATTTATTATTGTCACACACCTTAAGTAGCATATGACTCACTTGCTTAGAAGCCAAAGAAATGTGGGCCATTTCAACACAGTTGAATGACAGCAGTGACACTGAAGCAGCGCTGTGAAATCAGGGTACAGTTATCAGAAGACAAGATTTATTGTTTGATGTTACTTGTGATACGACAGAAAGGATTTACTGTTTGATGTTTGATGTTTACTTGTTGTGACGAGAGGTGTGAGTGGTAGGTGGGTCCACTAGGAGAAGGACTAGAAATAATTTCTCGATTAGAATTATCTTAACCCTGTTCAGTAAGCACTTATCTGGGCTTAGTTACACCGAAAACCATCGGCAAGATAGGTAACTCCGTAATTTGAACATGGTTACTCAATTAAAAAAATAATTTAAAGAGAGGAAAAAGAAAGAATGAAATGAAAATATTTTTAAAAAAATTCCTACGAATATATATGTGCTATATCGTAAGTTTGAAGAATGTCACATGAGCCATTTACTCGGGGAAAAAAAAAAAATCTTCTTCTTCAGAACTTTCTTCTGAATCGTTGCTCATCATACCTGGAACTTCATCCCAGTCGAAATCTAGGTCACTCTAAGCTTCATTACCCAGCACTTTCACTAAGTCTTATGCCGTAAATTCTACAAATCACAGTATCTCCATCACTAAATCTCATTATAGAATGGCAGAAATCAAAGTTAGCCATGGTGAAAAAACAGCATTTCGACTTCAAAACTTAAAAAATTCGTAACTCGAGAACCACGGCACGCATCGACTCGCGTTTTTTTTTTTGCAGACGGTAGAAAATGGCGGCAGGAAGAAGGAAATCACGTTCTCGCGAGACTTCCTTTTCTACGAGAAACATGGCGCCGCCTATAGTTGCCACGTGTTTTACCAGGTGCTGGTAGGCGCTCAGCGTTTTTGGCTGTGTGATTTTCCGGTTGGGCGCTAGCGGGTGCCTGATTGTCAAGAGAGTTAACTTTCACCTACACCCTCTCTCTTACTAGTGGTGGAAGGAGCAACTTTCCGGTACTAGTCATCAAAGAAATTTTTATTTTGCTCCAGGACTTGGTAAAATACTGAACAGCGGCTCTGAGATAATTTGAAGAGAGAAGTTCAAACATTCGACACTTGATTGAACAACAGAGAACTGACACAAGTTAAGTACAATTTCACGCATCAACTTTTATTGCTTACACATAGGTAAGTATTGGCATGTCACTTCCATAGGCTAGGTTTTAGTTCTGATTGGACTACCACAATGAGGGGTCCTTCCTCACTCCTACTTAACATGCATACACCTGGTGCTGCCGCTTAAGTTGGAATACAGTGGGCCTGTCACTGAATGCATCTGGTTGAGATATAACCACTTCGCTTGCATACATCCAGTGCAGTAGCCAAAGTGGTACTCATAGACAGTTCCTCACTGTTTCATCATAAAGTGAGGGTAAGGGTCTGATGGGTTTGAGTCCAGGTGGTAAGTTTAATAGCTTTGCTTCGGAGAGGGTAGTTGATCTCTCCTGTGGCTGGTGACTGCCCCACTGGTGTAGATTGGTTGTCTGGTGTCGCCCCGGTTTACAGTGTGAAGCCATGGTGTTTGGTGTTTCCCTGGTTTCTGGCGTAGCCCCCCCGTTTCTGGTTCAGCCGCAATGTGTAGCATGACCAGGATCCCAGTTCTTTGATAAAGAGAACTTGGTCTGTAGGTGAGAATCTGATGGCTGGTTTGTCGAGTGCACACATTTACCCTTTTCCTCTTTCTTTCAAGAGGTGTGTGAGACTCAGCCTGCAAAGTTTTCTCTATGGTAGAGTTTCTGCTATAACTATTCCTCTCCACTTTTGTTTAAAGGCTAAGTTAAGCTTATAAAAGGGTAGGAGACAGTAATACACTGTTACACAGTTTTCAAACAACTTTTCCATGTTTCTTATGAATTAAAATCACACGGATTTGGGCTACACTTAGTCCGAGTACACATGTGGTGTAGGCTTAAAGTTATACACTACAAGTCATTTCAACAATCATCAGTATTCATAAATCAGCTTAGCAGTTTTTAACCTAGCACAGGCATACTGTTTTCATGATCAAAATTAATCATTGAATTATTATCGTAACAGACAGAATTGCGTACTGGCAAAAGTCAGGGTGCACACAAAGAATAGTGGTCAGATTGTTAACAAAGAATCGTAACCACTGGGAGAGAGCTTTTGCCATATGATGGCAAGCAAAGTACTACACAGAATAACCGTGCATCAGTTTGTTAAATGTTGCTAAGCATTTGTACAAAGTTACAATGTTAGCGCACACAGCATACATAAAATCAATACATAGATTCGAAAATGTAAAACAGAGTTCCAACTCACTTTTCCTGGGAATGAACAGTGAATGAAACTGGAGGTCAAGGAGTACCAGGAGTTTACCAGGCCTTCTCCAGTCGTCCCTTGTCTTCCTCTGTTCTCAACTACAGGCAGTCTTGAGGGGTCGATGAAGTTGCGACCCTGTGTGCCTGGTGAATTCTAAACTGCCAAATCCTGTCATTCACACATCAGGGGTGAGAGGGGGAGGGATCTAGTCTTATCACCATTCTGGAGAAGGAGGGAGGTTTGACGATTGCCTTTGTGTCAGTTACAGTGGCACGTGGCTCAGGTGGAGGGGGGAGGGAGTGGTGGTGGAGAGCACAGCAGCAGCGTCGTGCCTTTGTTTCATGGGATGGGGGAGGGGGTGGTGGTGAAGATAGCACTTTGGGAAGGGGGGGGGGGGGGGGGGGGGGGGGGGGGGGGGGGACAGGCAATTGTCACAATGCAAATTGAAATATTTCTGCGTCGTAGCTACTCAGAATGGGGAAAGAGGGTTGAGAGGGGAAGGGGGGGGTAGGCCAATAAGAATGAAAGGCGTCACGCGTTTACTACTGTGACGCAATTTTTTTGCTTTGTCATAGATCTGATTGAAATCTCTTCTTTGGTTTGGGGTTTTTAGTGGGACCGATCGGATGTTTTTGTCAAGCGTTTCATCACACTTGTGACACAACAGAAAGGATTGATTGTTTGATGTTTGATGTTACTTTTGACACGACAGAAAGGGTTTATTGTTTAATGTTACTACTTGTGACACAGCAGAAAGGATTTTTTGTTTGATGTTACTTGTGACACGACAGAAAGGGTTTATTGTTTGATGTTACTTGTGACACAACAGAAAGGATTTTTTGTTTGATGTGACTTGTGACACGACAGAAAGGATTTATTGTTTGAGTTACTTGTGACACAAAAGAAAAGATTTATTGTTTGATATTTGATGATACTTGTGACAAGTGACAACAGATCTGTTTGTTTTCTCACATACTTGTGTCACATGTAACATGAGAAAAGTCACACCAGCGTACTGATTGGATTCAACATTTGCTTTCATCCCTTGGCAATATACTGCTAGACTGCCTTTTTGAAGAAAGAATTTTTTCCTTTTAGTAACTTTTTGTGTGCTGTTGCTAATTGTTTGTGGGTGACAGCATGAAACATGTGAAGGGGCCTTGTAGACATTGTTAGAATGTCGCTGCCATCAACACAATTCAAAAATGATTAGACAGTGTTACTCCAGGTACGTGATAACATCTGTCTTTGCTCTTTAAATATTTAAACATATCTCATATTGCTTCCAAAAGCCTATTTTAAACTGCAGTGTATCAGAATCTAAGGAAATGCACACAATAATTCATACAGAATCATTTCAGTGAAGTGGAGAAGAGAAGGAAAAGCAAAAATAGTGGCAGCCAGTGAGGTTTTGTTGTTGACTTGTTTGAGGAGCACTTGTTGACATGGCCTCACTTTGTTGTTGACTTGTTTGAGGAGAACTTGTTGACATGGCCTCACTTTGTTGTTGACTTGTTTGAGGAGCACTTGTTGACATGGCTTCACTGCACATCCATGAGAAGTGGACTGTAGAAAAGGGCATGGAAAGGCCAGCAGGTTGTTGGTGGTGGTGGTATTGTCAGGCTACTGATACCATTGCCTTGAAGACCACTGATGTGAGAAATCTGTTGTTTATATGTCACGCTACTGATACCATTGCCCAAAGACCTCTGATGTGAGAAATCTGTTGTATATATGTCAGGCTACTGATACCATTGCCCAAAAGACCTCTGATGTGAGAAATCTGTTGTATATATGTCAGGCTACTGATACCATTGTCCAAAGACCACTGATGTAAGAAATCTGTTGTATATATGTCAGGCTACTGATACCATTGCCCAAAGACCTCTGATGTGAGAAATCTGTTGTATATATGTCAGGCTACTGATACCATTGCCCAAAGACCACTGATGTGAGAAATCTGTTGTATATATGTCAGGCTACTGATACCATTGCCCAAAGACCACTGATGTGAGAAATCTGTTGTATATATGTCAGGCTACTGATACCATTGTCCAAAGACCACTGATGTGAGAAATCTGTTGTTTTTTTGTCACGCTACTGAAACCATTGCCCAAAGACCTGATGTGAGAAATATGTATATATGTCAGGCTACTGATACCATTGTCCAGAGACCACTGATGTGAGAAATCTGTTGTTTATATGTCACGCTACTGATACCATTGCCCAAAGACCACTGATGTGAGAAATCTGTTGTATATATGTCACGCTACTGATACCATTGCCCAAAGACCTCTGATGTGAGAAATCTGTTGTATATATGTCAGGCTACTGATACCATTGCCCAAAGACCACTAATGTGAGAAATCTGTTGTATATATGTCAGGCTACTGATACCATTGTCCAAAGACCACTGATGTGAGAAATCTGTTGTATATATGTCGGGCTACTGATACCATTGCCCAAAGACCACTGATGCGAGAAATCTGTTGTATGTCAGGCTACTGATACCATTGTCCAAAGACCACTGATGTGAGAAATCTGTTGTATATATGTCAGGCTACTGATACCATTGCCCAAAGACCACTGATGTGAGAAATCTGTTGTAAATATGTCAGGCTACTGATACCATTGCCTTGAAAGACCACTGATGTGAAAAATCTTTTGTACTAGATCCTGCGTTGCTGCTGCCCCCTGGAGGCGGGGCCGACAACGACAGTGACGAGAGTGACATGGGAAGGCTTCAAGGTGAGCAGGACAGTTACTAGTTCAGTCGCTCTCTTTGGTTTCCATTTTTTCATTTGTTGGCTTCTTTTTGTTGATGTTTTTAACTTATTTTTCTCTTTAGTTTCTTCTTATTTATTTTTTTTTCCCATTAATTACAAAGTGTAAGTGTACACAGGTGAGGAAAGGCCAGAATGTTGTCCACATCTTGGGTTTCCATCTTCAACCAGTTTCTTGAAGCCTTCCTCTGGTTTGCAAGCAGTTGCATCTTGGGTGCATTACTGAATCAACCCACATGGCTGAAACACAAAGTCTGCAGTTCTCATTCTCAGTTGATAGCCATCTGGAATGCAAAAGCATTCCCTTGGTGCATTTGAAGTTGAACATGTCTTGAAGTTGAAAGACTTTTGAGCAGGTTGCCAAGAAAACAAAAAAAATAGGTCCAGCTGGACTCAGAAAAGATGAATGGGCAGTTGAAAAAGGTCATGGAACTGGGCGCTGGACATGCTTTTTCCTCACCTGATGAGTCTGTCGCTTGTTGGAGCAGACTGAGAAAAAACAGAAGTGTATGTGTATGTCTAATTTCTGTCAGCATGAAAAATATCTCGCAGAGGGCTATAAGGTTGAAATTTATTTTGTATCACTTTAAAGTAATTAGATTTGGAACATTGTCAGTCTTTTTTTTTTTTTTTTCCTTTTTTTTTTTTTAAACTATGAGGTCAGAGACATTTTGTTTCACACAGACATTATTCTTTATTTGGGGGGGGGGGGGGGGGGGGGGGGGGGGGGGGGGGGGGGGGGTAGTAGAAAAAATACTTCAGGAGACTAGTAAAAGGACTGGAAAATGAATTTGCAGTCATTGAGAACTTGATAGAAGTGTAACACTGTGTTTTAGCTAACAACATTGTAAATGCTTTAAAAGTATTGATGCCCAACCAGAGAAACATAGTGGACTTAATGATTTTGTTTGAAAGCAGTAACCATTTTGTAGAGGGCAGCATAGGTTTTACCCTATCAGACCAGCTATTTAATTCTTCGTTCAGTTCTTTTGTAGTCTGCTGAAGGTGTGGGACTCGACATCACCCTAGCAGTTCTTGCTGCTTTAGGAAAGTGTGGGACTGAACATCATCCTAGCAGTTCTTGCTTCTTTAGCAGTTCTGTATTCCCAGCTTGCAGTAGAGTGAAGGACTTGGCTCAGAACACACTTTCTGTGTCTGAGTTTTGTATCTTAAATGTGTAGATTGTACATTATGAAGATGTGTTGATTTGTGGCTGAAAGGTTTCAAATGTTTGTTATTTATGAAACAATGGTGATATGTATAGTATTACTTTTGACTTATTAGTTCCATAGTTATTCTCTCTTCTGAGACTAACCATAGATTTGTGTACTTAAGGATGCAAGCATGGCCAGATTCTGGGTATTTATTGTTTTTCACACTCACATTTTTTTTTTTTGTTTTCATTTTTCTTAATTCTGAAAGACTAACTGCAGAAATATAGCTAAAGGGGAGACAGGCATGTCAAATTTTCTGGATGTTTCAGTTTGAAATTTGAATACTCACTTGGGTGCCAAACAGTACATTCCGGCAGCTGTCTTGTGTTTTACATTTTTGTTTCAGTGTACTCTGGGTTTGTGAGTTATTTTATTCTAATTTGTAGATAGGATTATTTCACATGTCATCTGTTTTTGACCAAAGTCAGTTGGTCACGTAGACAGAGGACTGTTTCATATGCCATCGATTTTTTTGACCAAAGTTAGTTGGTCATGTAGACAGATCATTATTTCACATGTCTTCTGTTTTTGACCAAAGTGAGTTGGTCTTGTAAATAAATAATGGCTACAAATTTGTGAGATTAATTAGGATCGGCGGATCGGCTGAATACTCTTTTTTTTTTAAAGAATTGTAAATGAGAACCCAGTCTGGAAGTAATGTGAATGTTTAGCTCTTGCTATTATAGGAAAAAAAAAGATGTAAATGATAACCCAGTCTTGAACTGATGCAAATGTTTAGCTCTTGCTATTTTAGCCATTTGTACCTCTGTGGTTAGGACTAAGATACCTTTATTTTATAGCTGGTGAAAAGCAAATGGCTTTGTACATTTTGCATGATGTGTGAAATACATGTTGATACTGTCTTTAAGCTCAGGAGGTGGCAAGATGATGAGATTTTCTTGGGTGTGTGTGTGCATGTCATTAGCCTCGAGATCAGAGTAGATGAGTATGTATGTGTCAGTCAGCAGGAGGGCAATCCGAAATTCAGCATGTGTTTTAAGTGGTTTAACTGTTGATCTCTTCAAGATTTGTGTGTGTTTTTTTTTATTTGCTTTTTAAATGTGTAAAAGAACACGCAACAGCCTTTTGACTAAATTCTTGCTGATATCTTATCTCTAGAAGAATTTGCTCATCTTGAAATCAGTGTGAAAACGTTGACTTTCAAGATTAGAAGGAGAGAATCCTCACTCAGTGACCATGCTGGACT
Organism: Conus betulinus; assembly: GCA_016801955.1. Lineage (NCBI taxonomy): Eukaryota > Metazoa > Mollusca > Gastropoda > Neogastropoda > Conidae > Conus > Conus betulinus. The sequence goes on along the minus strand of JADBJO010000979.1, from coordinate 314,365 downwards.
GCTACAACTGTCACGCAGCCATCACTTTTTCTCTTGAAGTTTATCTTATAGACTGACATAACCCCTCAGAGTTTGCCGTGATTTTGTAACATGAACTTACAACGTCTGACAACATGTTTTATGGAGTCATATAAATCCAATAGCTGAAGGTTGTTTTCACATGGACTTAAATCTGTGTAAGGGGCATGTCATCAGGAAAGTTCATGTTGTGAAACTGCACTAACAACTAACCTTGTCTCCCACACTCTGCTTTTTGCTTGTGCAAAGCAGAGCAGACGCCCACTTTTGACAGAATGCCTGTGAAAATGTCTGTTGATTCAATGCCATCCATGGTTTCCTCAGCGTTGCTGGAATCTAGAGGGTTGCCATCCCATCTGTTTGGCGCACTGGGTCCCAGAATGCATCAGTTGCTTCATCGCACCATGAGTGGTGGCACAAGTATGTGACCCCAGCAGGCTTGTATGGTTCGTTTTGTGACTTTGGAAGGAAAGTGACCATTTCTGGCACCTGCCTGTTTTTACATTGTCTCTGTGCTAGAACATCCTGTGAGCGGCCCACTTGACAGTTGATGGATGTAAGCCCTAGGTTATGGCTTGTAGTGTTAAGATAGAAACAAAGGATATGTACATGCAATGTCTACGTTTCATCTGTGTTTGTCTGAGCTGAAAAGTATCTAGCATTGACTTTTTCATCAGAAAGTTGGAGAATGTCAAAATGGCATCCTGTTAAAAGTTGATACCACCAGTTTAAAGAATATCAAAATGGCATCCTATTAAATGTTGATATCACCAGTTAGAGAATATCAAAATGGCATCCTATTGTTGATATCACCAGTTGGAAAGTATCGAAATGGCATCCCATGAAATGTTGATATAACCAGTTAGAGAATATCAAAATGGCATCGTATTGTTGATATCACCAGTTAGAGAATATGAAAAAAATGGCATCCTATGGAATGTTGATAACACCAGTTAGAGAATGTCAAAATGGCATCCTATGAAATGTTGATATCACCAGTTAGAGAATATCAAAATGGCATCCTGTTGTTGATATCACCAGTTAGAGAATATCAAAATGGCATCCTGTTGTTGATATCACCAGTTAGAGAATATCAAAATGGCATCTAATGAATGTTGATATCACCAGTTAGAGAATATCAAAATAGTATCCTAATGAATGTTGATATCACCAGTTAGAGAATATCAAAATAGTATCCTAATAAATGTTGTTATCACCAGCTGTATGGAAAAGCAATATCACTAGTTCAACTCGGTTACAGTTTAAACAAGTTGGGATTACAGTGCAGTCATTGTCCCAAATACAACAGATGCACACATGCACACCTTGGTCTCCCCACACTTGTGAACAATAGTTGTGGGGAGTGGGCATGGATGCGTGGTGGGATGGCATCTTGTCGAAGAAGAGTATTTGATGGAAATTGTGGGCTTTAGAGTTAATTGGTTTGAGGAAATGTGAAACTTGTTCAGACACTATTTTTCCAGGTAGTTGCGTCCCGGGCGATATGGTTAATCATCATTGTTTTCCGAGCAGACAAGGAACACCATTGGGCAGTAATTGAAATGTCTCTAGATATTTCCAGAATTAGAACTATCAAAATTTAGTTTCAGTGTTTTCTGGTATGCACATACTGGTTGTGTGTGTGTGTGTGTGTGTGTGTGTGTGTGTGAGGGTGCTGGTTATAAAATGACATGATTGTTTCAACTGGAAACACTTTTTTTTTTTCGAAGTCTTAACTCCTTGCCATCTGAGGCGACCTGTTCTATGGTCAAACTGTGAGCTGAGAGCCCTAGGGGCTTTTTTGGCCCTGATCTGAGCCATGTTTGGGGCCTTGGCCGGTTCCAGGTTCCCTGCATTATAATAATTTGCTCTGTATTGAATGGTATGGATTGTGTGAGACTAGACTCAGAAATACAGCTTCCAGCAAACGATGTCAAAAATTCAGCTGCTCAAACAAAATAAAAGCAACACAATTACTTGAAATTGAAAATTGCCAGTAAAAATGATACGGACACATGTAATATAGATTTTAAGTTCACTTACCTTATTTTTTTCATTTTAAACAATTTTTGATACAAAAACAATAATCGGACAAATTTCACAAATTGATCTACATGATTTAGTGTCAGCACCCCTGATCTTAGATTATCTCTCGCTGTTTATTGCCCAAAATAACAACAGACAATTGTTAAATTATATTCTAAAATGTTCATTCAAACACAGTTATCTTACCCTTCTTAATGTTTAAATGTTTATAAATAATTGTCAGACGGCAGTTTTACACTTGAAATTGATACAGCTTTATTACAAACTTACAGTTGGCTTTGTCAGTGTCAGTCTGTGACAATATGGCAATAAAATATTTCTGCATGAAAGTCATCTGACTCATCATGAAACCTATTTAAATTTGTCGCCTTTTATTTTTCAGAATAAATCAGCTCATTCTGTTAAAGTTATGCTGATGCTGCGGCAGTATCTGCTCAAAACACGGCGTCAATCATCGGCTGTCAATTTTCCTAGAAGTCAGCCAATCAAATTGATATTCACTCAAAATGGGGAGGGCAGGTGGGCCTTTTTTTCTGTCAGAATGTTGCTGAATCTTCACTGGATCCACTGCACATTTGCTTCTCTGTGGCATAAGGCCACCCATGAGCTTCTCTGTGAATAAGGCCACCCATGTGCTTCTCTGTTGAATAAGGCCACCCATGTGCTTCTCTGAATAAGGCCGCCCATGAGCTTCTCTGTGGAATAAGGCCACCCATGTGCTTCTCTGTTGAATAAGGCCACCCATGTGCTTCTCTGTGGAATAAGGCCGCCCATGAGCTTCTCTGTGGAATAAGGCCACCCATGTGCTTCTCTGAATAAGGCCGCCCATGAGCTTATCTGTTGAAGAAGGCCGCCCATGTGCTTCTCTGTGGAATAAGGCCGCCCATGAGCTTCTCTGTTGAATAAGGCCACCCATGTGCTTCTCTGTGGAATAAGGCCACCCATGTGCTTCTCTGAATAAGGCCGCCCATGAGCTTCTCTGTTGAATAAGGCCACCATGTGCTTCTCTGTTGAATAAGGCCACCCATGTGCTTCTCTGTTGAATAAGGCCGCCCATGAGCTTCTCTGTTGAAGAAGGCTGCCCATGAGCTTCTCTGTTGAATAAGGCCACCCATGAGCTTCTCTGTTGAATAAGGCCACCCATGTGCTTCTCTGAATAAGGCCGCCCATGAGCTTCTCTGTTTGAATAAGGCCACCCATGTGCTTCTCTGTTGAATAAGGCCACCATGTGCTTTTCTGTTGAATAAGGCCACCCATGTGCTTCTCTGTTGAAGAAGGCCGCCCATGAGCTTCTCTGTTGAATAAGGCCACCCATGTGCTTCTCTGTTGAAGAAGGCCACCCATGAGCTTCTCTGTTGAATAAGGCCACCCATGTGGTTCTCTGTTGAATAAGGCCACCCATGAGCTTCTCTGTTGAATAAGACCACCCATGTGGTTCTCTGTTGAATAAGGCCACCCATGTGGTCTCTGTTGAATAAGGCCACCCATGAGCTTCTCTGTTGAATAAGGCCACCCATGTGGTTCTCTGTTGAATAAGGCCACCCATGTGGTTCTCTGTTGAATAAGGCCACTCATGAGCTTCTCTGTTGAATAAGGCCACCCATGTGGTTCTCTGTTGAATAAGGCCACCCATGTGGTTCTCTGTTGAATAAGGCCACCCATGTGGTTCTCTGTTGAATAAGGCCACCCATGTGGTTCTCTGTTGTATAAGGCCACCCATGTGCTTCTCTGTGGAATAAGGCCACCCATGAGCTACATGTGTATGTGTCTTGAATGAAGGTGGGCGTATGTGTTGGCACATTTTCTGAGCCAAGGGTAGCTAGGTTTTGGCATGTTTCCCAATGGATAAGGGTTAATAGGCTGCCTGTCATAACTGTAGTATTGATCAGTATGAACTGGAATATCAGCTTTGGTAAAACACGAGGAATTGTCAAAAATGATACTTTGTTAAAACTAGGGGAATTAATCAAAATTAAAATGATTGAATATTCCATTCAGCAGCACTGTTTACATTTTTTTTTTCGTCTATCATCTTTTTCTTTGTCTTGCTTTGTGTGTTTTGTGTTCAGAGCTGTTTGCAGTCTCCAGGCTTCTTCTTTCCTTTTGATTTATTTTTCTTGGTGGGGTTGAAAGATCAGAAAGGTGGATTATGTTTGTGTGCCTGGAGGATGCCTCCATGCTGTACAGTGAAACCTCCCAGTAGATACACCTTCCCAGTGGACAGTTTTCCCATGTGAACACATGTTTTGTTATGGATTTCTTTTAATTGAACTGGATTGATGTGGCAGGTGACCCTGCCTGCCATTTACTGTGGAAGTGTGGAGGTTTTTATTGAGAGGTTGCTCTGTGTTAAGAAAAGGAGCTGCTCACAGGGTGTTCTACCATGCTAAATTACTAGTGGAACCCAAGGTTCCAGTACTGCTTTAAAACAAAATTGTGTCCTGAAGTATGGTTTCAAAAGATTTTAAAGTGAAGCTATGTATATCATTGTTTCAAAAGACAATTTCATGGGGATTTTCTCTTTCAGTTTGTCACACTAAAAAGGTCACTTCAAGTACTTTTTTGTAATAAGTACTAGGTACAGAGTTGAAAACATGATTTACCCCCATGGAGTTTTTATTCCGAGGTCAGGTTAAGGACCATGGCAAAGTGGTGCAAGTGACAACCATGTTGGGGCTGTTTGGTCAGTGTTTGTGTGCCAGTGCAGTGCTTAAGATACCATCAGAAGCCTGCCCACCTTGACCTAATATCAGGTTTTGCTGCATACTTTGCTCTTTCATGTTGACTTCCTTTGATCTTTGTGGCTGAAGGCTGAACAGAAAAGACCATGCTCTCCACTTTACTTGACAACACCTAGTTCATTTTTCATTCATTTTTGTGTCACTCTAACGTTTACTGTTGCATACTAATTTTCTTTCTCCAATGTGTTGTTTTGAGGGAAACCATTCATTGTGCATGTCAAGCAAGCAGACCCATGAGATGGATGGTAAATAAGCGTACAGTGTATCCTCTGTGTTACAATCCGCTGAATGTGCTCCTGATGACCATTGGCTTGACTCTCTAGGGAAATGATGAGAGTGCCAAGTCATGGTCCAGTTGAGACGGGCTGGGTGGAAAGGAATGCGTGGTGGAACAGTGTTGTACTCGGTATTGAGGGGCAAAGGACATAGGATTATTAGTCCTCCAGGTCTGGACTGTGTCAGGTGATGGTTTGGACTAGAGCTCTTCTGCCTTTGACTGTGGCAGTCTTCATTCTCATTGGACAGCATTTAGGGATCATAACTGATTGAATCCAGGCCATTGTGGGGTAGCTCAGACACTGGGACACATCAGCTGCATGGACATCTGTATTCAGACAAGCACAGGTTGTGTACAGGCCACACCAGCTGTCTGCATCACTTAAATAACTGTGGATTTAGCAGGATTTTGAAATGAAGGTAACAGAGTTCATTGAAAACCAAAAAAAAATGCTGGGATGATTTTCAATAAAATCATTGATATAGTCAGCAGCAGTGATGGAACCAAACTGATTTTTTTTTTAAGGAGCGTTAGGTGCGGTATAGAGAAGGGAATCACTGAACTTGGGCATTAAAAGAACTGTCTGAGTATAACTTTCATGCAAAAAGGGAATTTATTTTTGTGGAAAAGCGCGAAGCTAATGCCCAAAATACTTCTGAGAAAGGACTGTCAGATATTTGATTAAATAGCATATGTCTCGCAATGAAAATGACAGAGAGGAAATGGTGGCTGACACCTTTTTCTCAGTGGATTACCGAGTCTCTTCCCAGGGTACTGACTGTTGTGCAGGATGTCAGCTGTGTAAACCCTAGAGGACTTAAGGGCCAGGCCATTGTCACTTCTCAGTCAGTTGCTATTAAAAAATGGATCCAAGCAGTCTTAGGACCAGTTGGCATTCAGTTGCTTTTAAAACATGGGTCCAAGCAGTCTTAGGGCCAGTTGGCATTCAGTTGCTTTTAAAGCATGGATTCAAGCAGTCTTAGGGCCAGTTGGCATTCAGTTGCTTTTAAAGCATGGATTCAAGCAGTCTTAAGGTCAGGTGGCATTCAGTTGCTATTAAAGCATGGATTCAAGCAGTCTTAGGACCAGTTGGAATTCAATTGCTATTATATACATGGATTCAAGCAGTCTTAGGGCTGGTTGGCATTCAGTTGCTATTAAAACATGGATTCAAGCAGTCATAAGGCAAAGCCATAGTCACTTTGGCATTCAATTGCTATTAAAGCATGGATTCAAACAGTCTTAGGGCCAGTTGGCATTCAGTTGCTATTAAAACATGGATTCAAGCAGTCATAGGGCCAGGTCATAGTCAGTTTGGCATTCAGTTGCTATTAAAGCATGGATTCAAGCAGTCATAGGGCCAGGACATAGTCAGTTTGGCATTCAGTTGCTATTAAAGCATGGATTCAGGCAGTCATAGGGCCAGGCCATAATCATTTTGGCATTCAGTTGCTATTAAAACATGGATTCAAGCAGTCATAGGGCCAGGCCATAGTCATTTTGGCATTCAGTTGCTATTAAAACATGGATTCAGGCAGTCATAGGGCCAGGCCATAATCAGTTTGGCATCAGTTGCTATTAAAACATGGATTCAGGCAGTCATAGGGCCAGGCCATAGTCAGTTTGGCATTCAGTTGCTATTAAAACATGGATTCAAGCAGTCTTAGGGCCAGGCCGTAGTCAGTTTTTGCATTCAGTTCAAGCAGTGTGAAGGGGGTGGAAAAATATCTTTATTCATCACCACCTTCTGTACTTTATGATAGCTAAGGGCTGATGGTTTCAAGTGTTTTCCTTTAGTCTGGTGAACACTACTGTTCGCAGACGTACACCACCAAATGTGATTCATTTGGGTAGCTGCCCTCTCACAGTTAATGTAATTCTGCCCTAGCTTGTCATATAGGAGATTTGTATGTTAAAGTACTCATTTGTTTGCCTAGCATAACTGTCCTCTAGCTATGGACAAAGTGCAGGCAACAGAGGCACATAACACAATTGGTAGAGTAGAGGGTAGTATAATTGCAGCGTCAAGCCCACCCTTCCCCTCTAGCTATGGACAAAGTGCAGGCAGCAGAGGCACATAACACAGGCGGTAGAATGGAGGGAGGCAGGTAAGACTTAGAACAGTGAGAAAGGACAAGCTCACAGTGGCGTGCATGGCACCTTCCCAGGGTGTTTGGAACAGTTAGAAAGGACAAGCTCGCAGTGGCCGGGCATGGCACCTTCCCAGGGTGTTTGAACAGTTAGAAAGGACAAGCTCACAGTGGCCGTGCATGGCACCTTCCCAGGGTGTTTGGAACAGTTAGAAAGGACAAGCTCACAGTGGCCGTGCATGGCACCTTCCCAGGGTGTTTGGAACAGTTAGAAAGGACAAGCTCACAGTGGCCGTGCATGGCACCTTCCAGGGTGTTTTGGAACAGTTAGAAAGGACAAGCTCACAGTGGCCGTGCATGGCACCTTCCCAGGGTGTTTGGAACAGTTAGAAAGGACAAGCTCACAGTGGCCGGGCATGGCACCTCCCAGGGTGTTTTAGCGCTTAGTTGGTCATCAAATTTGTCCAAACAGACCTAACATGTTGGTCTTGTCTTGCACCAGTTTAACATTATTAGTATACTGATATATACATAGAATGTGATCAGGACTTCCCGTTTTATCAAAAGTAGTATCGGTTGGTCACTCAAAATGTGTGTAGAATTAAAAAGCTATAAATGTACAGTAGCAGTATTGGAAAAAATGCAGTTTAGTTCAGTCTGCGAAATTAAGCGTATTGAACAAATTGCTACAGCTACTAGGCACTAATTGACGCTGTTTATTTGGAATAGCACATGAAAATGTCATAATCCTTACCCCATATCTTTCCCACCCACCAACTCATTCCAAATCCATTAAATAAAAAAAAGGGAAGGTTCATTGATCATTGGCAACAAATTTACCTGTAAGAAAAATCTTCTTTTAAAAGTGTCATTGGCAACAAATTTACCTGTAAGAAAAATCTTTTAAAAGTGTTATTGACATTATGATTTTATTTTTGTAATTAGAGAATGTTTCAAAAATTGTGTTGTTGATTTTATGTTCCTGTGGTCATGTTTAAATATGTAGACTTTTAAAACTTGATTTTTCGTGTGTTGTCTTGAAAACAACAACCAAGGTGGTATGATTTTTGGTGTGTTGTATTGAAAACAACTAAGGTGGTATGTAAACAAGGCATGCTAATGCTACGGTTCAGTGTTGTTTCAGTATCACAAAGTATTTTCTGGAATGGTTGATATATGTGTGATTAAGTTCATATATGTATCGCTAAACTATGGCTCTTACCATTTTGATTTTTGAGTGGGTTAATCGAGTTCAGACATTGCTGTCAGATAAAGTGTGACAAACTGTTTAATTCGTAGCTGTTGACACATGTAAGCTGCTTTGATGTGCATTATTCCCTATTAACATAAGACACCAGGTTTACCTTTCAATATGAATGTGCAAATGAACCAGAGAACTGAGATGGTTAGTAAACACTAAGCGGCATAACTTGTGTTTTTTTTTTAAATATCTGACGGAGATCAAAGATATCTTTAATACTTGGAAAATTCTGGTGACTTTGACATTTGACAGAAGCATATTATACTTTGAACATTAGACCTAGGGCAGCATTTTGAGATAGGACATGACTACTCGCCTATTTGATACTGAGAAGTTGATGTTGAGCAGCATCTTTTCCAGCCTCCAAAGTGCAGCAACTCCTGCAAGGACTGCAGGCCACGGGGAATGAAACCCAGCAGCTGTCGGCTGCCATGGAGATGTGTCAGGTATTTTACAACGACAGTGAAGTCCTGTCAATATCAGTCGTAAGAAAACTGTTCATGGATTTAGATCGGCAAATTTTACGGGCCTGAGCGAAGCTCAACTAATCCTTATGTGTACACCAAGAACTGAGAAACAGATATGTAAACACATATACAGAGCAGTGTGGGAAAAATAAGCTTGCTTTGACAACATGTAGAATTAACCATTTGTAACGGAAGGGTGCAAATGCACAAACAGACGGATAAAGAGGCACATAGTGTGTAATGTATAGAATTTCAACTGTTGGTTTAATAGGGTTTTGTTTTTCTGTCAGGTGTGATGTATTTCTCACACTTGTTCAAAATATTCCTCTTAGATATGTGTATGCTGATTTTTAATTTTGTTTTGCTTGTTTGGGAAGATTACACTGAGCAGAAAAGCAGCCTGTGTTTTTTTTTTTGGTTTTGGAAGATTACAGTGAGTGGAAAGCAACTTACAGTTTGTTGATCAGATCTGGTGAACTTATTGTGTAAAGTTTTGATATAGTTTTCTGTCATTCTTTGATTAGATTTGGCGAATGTATGGAGTAGGGTTTACATGTTTTCTGTCATCATTTCACGTTATATTTTTCTGAATGTTCCAATGACCACACTTTGTCCTGAGGAAGAGTAACGGGGTTTTCCAACACTCTTATCTGCTGCTTTCCTTTTTTTTTTTTTTTTTTTTTAATACCTATTTTGGTCATTTTCTCTACAAACCAGTTACAAGGGTTTATTTCACTTTGTGAGTGAACTAAAAGTTTTTCGTTTCTTTCTATGAATGAACTTTTAAGTTTGTGCAAGTAACAGTATGTGTTTACATAGATACCTTTGTGTGTGTGTGTGTGCGTGCACACATGTGTACATATGTGTGTGTGTGTGTGCACGCGCTTGCATATGCCTGTATCAGTGGCAGTGCCTAAATGCAGATTTGTTGTTCTGAACTGGCACATGTAAAAGTGGCGTGCAACACATTGTTATCTGTCTATCGTCTGTGCTAATTGGTGGCAGTGCTTTAGAGCCACTTACTCTGCTGACCCCCACCCTCCATTCTCCACTCCACTCTCTTTTCATAGTGAACGCACACACACACACACACACACACACACACACACACACACACGGACACACACACACACACACACACACACACACACACACTGTGGTGTAAGCCCTGTGGTGTGTTGGCCTGCTGACAGCTGCTGGTGATGGGGACGGAGGACAGCCTGGTGGGATTCCCCATTAAACAGGTGGTGCCGGCCCTCATCAGCCTGCTGAAGATGGAGCACAACTTCGATATCATGCACCATGCCGGCCGGCCGCGCCCCTCACCTACATGATGGAGGCCCTGCCCAGGTCCTCTGCCGTCGTGGTGGATGCTATCCCTGTCTTCCTTGAGAAGGTGGGTGCACTGCCTGTGCAGGATAAAAACACTTTGGGACATGGCATGGTGGTCATAGATGGCAAGCTAGGACATGGTGTGGTGGTCATAGATGGCAAGGTAGGAGATGGTGTGGTGGTCATAGATAGCAAGGTAGGACATGGTGTGGTGGTCGTAGATAGCAAGGTAGGACATGGTGTGGTGGTCATAGATAGCAAGGTAGGACATGGTGTGGTGGTCATAGATAGCAAGGTAGGACATGGTGTGGTGGTCATAGATAGCAAGGTAGGACATGTGGAAGTCATAGATAGCAAGGTAGGACATGGTGTGGTGGTCATAGATAGCAAAGGTAGGACATGGTGTGGTGGTCATAGATAGCAAGGTAGGACATGGTGTGGTGGTCATAGATAGCAAGGTAGGACATGGTGTGGTGGTCATAGATAGCAAGGTAGGACATGTGGTGGTCATAGATAGCAAGCAAGGACATGTGGTGGTCATAGATAGCAAGGTAGGACATGGTGTGGTGGTCGTAGATAGCAAGGTAGGACATGGTGTGGTGGTCGTAGATAGCAAGGTAGGACATGTGGTGGTGGTCGTAGATAGCAAGGTAGGACATGTTGTGGTGGTCGTAGATAGCAAGGTAGGACATGTGTGGTGGTCATAGATAGCAAGGTAGGACATGGTGTGGTGGTCATAGATAGCAAGGTAGGACATGTGGGGGTCATAGATAGCAATGTAGGACATGGTGGTCATAGAAAGCAAGCAAGGACATGTGGTGGTCATAGATAGCAAGCTAGGACATTGGTGGTCATATATAGCAAGGTAGGACATGGTGTGGTGGTCATAGATAGCAAGGTAGGACATGGTGTGGTGGTCATAGATAGCAAAGTAGGACATGGTGTGATGGTTGTAGATAGCAAGAAGCTAGGACATGTGGTGGTGGTCATAAATAGCAAGGTAGGACATGCTGTGGTGGTCATAGATAGCAAGGTAGGACATGGTGTGGTTGTAGATTGCAAGGTAGGACATGGTGTGGTGGTCATAGATAACAAGGTAGGACATGTTGTGGGGGTCGTAGATAGCAAGGTAGGAAATGGTGTGGTGGTCGTAGATAGCAAGGTAGGACATGGTGTGGTGGTCATAGATAGCAAGGTAGGACATGGTGTGGTGGTCATAGATAGCAAGGTAGGACATGGTGTGGTGGTCGTAGATAACAAGGTAGGACATGGTGTGGTGGTCATAGATAGCAAGGTAGGACATGGTGTGGTGGTCGTAGATAGCAAGGTAGGACATGGTGTGGTGGTCATAGATAGCAAGGTAGGACATGTGGTGGTGGTCATAAATAGCAAGGTAGGACATGGTATGGTGGTCATAGATAGGTAGGACATGGCAGGGTGTACAGTGATGACAAGATAGCATATGGCACACTGTACTGTGATGACAAGGTGCGACATGGCAGGGTGTACAGTGATGACAAGATAGCATATGGCACACTGTACTGTGATGACAAGGTATGACATGGCAGGGTGTACAGTGATGACAAGGTAGCACATGGCATGGGTGTACAGTGATGACAAGGCAGGACTTGGCACTGTACAGTGATGACAAGGCAGGGTTTACAGTGACGACAAGGTAAGACATGGCAGGGCTTACAGTGAGGACAAGGTAGGACATGGCAAAATGTACAGTGATGACAAGGTAGGACATGGCAGGGTGTACAGTGATGACAAGGCAGGACATGGCACCGTGTACAGTGATGACAAGGTAGGACATAGTATGGTGATGACAAGTTAGGACATGGCAGGGTGTACAGTGGTACAGTGATGACAAGATAGGAAATGGCAGGGTGTACAATGATGACAAGGCAGGATATGGCAGGGTGTACAGTGAGGAGAAGGTAGGACATGGCAGGGTGTACAGTGAGGACAAGGTAGGACATGGCAGGGTGTACAGGGAGGACAAGGTAGGTCATGGCAGGGTGTACAGTAATGACACTGTAGGACATGGCAGGGTGTGCAGTGATGACAAGGCAGGACATGGCAGGGTGTACAGTGATGACAAGGTAGGACATGGCACAGTGTACAGTGAAGACACGGTAGGCAGACCTGCCAACCATTACGCATTTCGCGTAATTTATTACGCCCAAGTGATGAATCTTGCACCCTTATGCATTTAGCCAAAAAATTACGCATTGAAAGTTAAAAAAAACAAACAAACAAACAAACAACAGACGAAAAAATCGGCTTATGTACAGACACGCACGGCGCCGTAATCTTCAAGAAGCGTTTTCCGGTCATGCGCAGTTCATTTCACCATCTTTACCATTCAGCGAAGTTGGCGTCCTTTTGAAGTTTGAAGTTGCGAAAATGCCGAAACGTGAAGCAGAAAGTTCTGGACAAGATGTGAAAAAAAAAAAACCTTGGTCTAAAGTCCCGAAAAGAAAACTCGGAAAAATTCCCCTGCATACGACCTTCGGCTAAAGGTGTAAATTGTGCACGGTGTACCACGTGCGAGTCCGACTTTCACAATTTCCCATGGGTGGATGTGAAGCATCACCTTGAGTCACGCAAGCACGCAAGCACATCGATTCCTCTAACGTGCGAATTCTTCCAGCATCACACAGTTTTTTTTCAGACTGTAGACACTCAAACGAGGATGAAATGAGGAAAAGGGTTATTCAGGCTGAAGCAGTGGTGGCCGGATTTTTTGTCGAGTACATCATCGCTCTTAGCGCAGCCGACCATGCATCCCAGTGTTCTTAGATTCGGAGATCGCCAAACAGTTCAAGAGAAGACAACACACACATTGTGAGGACTCTAGCCATGGAGGACTGCAGAATGGACCATTTGTGTTGGGGACTGATGGGAGTCGGGGGGGGGGGGACAAATTCTTTCCTGGGGTGGTGCGAGACTTACCAAATCACCACTGAGCTGATAGCCAACTCCACATGCGCAGAGTCAGCATCAGAGGAGAATATTTTTGAGGTTGTTTCTGGCGCATTATCAAGCCTTGGTGTGCCATGGCAGAACTGCCTGTCCTTGGTTTGTGATAATGCCAATGTGATGACTGGCAAGAACAAAGGTGTCATTGCATATGTTCACATATGTGTTTCCAGTGTATTCTACATTTTCATAATTTGTAAAGATTTCTTGTGACACTTAAAAGAAAAGGTTTTTGAAGAAAAGTAAAGTTCACAGAAATTGTGCAAACAATTTCATTGCATCGTGTTTGTTTGGAAAAAGTAAGTGTCGCGCTTGTTTACTCTTAGCTGTCTGAAATTACACATTTCTGCCTCACAGAGCTTCAATTCTTACTCATTGGTCTCTTAGGGGGTTGGCAGGTCTGGGTAGGACATGGCAGGGTGTACAGTGAGGACATGGTAGGACATGGCATGGTGTACAGTGATGACAAAGGGTTCGTACGCCCCTTGAAGACCCTTGAAAACCCTTTAAATTTCAACTGGGTCAAAAAGGCCCTTGAAAAAAACCCTTGAAAACTGCAGATATCCCTACCATCCCTTGAAATCCCCTTAAAAATCGTTTTCGGGACCAAAACTGACCGTAACATTTGAAGACGAATCGGAGAACAAACGAAACGAGACTTCGGGACATCGATTTTCGCCTCTCGAATCGTGTTGCGTGTCGTCTGCTTTTCAAGCAAAGGGAAGCAATTCAATAGTCGGTTATCGTTTGCGCATGCGCAGTTCGACTTCCGACAAAGGGCGCCATGCTCCCATCTTCGGCGAAGTCCGATACTGTTGCGTCTGTCATCATGCCAAAAGGGAAATTACACATTTGATCCGTTGTGGCTACAGAAGGAAGAATATCGAAGCTGGATCACTGAATGCAGAGACAACAAACATGTGTGTGTTTTTCTGTAAAGTGTGCAAAAAGACCGTTGACAGACCTGTTTACCCATACGATTTCGCCGTATTTTGTACTTGCATTTGGTAAAAATATGATAAATACGGTACATGGGGAAACATACGGCGAAAAGTAAATCCAACTATCATTTTCGTGCTCTGCATTTCTCAAGGAATGGGTGTATTGACATACATCTGCTGTGCATACACTCTCCTCGCGACTTTTCATGTCGATGTTTCTGATTGGCCGAGAGCGCTCGGTCCTAGTTCTCAGCTTCGAAATTTGGCGTGGTTTTCGGTGAAGCCATTTTGTATTCTTACAGGGTTCGTACACCCCTTGAAAACCCTTTAAATAACTGCAGATATCCCAACCATCCCTTGAAATCCCCTTAAAAATCGTTTTCGGACCAAAACTGACCGTAACATTTCAAGACGAATCGGAGAACAAACGCGAACGAGACTTCGGAGATCGATTTTCGCCTCTCGAATCGTTTTACGTGTCGTCTGCTTTTCAAACAAAGGGAAGCAATCAATAGTTGGTTATCGTTTGCGCATGCGCAGTTCGACTTCCGACAAAAGGGGCGCATGCTCCCTCATCTTCGGCGAAGTCCGATACTGTTGCGTCTGTCATCATGCCTAAGGGAAATTATGCATTTGATCCGTTGTGGCTACAGAAGGAAGAATATCGAAGCTGGATCACTGAATGCAGAGACAACAAAAACATGCGTTTTTCTGTAAAGTGTGCAAAAAGACCGTTGATGTTCGGACAATGGGCGAATCGGCGGTTGCAAATCACGGAAAGAGGAAAAAAAGTACTTGAAATTGGAAAAAAGGCGAGTAGCCGGTCGTTAGTCTTACGGACTTCGTTCGGCAATCATCAAATTCATCAACATCGGGTCAGACCCTTTCCTCAGTAAGAATCGTCAGCCAATCCACAATAACAGCAAGTGGGACAGATGGATTGAAAGCTGATGTGTTGTGGACGATTCATGCCATCAACAATCATCACAGTTTCCGATCTGCTGAAGACAACGCGAAGCTGCAGCAATGTTTCCATATTCCTCGACTGCGATGAATAATAATCGGTGTAGGGAAACCAAAAGTAGGTATCTTGCAACTTTTGGCATTGCTCCTTTTTTCTGTCAGAACTGAAAAAGAGAGTGAAATCACAGACTGAATCTTCAAATCAGTTATCACGTCGTCTCCATAGACTTTAAGTGACTCGTGTGTGCGCATTTTTGTTAAAAGAAAAGACAAGAAAAAAAATCCTACTTTTTTGTTTAAAAGACAGCATTCATACCACATCCCTCACCCCTTAACTTACCTACCAGCTAGCCTACACACACACACACACACACACACACACACACACACACCAAAACAAAAAAAAATCATTTATCTGTTTTGTTCACTTATTTCTTTAAATTTTTTTGTTACAGTTACTTTCATTTTATTCATCTAGTTATTTATTATAATCATTACCATACCATTATCATTATTATCATTACTATCCCTTCTATATATATATATATATATATGTGTGTGTGTGTGTGTGTGTATTAAGATATATATATATATATATAATTATATATATATAATCCCCCCCCCCCCCTACTTAGCATTATTATCAATCCACCTTAACCATACCAAAACACAATATATCACACGACCCCACTAAATAAGCTACACAACCCCATCGTTTCACTCCCCCCCCCCCTTCCACGCACCTCCCCCCCCTTTTCCTCTCTACCATAATCCCCTCTGTCGTTTCCCTCTGGCAGCCATTCTTCCTACCTCATGGACAGATAAGTCACTCTTCGTTCTTTCTTTGTACTGTCCTAAATGCTACCTCATGGACAGATAAGTCACTCTTCGTTCTTTGTTTGTACTGTCCTAAATGTTCTTTTGTGTGTTTTTTTTTGTTTTGTTTGGGGTTTTTTTTGCCTGAAGAAGACCCAAGAGGTCGAAATGCATTGCGTCTTGTCCTGTGCTTTGTTTGTCAATGTCCTTGGCGGTAACTAACCCCTTTCTCTTTCTAAACTTTGCTTCTCTGCCATCAGTCACTCCATTTTGAAACAAAACAAAAAAAAAAAAAAAAAACCAGTAAAGTGTGGTGCTGCTGCAGGAAGGCTACCCATGTTCACCGTTTCAAGAGGGGGTTACCCCGCCCCTATCCTGCCCCAGAACAAGCATTAGGCTAGTCCAGCCTGCCAACCATTCACACACACTTCCACATGACAACGCATGCAGTGGCTGTATTTTAAAAGTAAAGTTTGCTGAGCTCCCTCCTGAAATGTGCCAGAGAGGGGGCTCTCTGCTGCAGCTGCCGGTAGAGAATTAATGAATATGTCATGCTTTTTGATGAATTATTGAATGAGGACTTGAAACAGAAACAGCTGGACATCCATGTCAGATACTGGTCCGGAAAGCAGATTGAAAGTTTTCTTTTTCTGATTTCTCAGTTTCTGTATAAAGACTTCATTTTTTAAATTTTTTTGTATATGATATTGAGCGTGGAAAAGACTACAGAAGTGTAATCACCTTACCATCATGGCTGGATTACATGTGTAAGGTTATTATTCACTCTTTTTTTTTTCTCAATTGTATGGCTAAATTTTCCCCTTAAAAATTAAATATCCCCTTAAAGAAACCCTTGAAAAAACGTTGAATTTTTTTCCAGTGAGGAAGTGGGAACCCTGTCTTAGCTTTGGCGATGAAACAAGCATTCGAGTTCTTCTATTCCATGAAAATGTCTAAACGTTCCTCTTCCAAAGATGACGGCCCGAAAGCGAAAAAAAAAGAGAACAGGAATTTCTGGATAAATGTACCGAACAACCATGAGCGCAGTTTAAACTTTTTCATTGGAGTAGTACTCCTGTTTTGTAGAAAATATTCTTGTTTTGGATTTGGAATACTCCAAGTCAAAATTCAAGGTAAACAGGTCTGCGTTGATGTTCGGACAATGGGCGAATTGGCGGTTGCAAATCATGGAAAGAGGAAAAAATACGTGGAATTGGATAAAGCGAGTAGGCCGGTCGGTAGTCTTACGGACTTCGTTCGGCAATCATCAAATTCATCAAATCGGGTCAGACCCTTTCCTCAATAAGAATTGTCAGCCAATCCACAATAACAGCAAGTGGGACAAATTGTTGAAAGCTGAAGTGTTGTGGACGATTCATGCCATCAACAATTATTACAGTTTCCGATCTGCTTAAGACAACGCGAAACTGTTTGCAGCAATGCTTCCATATTCCTCAGTTGCGACGAACTATCGGTGGGGGGGAACCAAAAGTAGATGTCTTGCAACTTTTGGCATTGCTCCTTTTTTTCTGTCAGAACTGAATTAACCCTCTTCAGTATGCACTTATCCGAGCTTAGTAACACCGAAAACCATCGGCAAGATAGGTAACTCCGTAATTTGAACATGGTTACTCAATTAAAAAAATAAGTTAAAAGAGAGGAAAGGAAAGAATGAAATGAAAATAATTTTTAAAATTCCTACGAATATATATGTTGCTATATCGTAAGTTTGAAGAATGTCACATGAGCCATTTACTGGGGGCAAAAAAAATCATCTCTTCTTCAGAACTTTCTTCCGAATCGTGCTCATCATACCTTGAACCTCATCCCAGTCGAAATCTAGGTCACTCTAAGCTTCATCACCCAGCACTTTCACTTAGTCTTATGCTGTAAATTCTGCAAATCGCAGTATCTCCATCACTAAATCTCATTATAGAACGGCAGAAATCAAAGTAAGCCATGGTGAAAAACCGCATTTTCGACTTAAAACTTTAAAAATTCGTAACTCGAGAACCATGGCATGCATCGACTCGCGGTTTTTTTTTGCAGACGGTAGAAAATGGCTACAGGAAGAAGGAAATCACGTTCTCGGGAGACTTCCTTTTCTAAACGAGAAACATGGCAGCGCCCATTGTTGCCACGTGTTTTACCGGGCGCTGGCAGGCGCTCAGCGTTTTGGCTGTGTGATTTCTGGTTGGGCGCTAGCGGGCGTCCGATTGACAAGAGGGTTAAAGAGTGAAATCACAGACTGAATCTTCAAGTCAGTCGTCACGTCGTCTCCATAGACTTAAGTGACTCATTTAAGTGCGCATTTGTTAAAAGAAAAGAAAAAAAAATCATACTTTCTTGTTCAAAAAGACAGCATTCATACCACACCCCTCCCCCCCCCCGCAACTACTACCAGCTAGCCTACACACACACACGCGCGCACACACACACACACACACACACACACACAAAACAAAACAAAAAAATCATTTATCTATTTTATTCACTTAATTTTTTTGTTTATTACAGTTACTTTCATTTTATTCATCTAGTTATTATAATTACTACCACTATCATTATCATTACTATCCCTTCTATATATATATATATATATATAAAAAAAAAAAAATGATATATAATATAAAAAATTCCCCCACCCCCACCCCCCCCCCCCCCTTACTTAGCATTATTATCAATCCACCTTAACCACAACCATCACAAATATATATCACACCACCCCACTAACCAGCTACACAACCCCATCGTTTCACTCCCCCCCCCCCTCACGCACACACACACACACACCCCCCCCCCCCCCCCCCCCCCCTCCTCTCCCATAATCCCCTCTGTCGTTTCCGTCTGGCGGCCATTCTTCCTACCACATGGGACAGATAAGTCACTCTTCGTTCTTTGTTTGTACTGTCCTAAATGTTAAATGTGATGTTTTTTTTTTGTTTTTTGTTTTTTTTTTTTTCCTGAAGAAGACCCAAGAGGTCGAATTTCATTGTGTCTTGTCCTGTGCTTTGTCAGTGTCCTTGGCGGTAACTAACCCCCTCTCTTTCTACATTTTGCTTCATTCTCCGCCATCAGTCACTCCATTTTGAAATGGGAAAAAAAAACCAAAAAAAAAACCAGTTAATGTGGAGCTACAGGAAGGCTACCCACATTCGCCTTTTCAAAAGGGATTACCGTGCTCCCTATCCTGCCCAGAACGAGCATTAGGTTAGTCCAGGCCCACCAACCATTCACACACACTTCCACACAACAGCACATTCAGTGGCTGTATTTTAAAGTAAAGTTTGCTGAGCTCCCTCCTGAAATGTGCTAGAGAGGAGGCCTCAGCTGCAGCTGCCGGTAGAGAATTAATGAATATGTTATGCTTTTTGATGAATCATTGAATAAGGACTTGAACAGAAGCAGCTGGAAATTCATGTCAGATACTGGTCTGGAAAGCAGATTGAAAGTTTCTTTTTCTGATTTCTCAATTTCTGTAAAAGACTTCATTTTAAATTTTTTGTATGTATATGATATTGAGCGTGGAAAAGACTACAGAAGTGTAATCACCTTATCATCATGTCTGGATTACATGTGTAAGGTTATTATTCACTCTTTTTTTTCAATTGTATGGCTAAATTTTCCCCTTAAAAATCAAAATATCCCCTTTAGAAAAACCTTGAAAAACCCCTGGAATTTTTTTTCTTGTGAAAAAGTGGGAACCCTGACATGGAAGGGTGTATAGTGATGACAAGTTATGACATGGCAGGGTGTACAGTGATGACAAGGTAGGACATGGCAGGGTGTACAGTGACAACAAGGTAGGACATGGCAGGGTGTACAGTGATGACAAGGTAGGACATAGCAGGGTGTACAGTGGTGACAAGGTAGGACATGGCAGGGTGTACAGTGATGACAAGGTAGTACATGGCAGGGTGTACAGTGATGACAAGGCAGGACATGGCAGGGTGTACAGTGATGACAAGGTAGGACATGGCAGGGTGTACAGTGATGACAAGGTAGGTCATGGCAGGATGTACAATGACAAGGTAGTACATGGCAGGGTGTACAGTGATGACAAGATAGGACATGGCAGGGTGTACAGTGATGACAAGATAGGACATGGCAGGGTGTCTAGTGATGACACAGTAGGACATGGCAAGGTGATAACAAGGTAAACATGGCGAGGTGATGACATGGCAGGGTGTACAGTGAGGACAAGCTATGATGAGTTGTTTGGGAACTGTAGACTGACTATTTGCACACTCTACAGTTGCTCTGGTTTGTCTTGTCCAGTTGTTGTCATGAATATGAGTGTCATTTTCACACCTGGAGTAGCTCCTGATGGTCTGGTCTATTGGTCATGAAAGAGGTGTCATACAGTAGCACAGATTGGTGACTTGGGAGGAGGGGAGGGGGAGCTGTGTGTGTGTGAGGGTGAAGATGGCCTTGTTTCTTGGACAGAGAGAGAGAGGAGAGGAGACATGAAGGGAAGAGGATAATGACAACACTGTTGGCATTTCTTTTGCTGCTTTACTTGCTTCCAGGCAGCATTACTGTTCTTTGTGCAGATAATGGAATCTTTTGGCCTTATTTGAACAAAGTGCTAGCAACAGGATGTCACTTTTTTATTGAAAAGTAGCAACACTTTTTGAATCAGTTTCTTAATGTTTCCATTTTTCATTGCTTTTATTATGTAATAATGTTTATTGTGAGAAATGTTTGACTGATATTTTTATCTCTTGTGATGATTGTTCTAATGTTGATAGAGCAGTCCGTATTGCTGACAATGTTCATTTTGTTTTTACACAGCTGGAAAAGATTGAATGCATGGATGTGGCGGAGCAGGCGCTGACAGCGCTGGAGATGTTGTCTAGACGACATAGCAAGCAGATTTTGCAGTCGGCAAGTATTCACTGACTGACTGACTCTGTGATAGATACAGGCCATGAAGCCATGCGTGTGTGTGTCCCAGATATAGGCCATGAAGCGATGCATGTGTGTGTCCAGATATAGGCCCTGACGCGATGCATGTGTGTGTCCAGATATAGGCCATGAAGCGATTCATGTGTGTGTCCAGATATAGGCCATGAAGTGATGCATGTGTGTGTCCAGATACAGGCCATGAAGCGAAGCGATGCATGTGTGTGTCCAGATATAGGCCATGAAGCGATGCATGTGTGTGTCCAGATATAGGCCATGAAGCGATGTATATGTGTGTCCAGATATAGGCCATGAAGCGATGTATATGTGTGTCCAGATATAGGCCATGAAGCGATGTATGTGTGTTTCCAGATACAGGCCATGAAGCGATGCATGTGTGTGTCCAGATACAGGCCATGAAGCAATGTATGTGTGTGTCCGCAGAATTGGTGAACAGGAGGAAAGTATTCTGGATTATATGAGAAGATGCATGAGTTGGTCATCCTTCTGTGATTTTGTTATAAAGTGCTCACGCTCTGTGCTTGACTCTGCATACACTGGTAGAGTTGTGTGGCCAAGTTCATAGCTTTCACGAGTCTGAAGATGAGTACTCCTTTAGACTTGTTTGCATGTATAAGATGTCAGATAACAGGCAGTGTTACAAAGTTCAAGACTGTTAGAATGAGAGTGCCTTTATGAAGCTCTTTTGCTGAAAAAGGGAGACAGGAGATACAGAAGGAGAGAAGAGAGGGTGACACATTGTCATTCATATTATCAGTATGGAGGGAGGGAGAGAGAGAGGCAAGATATGGATAAGCAGTTCTGATTTGTTTGCTTCTGCATATTCACCATTGTCATAAAAGATTTTGACATGATTTTGGAAACAGTGTTTTGAGAGAAAGACCACAAGCCTGTTTGATGGTCTGTGTAACCCAAGATCATCATTTTTTTCTCAAAGTTGCCATTTCAAACCAGTGCCTTACTCCTGCTCAGTGTGAACAGTAGCCTAGCCAGTCTGAACGCTCCTGACTGAAGTGATGAGTGATGATGAGTCTGTGAGGCTTTGATGAGTGATAATGAGTCTATGAGGTTTTGATGACTGATGATGGGTCTGTGAGGTTTTGATGACTGTGATAATGGGTCTGTGAGGTTTTGATGACTGACTGATGGGGTCTGTGAGGTTTTGATGGCTGATGATGAAGTGGAATTGGGTGTGGCAGAAAGGGATCCAGGCCTGCCTGATGTTCCTGGACTTCTTCAGCGTGGGAGCCCAGCGCAACGCCCTGATGGTGACGGCTAACTGCGTGCAGAACATGACCCTAGAGGACTACCAGGCCATGAGGGACTGCCTGCCTGTCCTCAGTGGACGACTCACACACTCTGTCAGTGATGGCATGGGGATGGGTGTTTCTCTGTGTGTGTGTGTGTGTGCGCATGCGTGTGCGTGTGAGTGTGTATACACATTCGTATGCACATGCGCATGTACGCGTGTGTAGTGAGATGGAGATTGCAGTTTCTGATTTTCCATTTTATTACTGCATATATTACAATTTTTTAAAAATACTGAATCAACATGTTTGGCGTCATATACTATACCATGTCAGACCATAGCATTCTATGGCAGTTAGTCAGCTCTGCCAGGCCGAATTTTTTTGTGGTTAATGCAGTAATAGACAGTCACGTGACGCCCACCCCACTTCCGCCATAGGAAGAAAGCCGGTGGCCGCATCCTGTTCCTCATTCACCTTTGGCCTGTCGCCCAAGCAAGATAAGTCTTGTGCTCTGTCTCGCCTATACTTCTGCCTTTGTGTAAAGATTGCTTGTGTTTTTGCTTCTTTACTTGTACACTTGTGGCTTGCGCTAAACCCTTAGTACACTTGACATGTGTGAGGCTCTTGAGGGGCTAGCATTTTAATAATATTCACGCTCGTCGTGATCCTCGTGACTTCGTTTGATCGTCGTATTGCTTTTGCGGTTTTGTCCCTCGCGAGTTTGTTTTCTGTGCCGTTTCCATTGGCTCTGTTTCAGTGTACTTTGTTGCCTTTTGGTAACACATCCGACACCTTGACTGCCTTTTGGCATGTTGTTTATTTCTCCACGCGCGTCAGTAATTCTGTTTGACGATTGAACACTTGCCGGTCCGCAGCTGCCATTTTTCTCGCCGGTCGTGTTTTCCACCATATCGCCTCCTACTTGGTTTGGGTACGAAGTTTATTGTATTCTCACTGGGTGTAGCATAAAATTTTTACAGTACTAGTTCGCATGGGGTTTATCTGTGTACGAAGTTTATCGTACTAGTACACGCTGATCGGGAGTACTTGTTGATCGAAATTGCGATCACGCAGCATTACTCAGCACTTCTTGGTATCAGTGCTGGTATCGGTGCTCACAGGACTCTCTCGTACTGTCCCGTACCCAGGGATCGTACGCCCCTTGAAGACCCTTGAAAACCCTTTAAATTTCAACTGGGTCAAAAAGGCCCTTGAAAACCCTTGAAAACTGCAGATATCCCTACCATCCCTTGAAATCCCCTTAAAAATCGTTTTCGGATGAAAACTGACCGTAACATTTGAAGACGAATCGGAGAACAAACATGAACGAGACTTTGGACATCAATTTTCGCCTTTCGAATTGTTTTGCATGGCGTCTGCTTTCAAGGAAAGGGAAGCAATTCAAAAGTCGGTTATTTCAAAAGTCGGTTATTGTTTGCGCATGCGCAGTTCGACTTCTGACAAAGAGAACCATGCTCCCTCATCTTCGGTGAAGTCCAATACTGTTGTGTCTGTCATCATGCCTAAGGAAAAATGCGCATTTGATCCATTGTGGTTACAGAAGGAAGAATATCGAAGCTGGATCACTGAATGCAGAGTTAACAAACATGCGTTTTTCTGTAAAGTGTGCAAAAAGACCGTTGATGTTCGGGCAATGGGTGAATCGGTGGTTGCAAGTCACGGACACAGGGGAAAAAAAAAATACCTGGAATTGGAAAAAGCGAGTATGCCGGTCGTTAGTCTTGTGGACTTCGTTCGGCAATCATCAAATTTATCAACATTTGGTCAGACCCTTTCCTCAATAAGAATTGTCAGCCAATCCCTAATAACAGCAAGCGGGACAGATGTGTTGAAAGCTGAAGTGTTGTGGACGATTCATGCCATCAACAATCATCACAGTTTGCGATCTGTTGAAGACAACGTGAAACTGGTTGCAGCAATGTTTCCATGTTCCTCGATTGCGATGAACTATTGGTGTGGGGAAACCAAAAGTTGATATCTTGCAACTTTTAGCATTGCTCCTTTTTCTGTCAGAACTGAAAAAAGAGTGAAATCACAGACCGAATCTTCAAATCAAATCAATCGTGACGTCGTCTCCATGGACTTTAAGTGACACAGGTGTGCGCATTTGTTTTAAAAAAAAAAAAAAAAAAAATCCTAGTTTCTTGTTTAAAAGACAGCATTCACACCACACCTCTCCCCCCCTAACTTACCTACCAGCTAGCCTACATTTAAAAAAAAAAAAAAAAAACAAAAAAAACTAAGTGTGGAGCTGCAGGAAGGCTACCCACGTTCACCTTTTCAAGAGGGGTTACCCCGCTCCCTATCCTGCCCCAGAACAAGCAGTAGGCTAGTCCAGGCCCACCAACCATTCACACACACTTCCACACGACAACACATACAGTGGCTGCATTTAAAAAGTAAAGTTTGCTGAGCTCCCCTCTCGAAATGCCAGAGAGGGGGCCTCAGCTGCAGCTGCCGGTAGAGAATTAATGAATATGTCATGCTTTTTGACGAATCATTGAATAAGGACTTGAACAGAAGCAGCTGGACATGTACGTCAGACACTGGTCCAGAAAGCAGATTGAAAGTTTTCTTTTTCTGATTTCTCAATTTCTGTATAAAAACTTTATTTTTTACTTTTTGTTTATGATATTGAGCGTGGAAAAGACTACAGAAGTGTAATCACCTTATCATCATGGCCGGATTACATGTGTAAGGTAATTATTCACTTTTTTTTTTTTTTTGTACGGCTAAATTTTCCCCTTAAAAATTAAAATATCCCCTTTAGAAACCCTTGGAAAACCGTTGAATTTTTTTCCTGTGAGGAAGTGGGAACCCAGCCTACCTTTCGATGGTTGCTTGGCTCGATCGTATCATTCCTTCTCCCATTAGGTCAGTCGAGTTCCGTCTATCCCTTGATCTACCGCCTTCTCTTTACGAGCGAGGCTTATCATACTCATACTGGGCTTAGTGTACGAAGTTTATCATACTAGTACACTCTGATCGAGATCAGTGTACAAAATTTATCGTACTAATACACGCTGATCGAGATTTTGATCTAGCGTGACTCAGCCTTTCTCAGTATCGTTACTGTGCAAAGTTTATCGTACTATTACACGCTGATCGAGATTTCGATCTAGCGTGACTCAGCCTTTCTCAGTATCAGTACTGTGTACGGGTAGATTAAGTCTTCTGTCGATTTCTCGATTCCCCTGCACGGCACACAAGTGACTTTCTCGCTCGGCTAATTATATCAGTGCTGTCCCATGTCGATAGAGTTTTAACTCTCTTGACAAGCGGGCGCCCGCTAGCGCCCAACCGGAAATCACACAGCCAAAAGGCTGAGCGCCTGCCAGCGCACGGTAAACACGTGGCAACAATGGGCGCCGCCATGTTTCTCGTAGAAAAGGTGGTCTCGCGAGAACGTGACTTCCTTCTTCCTGTAGCCATTTACTTCCGTTTGCTAAAACCGCGAGTCGATGCGTGCCGTGGTTCTCGAGTTACGAATTTTTTAAGTTTTGAGGTCGAAATGCTGTTTTTTCACCATGGCTAACCTTGATTTCTGCAGTTTTATTATGAGATTTAGTGATGGAGATACTGTGATTTGTAGGATTTACGGCATAAGACTTAGTGAAAGTGCTGGGTAATGAAGCTTAGAGTGACCTAGATTTCAACTGGGATGAGGTTCCAGGTATGATGGACAACGATTCGGAAGAAAGTTCTGAAGAAGAAGATTTTTTTTTCCCCCCCCGAGTAAATGGCTCATGTGACATTCTTCAAACTTACGATATAGCAACATATTCGTAGGAATTTTAAAAATTATTTTCATTTCATTCTTTCCTTTCCTCTCTTTTAAATCATTTTTTTTTAATTGGGTAACTATGTTCAAATTACGGAGTTACCTATCTTGCCGATGGTTTTCGGTGTAACTAAGCTCAGATAAGAGCATACTGAAGAGGGTTGATTGTTATTCTCTCGATCGACTGACTTGTCTCCTCTTTGTGGTTGTGTGCTCCGGGTTTGCTCTGCCACCGTTGCCCAACATGGTGAAGAAGGACACTGACGGGTCGAGCGACTTCACCGTCCAGAGGTCGCTCACATTCCCGGAGAGCCCGCGTGTCGATTCCAATTCAGAGCAATCCGTTGTTGCTACGGAAGAACGTATGGCCAGGGTAGAAGGAAAAGACTATTCCGTGGAGGGGATGCGTGACCATTCCTCCTCTACCCGACCAGCGGACGCACGATTGCTGCATCCGAAGGCTACAAGGCAAGCGGCCACCATTATTAAAGGCCTTTCTTTTGTCCTGCCCAAAAATCTAAGGTCAAGGCTCCCCTAAAAGGGCAAAGCTAAGTTAAAACTTCTCATCAAATTTCTCCCTCTCCCCCGTCTTTTTTGGCCAGCTTGCCTTCTACCCTTCCGACGCACAGTGAGACTTTTTCTCTTATCATGCTGCATCACGCGACCCTCGGCCCCTGGGGAACCTTGCCAAGACATGGACCAGCACGGGTGACGGGTCAGGGCTGGAATCACCACCCGTCACTCGCCTTGATGAGCCGCAGGTCAGTTGTTTCCGCCCAAAATTGCCACGCGGACTCATGACTCATGCACCGTGCTCGAGTGCAGCCACCACTCGGGCACGAGGAGCGTCAACACTCCTGAGGGGAGTTATGGCTGGTCTTTGGTGGTACCCCCCCCACTGACCATAACTCCGGGTCTCGGCCGCAGGCATCGACTCGGTCGGATCTGTCACCCAGACTCCCGACCGTCGACCCACCCTGATCGACTGTTGCATTTTCCCCTAGGGGTACAGGACGTTGGGGAGCAGACTTATTCCGCTCCCGTTACCATGCCACCCACTGTCCCTTCCTGTTTCACAGGGGGCCGGCACGGATCACACCGGGGAGGTGAGTGCAGGAGGCAGTGCACTCGCTGGGGCGGGTACGAGAGACCACATTCTCTTGATACCCCCCCGCCCTTCCATGTCTCAGGTTACTCTGGCCCCTGAGGAAACCCTGCCCTAGGGCCGCCACAGCCCGCTGTCTTCCTCGGGGACTGGTGGCTCTATGCCCCCGAGAGGGACCAGTGGCTTACTTGACCAGCTCCATGGTCGTATGTGGCATCCAGCCTCCTCAGTTGGATCGACCTCGGTCTCTCTCCCTCTCGGGCGCTGTCTGATCGGCTTTCCCCCAAGTCTGCCGCCGATTATGGAGCCACAAGGGACCCGCCCTCGCATTCCCCCACAGCCCAGCTAGGGCGGGACCCCAACGCATCCTGGCTGTTGCCCCCTGCAGAAGGTTCTGTGCAACCTCTCCAAGAACCCGATTCCCAGAGTCTGAGGTACACTAGTCCTCCCCTCATCTGGTGATGTGTCCATCCTTGAGCGGTGGTGCCCAGGACTTGTCGTGAGGTAGCTCCCACCTTCTTACAAGATCCCTTTTCGCTAGGCCTGCCTGGCGCCCCCCCAGCCTGCAACCTCGCTATAGATTCGTCGCTCCTCAGACACTTCCCCCATTTGGGAGAGTCCGGCAACCCTAGCCAGGGGTGCACAGGCCGTCCTTCCGCCAGGGGTTGAATTCCTCTTGGCCCCGTCAGGTCCCGGTAGGCTCTGTCCTCAAGGACCCACGGCTGGCCCACATCTCCCTGTTCTCTGTCTCTCCGGTGACCAGGGAAGTTACCATTCACCCCCCGCAGACTGCCTGCTCATCCCCACCTGGCCCCTACCTCCGCCATGATCTCTGTCTAGAACCTGGTGGAGTGGGACCGTACAGCCAGATTGGGGATCCTGCACACCACTGCTGGTCATGTCTCCTCGACAGCCAGTGGCGGAGCTCTGGCTGGAGGAGGACGGCTCTGTCTCAGTGTCCTCAGACGCACCCTTCTGAGACACACCAGGAGACAGAATCTCGCTTGTTTGGCGACCCCCTGATGCGTTCCCTGATCATCAGATGTTACATCACCTTCGGCTGCGGCGGACAGCGCAGCAGCCAGGAGCCACTTCAACTGCCTACTGCCCCATAGAGATGCTGTCCTGTCTCAGGCTGATCTCTATCCAGCGACTATTCGCCTGCTGTCATTTACCCCAAGTGCCCTAATACCCCCTATAGGCCGAACCTGAAACTCTCCCAGCAGAATTTTTGGTTCGGAGAACGGACACAGGCAGAACCCTCGCTGGAGGCGCATGGGCCTCAGCCCATGTATAATAGCAGCTTTACGGGGTTGGTGTGTGTGTGTGTGTGTGTGTGTGTGTGTCATGCCTTGGGGTCCACGGATGCCCCACTCCCACCCCCTCCCCCTGCGAACCCTCCCTGGGACGAGCGGAGGCACTTTGCCAGGAAGTCGAAGAACTCCAAACATGGGTTATCTTGGAGATCTTTCCTACCCAGGGTGTTACACCCACCTCCTGGTGGTCCCCAAACCTTCAGGAGGAGGGAGGCCATCCTCGACCTCTCTTCCCTCAACACTCTGGTGGAGGTCATATGGCCAGTCTTTGGTGGGACCCCCCCAACTGGCCATAACTCCTGGGCTTGGCCACAGGCATCGCTTCACTCGGATCTGTGCCGCCCAGACCCCCGACGGTACAGAGGTCCCTCTGACCCACCACCAGGATTGGGCGGCCTCTATAGATCTGAAGGACGCTACGTTCAGATTCCTATACACCCATCCCGCAGACGATACCTACGGTTCGTCTGGCAGGATCGGGTGCTCTCGGTCAAGGCGCTTCCCTTCGGCCTCTCCCTGGCACCCTTCCTCTTCATTCTCTCCATGAAGGTGGTCAAGGAGGGCCCTCCCTGGCCAGACAGGACGACATTTGCCTCCTGGTGTACCTGGATGACTGGCTCATCCTGGCTCCCTCCCGGCCCTGTACTATCCCCCACTAACCTTCTTCTGCGCCTCTGTTCCACACTAGGGTTTCTTACCAACCCCATCAAGTGCGAACTCAACCCGCCAGAACCCTTACCTCCCTCCTGGGGATGATGGAGTCCCTCCCATCCCTCCTTCATCTGGGCTGGGCTCCCAAGCGCCAACCCCATAGGGAGCTCCATCGTTGTTGGTGGCAGACCTACGACTGCTGGGACCAAACCATCCCCCTCAGGCCTTGGTCCCAATGGGCTATGTTGAGTGGCTAAACCCCTCCTCTCTAACCCCGGGGTTCCCATCTCCTGCCAACCCAGCCCTGAACTCTATACAGACTCCTCCAACTTGGGGCAGGGGCGCCCACTTGGACAACAGTCAGGCCTCGGGAGTGTGGGACGCACAGACTGCCATCTCCACTTCAACGTCCTGGAATTGGCAACGGTCAGGCTTGCCCTCCTCCGCTTCCAACCCTAGGTCTCACACCGACTTGTTCTCCGGTTCAAGGACAATCCTTTGGTGACTTGCTGTGTCAACAAAGGGGGGGGGGGGGGGGGCTGGCTGGCTGGCTCCATCAGCCTCTCCCTCCGGACAGAGGCTCTCCTCGCTAGGGTCACGCATGGGGAATTGCCCCCCCGCACGAGACACATACCGGGGACCCGCAATATTCTGGCAGACTCCCTCAGCGGTCCAGGTCCCTCCTTCATATGGAATGGACCCTCAGCAGGCTAGTCCTAACCTTGGTGTGGGAACATTGGTTCGGCCCATGTCGACCTCTTTGCCACCCGATTCAACCATTGTCCGCCAGGGTATGCCTCTCCTGTCCCCGATCCCCAGCGTATGCAATCGACGCTCTCTCCCTCATAGCATACCCCTTTCCTCCCTACGCAATCCTCCACAAGGTGATCAGGAAGGCCAGGCTGGAAACATCCTGGCTCATCCTCATACCCCATGGTGGCTGACCCGGTCCTGATTTCCGGACTTCAGTCCTTCACCTGCGTTCCCCCCCCCCCCCCCCTCCAGTTGAACTCTCAGCGGGACATGCTCAGGCAACCCTGCTCAGGTCGCCCTCACTCATCCATTGCAGGACGTACTATTCCCGGTGGGAGATATGGGTCTTCTGTGATCAGGCAACTCTGTTCCCCATGATCACTCCTTCGAATCTCCAGATAGGCAACTTCTATCTCACCTAACCTCCTCTCTTAAGCTCTCTGCTAGCTCCTTTCGGAGCTACAGGTTGGCTGCCTGCCCCTCTAATTGCCAACTCGGCGTACCCTCCTTTGAGGATGACTGCCTTCTGAGAATGACTTCCTTCTCAGATAGATCTCTAGGGGACTGGCTCTGTGTAGCCCTGGTCCCCTAGGCGATTTCTCCTTGGGACCTCCTTTCCCTGAAGATCACATTTCTCCTCGCCCTGGCTTCGGCCAGAAGGCAAAGCGAGATCCATGCCCTCATCAGGACCCCAGAGTCATTGCCTCCCACAGGGTCAGCACTGTCTCTTGAACATTTCTCCGCATTTCTTAACTAAGAATCAGGAACCGGGCACTCCTCGTCCACCCTTGTCAAATGCCCTCTGGCGGATATCCTGAAGGGGGGAAGAGCAGTGGAGACATGGACCTGTGCCCTTCTAAGTGTCTGAGACACTACTGGAACTCTCGCACCCCTAGATGTCTCCTTATTTCTATCAACCCCAGTAATAAGGAAGACATCTCGCCTGGCATTATCTCTAGGTGCCTGTCCTAGATCGTGAGATCTGCCTATATGCCCACGCGTATTAGCATCTCCCCGTCCTGTCTCCCCGGGCCCATGAGGTCAGAGCTCTGGCCACTTGCGCAGCATTCCAGCACTCTGTCCACCTGCGCCATCTCCTGGAGGCAGCCTACTGGCGTTTGGAAAATCCCCTTATAAACTTTTATTTCAGGAATATCCGCATGTCCAGGGCTGCCTTTGTGGCGGCTAATGCAGCTGTATCGGTTAACCCCAAGAACCACTAGGGCACTCGACCCTCCTCCGATTCCTTTAAATTCTGCTATGGTCTGACATGGTATAGTATATGACACCAAAATGGGGAGTTTGTATATTATACTCCCTGTTTGGCTAGTATACATGCCATGTCAGACTCTAATGCCTGCCCTACCTTCCCCTCTAGCGCCAAGGTTCTCGGGGTTACCTTGCATGCAGGCCTCGCTGAATGAGGAACAGGAAGTGGCCACCTGCTTTCTTCCTATGGCGGAAGTGGGGTGGGCGTCACCTGACGTCTATTACTGCATTAGCCACAAAAAAATTGGGCCTGGCAGAGCTGACTAACTGTCGTAAAATGCTATGGTCTGACATGGCAAGTATACTAGCCAAACAGGGAGTATAATACAAACTCCCCATTTCTATAGAGGGTGGGGTGAGGGATGGAGGGAGGAGGTTCTGATCAGAGATCTCATGGATCGTTGAGATTTTAAGATAGGCTTTGATAATGTGCTGTGTTTTTCTGTCTTGATTCCTTGCAGGATAAGAAAAGTGTGGGAAAGTGTATGCCTGTGCTTTTTTCTCGCCCTGGTGGACAACTTTCAGTCAGATCAGCGCATCCTGAAAGAAATAGCTGTGCATGGCCTGCTCACCAACATTCAACAGCTGGTCAGTCTGTAGTTTAGTTACTGCTGTTGGTTTTCTACTTGCTGATGTATTTGGCCGAGTGACAGAAACAAATTCATCTGGTGTAACTTGTGAATGCACACTCACTGATATGATGTAAGGATTAAACAGAAAAGTTAAGAATAAAGGTTCAGATGGAACTGGATGATGTAAGGATTAAACAGAAAAGTTAAGAATAAAGGTTCAGATGGAACTGGAATATATGTAATGAATAAAGAGGGAGAGGCACCCTCTGTGTGTGTGTGTGCGCGCACGCATGCGTGTGTGCATGTGTGCTCACGTTTGCATGTAAGTGTGTGTGCTTGAGAGAGAGAGCATTTGTGTGTGTGTGTGTGTGTGTGTGCGCGTGCGCTCACATGTGCATGTAAGTGTGTGTGTGAGAGAGAGAGAGAGAGAGAGAGAGAGAGAGAGAGAGAGAGAGAGAGAGCATTTGAGTGACGGAAGTAAGGGGTGGGATGGAGGGTTAGGGGAGAAATGCATGCACAATACATGCAATTCAGTTCCACTCTAGAATTTTGCTGGTATCATTGCCAGTCTTGCTCCTCACATCTTTCCATAAACCACCTCCCTCGCCTTTCATTCGAGCCTCCCCCCCCCCCCCCCCCCACCTTTCACTGTGTACATCAATACAGTGGTGTTGACAGTTGTGTTAACTATGGTGTGGTGGCTGGGCAGGTGATGGTCAGTCCTCCAGTCATCAGCAGCAGTGTGTTTGTCATGGTCGTCCGCATGCTGGCCATCATCATGTGTGCCAGCTGCCCGGACCTTGCCGTCCTCCTCCTGAAGCAGAGTAAGTGCCGCTCTGCTGTCCTGGCTGTCCCACCTCTGCAGGGTTCGTACGCTCCTTGAAACTCCTTCAATTCTGACAGCGAATTTCAAGACCTTGAAAACCTTTGAAAATCAATAAAATGTGGTTCTGTTGACCAAACCTCCTTGAAAAGCTTCAAAAATTTTTGATGAAGTTACAAATGATCTCCCTTGGTATTTAGCGCCTGCGACAATGTTTGTAGAATTTTTTTTTAATACTTTTTTTTTTTTTTTCTTTTTTTTCCTCCAGCCAATCTCTTACACACCATGCATAGTCTGTATATTCTCTTACACAGATGGACATATTTTTGCTGATTTTAGTGTTTTGGCATTTAAAACAGAGTCTGGGTTTATTAATGTTCTAATGTGTGTTGTACTGGCACACTCACTCTGATGAAAACTGAAAAAAGAAATGGCAGTTGATTTTTCTGTGTTCAGGTTGACGAAAAAAAATATTTAAAAACAAATTATGTGTTGTCTCTTTTGGACAAAAAAATTGTTTTTGAATAATTTTTTCCATCAACCCTAACACAGAAAAATCAAACTGCCATTTCTTTTTCCAATTTTTATGCAGATATTATAGCCTTGAAATAAAAAAAAAACACTCCTTGAAAACTCTTTGAATTTTGTTCTTGGGAGTCTGTAGGAACCCTGCGGGCCTGCGCCCTCACACTTTGGATGTCATGGACAGGCCATTTTGGTGGCAAAGTCTGTGGCACTCCTGTGGTCGTTAAGACTCTGGGATAGGTGATCTGTTTCATCCAAATCGACTGAATACACCACAGCACCAAAAGTCGGAAAAAGTTTGCTTGTTAAGTTTGCATGTTGATTGCATATATATATATATATATATATATATATATATATATAGTAGCATTGTTAAGGAGCTTGCTCAAATGCCAGTCGTCTTTAGAAAAGTGAGGGGCTGGAAACATTTTCAAAAGGAGAAACAGAAAAGCAGCACAAAAAACGTGAAGATATAAAGGTAACCAGATTGCTTAAAGTTATAGGTAAGAAATGTTTTCCTTTTGGTATTAAAATGGCATCAGTTAACACACCCCTGTCCTAGCAAAAAAAGTGTTAAATATCATGTTGTATTTAAATTCTGATTTCTCTTTCAAAATATTGAATCTATGCCATCAATACTGAAAAGGTAACCAGGTCTGATTCACTGTGTTCATTCTGTGGATTTGGTTGTGATGCTTCTGACAGATTCCTTGTGCCGTTGAATCTTACGCTTTCCTGTTGCTTCACAGAAATTGCTGAAACCCTGTGCTTTTTGCTGACCGGAACTTCAGTGCAAAATGAAACAGCTATTGAAGTGAGTGAGATTTCACTGTTCCATTTTAATAGTAACAGGCTATCACTTCTGATAGCATCAAGGAAAATGAAACAAAAAGACAATTTGGCATCATATACTATACCATGTCAGACCATAACATTCAACGGCAATTAGTCAGCTGTGCCAGGCCAAAAGTTTTGTGGCAAATGCAGTCATAAGACAGTTATGATGCCCGCCCCACTTCCGCCTATGGAAGAAGCCAGTGTACACTTCCTGTACCTCATTCATCTTCGGCCTGTCGTCCAAGCAGGATAAGTCTTGTGCTCCGTCTCGCCTATACTCTGCCTTTGTGTAAGTTGGTTATGTTTTGCTTCTTTACTTGTTCAGTTGTGGCTTGTGCTAAAACCTAAGTACACTTGCTGTGTGAGGCTCTTGGTGGGCTAGTATTTCTATATTTTTTTTTCTTTCACGCTCGTCGTGACTCTAGCGACTTGGTACAATCATCGTGTTGCTTCTCGCGACTTTGAGTGATCGTCGTGTCGCTCTCGCGATTTTGTTCTTGTCAGCGCAAGTTATATCGGCACTGTCTCGGTTTTGCATTTCATCCTTCTTCTTACGGCATTTTCTGCATGTTAATTTTTCACTCACACAGCTCTTTGATTTTCAATTCGACGATCGAACGCTCGCCGGCCTCGGCCGCCATCTTTCCCCCTCGCCGGTCGTGTTTCCCACCTTATCGCCTCACCGGCCTCGTACAACATACTGGGTTAGGCTACAAAGTTTATATCGCACTCCCACTGGGGTTAGCATACTCATTTTATCGAACTAGTCCACACAGGGTTCATTAGTGTAAGAAGTTTATCATACTAGTACACGCTGATCGGTATTTCGATCTAGTGTCTTGTACACAGCTCAAGATTGCAACCTTGCAGCATTACTCAGCATTTCTTGGTACCAGTGCTGTGTACGGGTAGATCATGGTTCATAGCGTTTGGGAAAGTTTGGGAAAAAAGATGTTATTTTCCAGGCGCTGGAAAGTCTTGAAAAATAAGAAAACATGAATATGGTTTGTGAAAGTTTGTGAATTTGGATTTATGTCACCAAGACAAGAAATCCACGTAAAAAAAAACGGGGACCATGAAATGTTAACATACAAGAGGAAATAGTTATAAAATAAAATAAGTGCGATCGGATGAACCGCAGCGAATTGAGCAGAAACGAACTTCTGATTTCAAGTGTGAGGCGAGGCGAGTTACTTCCCTTGAATATCTGGGTCTCTCCAAGAAATCAGAATGCCGGGCCAGTGCATTTTCAATGAGCTTTGGGCTCGAAAATCCGAGTTACAAACGATGGCTGCGGAAAAATGCTGGCAACAAGTGGTCTGCATACTGTGCAGCATGCAGAAAAAACATCGATATAGGATCGATGGGTGAAGGAGCCCTCAGCCACAATAGCGGTAAGTTAATACAGTGTTCATTGCGCGGGATCACAGGTCACACTCTCTTGGCCACAGGAAGAAAAATGAGACGAAGACGGAAAATGATTTTCGGTGAACCTTTTGTTTCAGTGGTTAGACAGGCGATCCAAACGCTCTCCCACCAGCCATACCTCAACCACCTTTTTTTTTTTTTTTTACGTTGTTCAGGTTGACATTTTTGCCCATTAAAAAAAAAAGAAGAAAAGAAAAAAAAGAATGTGACCATGTGAACTGCGCTTTGAAGGCAACACGGTTACAAATATTGCCGGAATTTGCACAGCGATTACCTCACGCTCTGTTGCTAGTACTACTTCTTGTGTTCAAATACTGCTACTCCTAGAACTTCTGCTCTGATATACTACTACTACTACTGTTTTCTGCTACCACCACTGCTACCCACTATTTTCATACTATTTTAAATTATATTTGTAGAAGGTTGGGAAACAATAGGAAATATTCATGTGAACTATAATCATGTTATAATGAATATTAATGTGAAATGAAGATAGTATTTCTTTCCATATAAAGAATACATAATTGTAAATGTAATGGTGATTTTTTTTTTTTTTTAAGTTACTACCATTAATAGCAATTGATATAATCAGTAAATGATACTGGTATTGATTTAACAAGAACATTCATTTTAAGTATTATTATTGACAGTTATAATAACAATGATCAATCAATGCAAATGTTTTTATTTCTGATACAGATACAGCAATAACGTCATACACTGTTTCCTTAACCCTCTTCAGTATGCACTTATCTGAGCTTAGTTTTACACCGAAAACCGTCGGCAAGGTAAGTAACTCCGTAATTTGAACATGGTTACCCAATTAAAAAATTAATTTAAAAGAGAGGAAAGGAAATAACGAAATGAAAATAATTAAAAAATTCCTACGAATATATATGTTGCTATATCGAAAGTTTGAAGAATGTCACATGAGCCATTTACTCGGGAAATAAAAAAAAAATCTTCTTCAGAACTTTCTTCAGAATTGTTGTTCATCATGCCTGGAACTTCATCCCAGTCGAAATCTAGGTCACTCTAAGCTTCATTACCCAGCACTTTCATTAAGTCTTATGCCGTAAATCCTACAAAACACAGTATCTCCCATCACTAAATCTCATTATAGAACGGCAGAACTCAAGGTTAGCCACGGTGAAAAACGGCATTTCGACCTCAAAACTTTAAAAATTCAAAACTCGAGAACCACGGCACGTATCGACTCGCGTCGTTTTTTTTTTTGCAAACGGAAGTAAATGGCTACAGGAAGAAGAAAGTCACGTTCTCGCGAGACTTCCTTTTCTACGAGAAACATGGTGGCGCCCATTGTTGTAGGTAGCGGCAGCCAAAATTTTCTTTCAGATATATTGAAAAAATAATTAAACCACCATTAAGTTATGTTTAAAACTAGCATACTGCAAAAAAAAATCATAGCTCTAGCTTAATTTGTTCCCGAGTTATGATCCGTTAAAGATTTGTCGAAATTTCCGTCACAGCCAATTTTGTTCGGAAGGCCTACTTTGACAGGTCCTATCATGACAAATACCTAACAGAAAAAAGTTAACTTTTGTTTGTGGACTTAAAGTACAGTACTGTAATAAAAACCAAATATGAGTCAACCCACTACATGTATGAACAGAGATATGATACATCAAAAACTGCTTTTCATGCAGTTTGAACGAGGGCAAAAATGCACAATGTGTCAAATTCAAGGACAAATAATTTTCAAAAATGAAAGTTATATCCTTTGAAAACTATATATATCTTGTCTACTAAACATATAGATAAAGCCCAATTTTTTCAGGATGCTAATCAAATATTTTGTTTGCTTTTAAGGACCTCTAATTTGCTTAATCATGCAAAATGGGCTGTGACGGACATTTTGCTAACTTTTAGAACACAATCCTCAATAACTTCTGAACCCCAAAAGATATCAGCATGAAACTTTGCCACAGTGTGAGAAATGCATTTTCCTTGTGGAAAAAGTCACAATTGTTGTTTTTCATGAGATATAATTAGTAAAATATTAATTAAATTAACAACAATTTACAGAAAAATAGAAAAAAATGACACACCAGAGCCTTACGAACACTGATGCTGGTTGTTGCACTCATATTTTAAAACAAATAAAAGTCATTTTCACATTTCTTTCTTGCAGCAGAAGCTTGAAGCTGTAGAGAAATGATAAATTTCCAGACATTGTTAACAAGTATGAAAATGGAGAGGGGGGGGGGGGGGGGGGGGGGGGGGGATGGTTCATGGCGGGGGAAGCATCAAATGTCCACAAACAGAGTTCTGAAGTGAGTGTGCTTGTTAACAAGCAAATCCAAAGTGTCAATGCGCCATGTTCTGCCAGATGATGAAATTGGAGCATACTGATATCATTTCCACCGGCAAATACAAAGTTTCTGTGGACTTTCCACTTGTCCGCAACTTTTGGCCAGGCAAATGTTGTTCGCCTTA
The DNA here is from genome assembly GCA_016801955.1 of Conus betulinus. Classification (NCBI taxonomy): domain Eukaryota; kingdom Metazoa; phylum Mollusca; class Gastropoda; order Neogastropoda; family Conidae; genus Conus; species Conus betulinus. The sequence continues at coordinate 276,714 of JADBJO010000979.1, read as the reverse complement.
CGTTGCATCTTTGCATGAAGTGGATGTTTCCCTCTTCTGGGGAGATTACTTCAACCACTTCACCAATATAAAAGTCATCATCATAATGGACAGCCACCATATCTCCCAACTTGCTAAACTGGTAGTCGGTGAAAGATGGCTGGAGATCCTCGGATTGTGGGCTTGAACTGTTAGAAGCTCCTGATGATTCTCCTCTGATCTGAAGTCTTTGTCTTTTGGTGGATGGTGAAGCACTGCTACAGGGATGATTATCACCAGAGCATCTTTTCCTTTGAGGGAAGACTGGAATAGGATCAGGCTCCAAGGAATTGGGAGAACCTGGTGGTGAATCACCAACTTCCAAAAGGTCTGCATCAGGCTGAAAGACAGCAGGAGCAGGAGGCACAAGCTCATCTGCAGGAGGGACAGCAGGATGACGACTTTCAGGGCGGCATCTGCTGCTAGCAAGACAAGCAGCTGGAGCAGGATTGGCGTTGAGGCACACAGGGTTTTCAGCTATAAAACTCCTGAGTCTGGCACTCAACTGCTGGACTGTGCCCCCTAATCTCAGGTGGGGAGATTTCTTTCCAAGAAATCACCTTTCGGTACTGAATCTCCGCTTTCAGTGCTGCACATTGATCTTTACGAGTGCGATAGACTAACAGCAACCGGTTGACATCAGCTGCAGTGCGGCATGGTCCCCTGTGTAGCTGCATCTGCCTTACAATCCCATCTATTTTCTCTGTCTTTCGAGCCAATGCTTCTTCTTTTTTTTTTTTTTCTGCCTGTTTTCTTCAAGGATAACCCTCCTCCTGCTTACACTGTCCTTCTCTGTCTGCACATGCTGCTTCCGCAGCTGAGGAGCCTTTTTAGCAGAAAGGCGGAGAAGATCATCTTTTTCTAATTCATCTTTGGCACTGAACCACACTGAGATGGGTTTGTTTTTTCTTCATCATGTTGATGGTAGTGTGATGATGAAGAGAGGCATTACGTCGTTTAAAAAGACTGAAGTCCAGGTCTCCAAATGCCTTCTCACCAATCAGGTTGGTAAGTTTGGAGTGTTCGAGTTTCTGTTTCAGCTCTGGGTCTTGGACATTGAAGTATCTCCCCCCTTCAAGAAAATCTTTCAGCTGGTTGTTCATGTGTTTGATGACACCTGCACTGATCTTCATGAGGACACTCTTCACCTTCTCTTGCCTGTTTTCACTGATGTGCAGGAGGGATTGGAACATGTCATGGTCAGGCATGAAAGGCTTGTCAAAGAGCGGTCCATACTCGGCAACAAAGGCATCAGCAGGATCCACAGCCCATCTCTCAAAGTGGCTGAACAGTTTATCAACGTAGATATAAAAGTTGAGGTAGTGGATATCTGTGCCAGCAACTCCCAATATGGGCCGGTCACCCTGAAATACAAAAGACCCAAGGCAACGAGATATATATCGATCTCATCACACATGTTGTCAGCCAGCACACTTTGAATTTTCTTGTTTTGTTTTGGTAGAAACAGTCTTAGAAAGTCTTCAATGTCCCTTCTGTGAAAGTGAAGAGCAGCAGCAGATTGAAAGAAATTGTTGAACCGGTTGGCCCTGTAGCTGGTTACCCGTGACCTCACACCAGTCATCTCACAGTAGGTCTCCCAGCTGTCCCGGCAACCACTCTTGTCGTCTCCACGAGGCCCTAGGCAGTCACTGGCAAGCCGTATATACCTGAAACACATGAGAGATTGATTTACTGGAATGAAAATAATTGTCATTAAAACAAAGCATAAAAACCCAGAGATAAAGGTGTGCATCATTTATGTTTGTAAATCTCTTTTTTCACCCTTGTTTTTTTTTACCATGAAAATTTATCTTTTTAATAAAAAAAAGGCTCAGACCCGCAAAGGAAGGTGGATAACTGAGATTTAAAGAAATCTAACAATGTTTTTAAAGTTCAGTGTGAATTTCTCCAACATATTACACAAACATGTTATTTTTTATAACTATTACTAATAATTTGTAAGTTTATTACTAATAATTCATAATTTATACTGCTTACCCTCAGCTCTCCTTACCACCATCCTTCCCCCTAAATCCTGTTCATTATGGAATTTTTTTTTTTAAACAGAAAAAAGCCCCCCCCCCCACTACTTTTCATGCACATACACACACACACACACACACACACACACATACACAGTGACCTATACACACCTTGCTGCTGAGCCCTCCACAGCTGACTTGAATGACGAGAAGGCTGGAACGTTGTCTCGGCCCAGTTTCTCCCCGTGCTGCTTCTCTTCCTCTTTGAGAGCTTTCTCACATGCACTACTTATGCCAAGCAGCAGATGTGCATTGCAGTGAAGCATTTCCAGCTCAGAGTCCGTCTGCAAGATTTCTTTTCTTTCAGCATTCAACTGCCGACTGAACGACTTCATCACACTTGCACGGTCAGTCATTGTCCCACACAGGCAGGCTTGACAACACTGTCAGAAAATTTCTCGTCAGCTTCGTCTGCATCCAAGACTTCAGAAAGCTCTTCAAGAAGTCTGAAGCTGACATCAACAAGAGTGCTGGTGTTCTCGGTATACACAGAACTGAAACCAGCACTCAACACTTGTCCATCAATATTCACCTGGTGACCAACATTTTTTTTCCAGATCTTGAAGTGCCATCCACATGCATGTCCCACGTGTCGGCCTGGAGAAGGGCATCAGAGACTTGCAGTTTTGACAGTACATGCCCTCTATCCATGAATCGAAGAGCTGAACGTGCAGAAGGCAAATCAGATTCAGGTATAATGGCATTCAGCAGAAATTTTGCAACAGCCTGAATGACTGCTCCACATCTGCTGGCTGCAATCTCACATTCCCCAGCAAGCATCATTACACATGCTATAGCCTCAGGTTTAAAATGTCCCCTTTCATCTTTTAATCTTATAATCAATGGGATGTCTTGTTGGGGAACTGGTTCTTCAGGCTGTGGATCTTGCTGTCTATCTTTTTGTAAATGCTTACATTTGTTGTTTGCAAGCTTCAGGCGATGCCGAAGATCTGCTGTGACAGCTGGAGGTTGCGCAGTTTCTTTTTCGTCAGATCTACCTCATTTTGGCGTCTTTCAGCTAAGTCAGTGACTACCTTCAGTTCATTCTCCTTCTTAGCAATTTTTTCTTTATTCCGAAACAGTTTCTTCTTGTCACCTTGCTTCTGATAGTACCTCAGCTTAGTTTCTGCCGTTCGTTGTAAATTCTTTCATGTTTCTAGTTCTTCATGTAATTCTTGTAGAGCAGCATTTGCTTCATCTGCTTTTTCTGTCAGACTTAATTTTTCCTGCAAAAGTGTTTGTTTTTCAAGAAAGTACTGTCTGCTGGTATCAACTGCTACACTTAATTCATTTTCAGTTGAGAAATTCTTTCAACAGCTCTTCTTCCCTTCTTCTTGCTGCAGCCAGTTGGACAGCACCTTCTGATAATTTCTGTAAGATGGATGGTGCGGCAGGTGATGAATTAGTTTCTCCAGGATTTGCACAAAAACTGTCAGAAACAAATGAGTGGCCAGCTGGACTGTTGTGGCAGGGAGACTCAATACTTGTTGAAAAAACATTGGATGCCAAGAAATCCTCCAAATCCTTCCTTACTTTGGGGTTGCGTGTAGCATTTGGTTGGAGTTTGGCTACTCTCTTTGCATTTTCTCAATTTCTTTCATGAGTTTTTTTTCTGGGATATCTATACCAGTGAGCTGAAGCCACCACTGGGTCATGTGTTTGTACGTGGTACCTGGCTCTCGTTTCTTGAAAGCGTGAAGGTCCCTCAACAGTTGGAATGTTGGTGACCTGTGTGGCGTTGATGGATGTCCTTCCAGCAGCTGCTGTCGACGTAGTCCTTGAAGCGAAGACCCTAAACTTTCAGCGTCAATTTCAAGAGTCTCAGTCAAGAAAGCAGTCCTTTCATCACATGATGATAATTTCAAAGCCTTCTTTTCTGCCGACACAAGAAGATAACGCAGCCTTGCTAGTGGAGCATTGTTCCTTCTGGAAGAAGCTGCAGAAAAAAAAAAGCTGCAGTGTCATCGAAGGTCTTTCTGCCATCAGTCTTCAGGATGAGCAACTGAATCAGCAAGCGATTAGTCAGCTGAACTGCTGGAAGTGCTGGTCGACGCCCTTTCCCTGAGGCAAGGAAAACAGAGCGGAGTCTCGCAAACACTGGATCATCTGTTAAAATGTAGCACACACACAAAAAAGCATTATGTGTATAACAACTGTTTCAACAATTGAAACATCAGTAATATCACTGAGTGTATGGATGTCTACACCATGTGTGTTTATACATTAATCATGACATAATTTTAGCTGTATACATGGGGATGTTTTTCTTGATTATGCAGTGTTTCCTTTCAGTGAGAGAGAGAGAGAGAGAGTGTGTGTGTGTGTGTGTGTGTGTGTGTGTGTGTGTGTGTGTGTGATATATCTGCATTTTATCTACATTTTCTTTCATAAACTTGATTATACATCGGTATGTCTTGTTTCTGGTTGTCTCTTCACTTGATATTTTGTTAAAATTATTTTGTTTAAATGTGTAATATGTGATGCTGGTTATACTGGACGTATAAAAGTAAAATGTAATTTTCAGTCTTTCTTTCAAACACACACACACATACAGTGACACACCCCTCTCTCTCTTTCTCTCTCTCTCTCACACACACACACACACACACACACACACAAAAAAAACACTGAAACAGGTACATTTTACAAACATTAGTTAATGCGTACACCTGACAAAAAAAAAAAAAAAAAGTTACCCCCCCCACCCCCCCCCCCCTTCATGCCCAACCCAAAAGACTGCATTTGTTCAAAAACTTCAATTGTTGCTTGCATGATTGTTTGTCACTAAGGTGTATGTATGTTTTTAGCTAGTAAGTATGCAAACTTGACAAAATAAGGTACATTTGACATGCGCACAAAAACAGTGTGTGCATTTGTAGGTGCCTGTGCTGAATGTGTGTGAGTGTGTGTGTGTGTGTGTCTGTGTGTGTGTGTGTGTGTGTGTGTGTGTGTGTGTGTGTGTGTGTGTGTGTGTGTGTGTGTGTGTGCAATTTTTTAAATGCTTGATAATCATCCCAAATTTCCATAGGAATCCAAATATAAGGAATGCATTTCCCTTTTCCAGCCCACTAGATATTCATGATATCATAAACACTGATAATAATTATACTAATTTAAACGAATTATGGACAGAAAAAGACAATAATTGTACAGCTAAGGCGTGAAAAGAATATGAAATTGATAAACTCATAGTTAAATACACAAATCGTACTGTTTAGTGCTTTCACTTCAGTGTCAGGTGCTGCTTATGCAAACAAAGGCTTGAACTTGGAACAGTTGAAGTCAGTATTAACTGTCCAAGCAAGGGTTAACCGAAAAAATAGTTGAACAATGGGTCTAACAACAATCGAATTGTATGAATTTGAACCGTAACAATTAATCCAGAAATAGGTCTGGGCCTACTTTCAATCAAGACTCCCGACTTCGTTGTAGTTGATTGTTCGAGTCAGTGAATGTCAATAATTGAGTTACTCCCCTTGGCATCACTCGACTCGGCTACTAGTTTGTTGTTTACTGACTGAAAACACAACAATCCTACACACAAAAATACACTAGAAAGAAAAAAACCATAAACTTTTCGATTACTAAAGACAAATGTGCTAGATAAGTTATTTATCAACGGTATTTGTTCAAACAAGTCACCAATACACTACTTCTGGTAGTACTCGAAATGATCGCGGCTAACATTCTCAAGGTGGCCTGTTTTTATGCAAATAACTACTAATCTAAAGAAAAATACTGAATAAATTGTGATAGATAAACTTAAATCATACATAAGTGTTATAATGGACAATTCTTACCGAGTTCCTTGCGGAAAATCTCCAGATCTTGCTGTGCGAAGTTTGAGTCGATGCGCTCCATCTTTCGTGTTGATCAACATGTGCCGGGAAGGAATGTGTTTCACAAGACGCATGTTTTGATTGGCAGAATTAACTAGGACAAGCCATGAATACATTAACCTCGTACCTCATTCGAAAGGGTACGGCTTGTACTTCATTCCGACACCATGAAACATGCATTTTAAATCGTTTTTTTTTTTCCGTCCGAAATTCACAAAAATCGGCATGGATGTGACTTTAACTTCATCCTGTGATTTCATTAGACCAGCATTCGATTTTCCCCCCCAGACCGTTTAAAATCTACGTTTAATTCCCGTTATTTTGATACCAGATACATGTGTGAGTGTTGTCTGTACCATTTAATCTTTGGTAGGGAAGCAGCAGTGTGTCAAAACCGACTCGACACAGAATCGCCGCGGGCGCTGGACACGGACCGAAAGTGAGCTGAACACACACCTCATTCTCTCTTAGATATTTATTTCTTCACACATCATTCACACTTAAAACAACACTCGATGAAAAGAGGAAAGATTGAACTTTATTTTGACATATTTTTCAAAGCAAAACATTAAAAATCAAACCATACGGCTGCATAGAAAATCGGCAAAATCAGTGGAAAAGGCAAGATGATTGCAGCGCTGTGGCTTGGCTGCCGCTACCTAATTGTTGCCACGTGTTTTACCGGGCGCTGGCGGGCGCTCAGCGTTTTGGCTGTGTGATTTCCGGCGGGCGCTAGCAGGCGCTCGATGGTCAAGAGGGTTAAACAATGTTAAATACATATAATTGAGACAAGAATTAGGATGATAATAGTCATAATGATAGTGATGATTATAAAGATTATGCCTACTAGTAATAATAAAATTGATTTGATGATAAACAAGACCAGCATATCAAATTAAACGATTTTTTGGTGTATTGATTAAAACTTTTATAAAAACAAAAGAAAATTTGTATTTCAGGTGCAAAAGCACAAGAAGAATGTGGCTTCCATTGACAAAGTGGTTGCACCCCCATTAGTGACTTCATAGGGCATCCAGAGCAAGAAGTCTTCCACAACAACCAGCTCCTCCTCTGTTGCATCAGTGACATCGTCAGAAGTTCCTGTCTCATCAGCTGCGACGCAGAAAGAAAAACATTCTGGTAGTTTGGCATCCTGCGTGTCTGGCACAGAAGTGTGGAAAGCCGAGGTGGTGTGGGCAATGAAGTGCATAACATCCCATTACAGTATGAAATCATGTGTTGGCATGAAACAGCTGTTTCAAGCTATGTTTCCTGTCAGCAACATTGCTGCAGCGTTTTCCTGTGGAGAAACAAAAGCAAGATACTTCTGTACTTTTGGTCTTGGGCCATATTTTTCTTCTGAGCTTACAAAACAAGTAAAGGCAGCAGAAAACTATGTGCTTCTTTTTGATGAAACGCTGAACCAGGATCTCCAGGAAAAACAGTTGGATGTGTATGTCAGATTCTGGGACCGTGATTGTGTTATTACAAGATACTTTGACTCCAAATTCATGGGCCATGCTACTGCTGAAGTAATTCTTGAGGAACTTAGCCCTCTTGTGACTCCCCTTGGCCACTCCAAACTGTTGCAGCTGTCAGTGGACAGACCTGATGTCAACAAAAAACTTGAGAGACTGTTGAAAGAAGACATTGCCATTCAATCTTCCATGAAGATGATAGAAATCGGCACATGTGGTTTACATGTTCTGCATAATGCCTTCAGAGCAGGTTGTGCTGCAACACCTTGGGATCTTGAGACATTGATTTCATCATGCTACCACCTGTTTCATGATTCGCCCGCAAGATGAGAGGATTTCCTAGCAGTGTCTGGAGCAGCGCAGTTCCCTATGAAATTCTGCAAACACAGTTATGTTTCCACTAATTCATATTCTCTCTCTCTCTCTCTCTCTCTCTCTCTCTCTCTCTCTCACCCATCTCTCTCTTTCTCTCAGTATATAAAGCAGAAATGGCTGTGCAGATGCAAACTTTATCAACATTATTACTATTACCTATGCAATTTTTTATGACTCGCTCATGTTTTGGGCCAAAGCCTGACACTAATTTGATATTTTTGACTTTGACACACTCTCTCTCTCTCTCTCTCTTGCCCTCTGTCTCTCACTTTGACTCTCTCCCCCCCCCCCCCCTCTCTCTCTCTCTCTCTTCCTCTCCCCACCCCCCCCTCTCTGAATGCAGGTGCGTTTGACTACATCAGACTTTATAGATTAGTAGATGCTTGTCGGGATTGAGCATAGATCTGCTTCTGCAAGAGAGGGGTCAGCAGAGAGAGGTGGTTTGACTATGAACGATGCAGATTTTTGCTCTATATATGTGTTTCTAAGTTCCTCTCTCTCTCTCTTTATGAAATTACACACATGTGTATACTAAATAACCACACACACACACACACACACACACAGAGGGTAACTACAACACTGGATGGTGCGGGAATCAAAACTGAACAGATTGATTGTTTTAGGTGTGTGTGTGTGTGTGTGTGCCTGCCTGCGCGTGCATGCATGCGCGTGAGTGCGCGCGCGCGCGCACGTGTGTGTGTGTGTGTGTGTGTGTGTGTGCCTGCCTGCACGCAAGTGAGTAAACATGTTTTATAATGCGTTTATCAGGTGGTTGGAGAATGCAGACCCAGCACAGAGAGTGATTGACATCCTGCCCAACATTGTGGCATATTGTACTGCGGCAAAAAGCAAGAAAGTCACTCAGCCAACCTGCAAGTCCTTCACTGATGTGGTGAAATGTCTTGGAGATCCCCTGCTGAAGTCCAAACTGTAATTCTTTGTTACCATTGCCAGGGAAATTGAACCTTTTCTGTCTCTGTACCAGACTGACAGCCCAATGATTCCCTTTCTGTTTTGAAGATTTGGGGAGTTTGATCAAGGATCTGATGACAAAGATTGTGAAGACTGAAGTCCTTGGTGATGGAGGATCACTCAAAGCTGTAATACATGTCGACCTTAGGGATGGCGATAACCCGAGGGAGCCAGGTAAAGTAGATATTGGCTTTTGTGCCAAGCGCAGCATCCTTACAACAAAAGCATCTGACAGTCAGAGATTTGCATTTAGAGTAGAATGCAGGGACATTGTCAAGGCCCTTGCTTTTAAAAGTACTTGACAAGGCTCCAGTCAAATTCAGACTTGTTCAGAACCTGTCTTGGATGCAGCCAAAGATCATGTGTTCTACCAAGACCAAAGACCAAGCCAGAGCAACTCGCGAGTTGGAGCAAACACTGAACATTCTTCATGACGCTGGTAGAGTCAGGGCTGAAAACTGTGACATGTTCAAGAGGCAATATTCAAAGCTGTGTCAACAAGTGCTTACTGAAGAGGAAGAAAGCTTTAGGAACTTTGATCACAAGGAGGCCACCCATCAGCTTGATCGTCTGTTCCATGAACATATTGGCGGCAACTTGGACTTCCAGCTTCTTTGGAAGGTGATCCTGCAACTCTTGCTGTTGTCTAATGGCCAGGCAACAATTGAACAAGGCTTCAGTGTCAACAAGGAAACAACTGTTGGGAATCTGAAGCCAGAGGGCCTGAAAGCCAGACAACACATTTTTCAGGTTGTGCAGCATGCTGGTAGTGTGCTGTCTGTGCCAGTCACCAAGGAAATGCTGCATATGCTTCCAGTGCATACAGCAGATACCAGGTTTACTTAGAGGAGCAGAGGCAGGAAGGAGAAAAGAAAGGCTGCACAAAAAAGAAAAGCAGAAGAAGCTGAAATTCACGACTTGAAGAGAAAAACGAAGTCGTACGTTTGCTAATGCAGAGGCCCTAGAGGATTCTGCAAACCAGAAGGCCGAGGAAGCAGAGAGCAAAGCCAGGCTTGCCCTCATTGCCGAGTCCAACGCACTGTGGAAGAAATCACAGGAAAAACGTGTGGCTGTGAATGAGCTAGACAAGCTCATTGCTGAAAAAACTGGAGGAAAGTAGAGCCAGAAATTCTGCTACCCATGTTTGAAAATGTGTGTGTGTCAGTTCTTTTGCATTTAATTTTAAATGAACTTGTGGCCCACCACAACACACTGACTGCCTTTGGAATTGACAGTTGTAACTCTAATGACATACAGGACAGAATCCAATGATCCATTTTTCAAACAACGGCATTGCATTGTGGCTGGAAAAAAGGAATATTATAATATAGTCTACATTTTCTTTGGGTCATTGTGAACAGACCGTGATAAGGCCAGAAAATTGGTGTGATAACAAGGAACTGTTCTGTTAAAAGGTAATCACCAATACAACACATTGACCGTCTTTGGAATTGGCAGTTGTAAGTCTAATGACATATAGGACAGAATCCAATGATTCATTTTTCAAACAATGGCAGTGCATTGTGGCTGGAAAAAAGGAATATAAAAGTCCACATTTTCTTTGGGTCATTGTGAACAGACAGTGGTAAGGCCAGAAGATTGGTGTGATAACAAGGAACTGTTCTATTAAAAGGTAATCTGGTTTGTCTGTTGTGTGTGTTTGTGCTTATTTACATGTCCCTTTTAATAGGTAGTGGCAGCCGAAGCAGCGCTCTGTCAACAACTGGTACCGCACACCGATTTTGCTCATTTTCCATGCACCCTTATGTTCATGTTCTTGCATGTTGTGGTTTGAACAATGTGTCAAAATAAAGTTCAACATTTCCTCTTTTGAATGAGTGTTATTTTAAGTATGAATGTTTTGTTAAGAAATGAATACTTAAGAGAGATGAGGTGTGTGATCCGCGTACTTCCGTCACGCATCCGGCGCTCGCGGCGATTTTCGGTCAAGTCAACTTTGACACAGTGCACTTTCTACCAATATTAAAGAGTATGGACAACGCACATGGCCATATGAAGTACCAAAATAAAGGGAATTTTATGTAGAATTTTACTGTCAGAGGGGAAATCAAATATTGTAAAAATGAAAATACGGGACGAAGTTTTAATAAAATTTCCGGCAATTTCGGATTAAAAAAAAAACGATCATAGACACATGATTCCTCTACTCATATGAAGTATAGACCGTAGCCTTTCGATTGAGGTACAAGGTTAATGTATTCACTGACCTAGTCAATTCAGCCAATCAGAACGAGTGACCGTGGATCAAATTGTCGCCTGCGCATGTGCCTTCAAAACGAAACATGGATAACACCCACTCGAACTTCAGAGAACAAGATCTTGAGAAATTTCGCAAGGAAATCCATAAGATTCGCAACATATTGCCCAGATACGATGTTTGGTGTATTATTGTCATTCTACACTATTCATTTTTCATTAGATTAAGAAATATTAGCGTAAGGGTCAATGTGAAGTGAATACGAAAGTACAAATTCTCACTTGACAGAAAATTGGGTTTCAGTCACTAACTTTTACAAAGTTTACGTATAAATGACATTCTTATCATTAGTGATTTTAATCATCATAGTTTGATGCTTTATCTTACTATTGTATTTTTTTCGACTGTTCACATTTGTGGTTTAGGTGTTAAAAACAATGAAAAAGTGAACGATTGTGTTTTGCCGACGGAACTTAAAGGGAACTAACTCACTTCAACCTGGTCATTCGACAAACTTGATCACTTCAAGTTTTGAAGAAGAAAATGTTTTCGAACAACTAACACGATGAAAATTCCATAATTGCTATTGATAATGGACCCATCTAACACAATTTTTTCTTTGTTAAGCCCCGTTAATACAAATGCGGACAAAAAGTCTGGAATCAATGTGAAGTTGTATTTTTTTTTTTCCCCACTAGTGCTGAGTAGGCCTGTAACCAATTTTAATTATCTGAGGAATATTCTCTCCTGAGAAGGAATATTGAAAATGATGATTCTCAATGTTTACCGTATACTATCAATGTAATGTTTCAATATTTATATCAAGATGGGATCCTCTGTTTTATGCAATCAAATGCATTTTTAGTCTGGTGAAAATACACACACACACACACACACACTCAAACTGAAACACACAGAGGCTGGCACTTAAAGGCAGACACCCACATGCTCAAATAAGCATGCACAAAACATATTTACACATACACCCTCTTCCTTTTTCCTGCATGAATTCATAATATCCTATATGTGAAGTGCATGCATGCATGTGCAAGCACACACACATACACACACGCACACACACACACACACTTTTTTTCTTGTCTGTTTTGCTTTTTTCATGAGCACACATAATATATCAATTGTGTGTGTGTCTTTGTTGTGGAAGGGGGGGGGGTAGTAGCAACAGACTTGGTGACTACATACATCGAAGAAAGACACCATAGCACCATCAGTATGATGAAGAGAAACAAGCCCATCTCTGTATGGTTCAGCAGCATAAAATGAGCAGAAAAAAGTGATCTTCTTCGCCTCTCAGCTGAAAAGGCTCCTCAGCTTTGGAAGCAACATGTCCAGGCAGAGAAAGGCAGTATTAGCCGAAAAAGTATTATTCTGGAAGAAAACTGGCAGAAAAAAGAAGCAGCATTGGCTCGAAGAACTAATAAGATCAATGAAATAGTGAGGCAGATGCAAGTTCATAGGGGACCATGCTGCACTGCAGCTGATGTCAACCGTTTGCTGCTCATGTATCGCACACGCAAAGATTAGGCTGCAGCACTATGAGCTGACATTCAGTACCACAGGGGTGGTTCTTGGAAAAAAAATCCCCACTCCTGCAATTGGGGGGTACAGTCCAGGTGCTGAGTGCCAGACTCAAAAGCTTTTTAGCTGAAAATTCTGTGTGTATCACCTCCAATCCTGCTTCAGGTACATGTCCTGCTAGTGGCAGACACCCTGGAAATTGTTGTCCTGCTGTTCCTCCTGCGGATGATTGTGTACCTCCTGCTGCTGCAGCCAAGTTCCAACCTGCTACAGCTGTTGAAGTAAATCATTCAGCACCACATTCTCTCAAATCCTTCAGATCTTGCTCCTGCTCCTCTCCCCCCTCAAGGAAACGCTGGTCGTCATGGTCCTGCTCCACCATCCTCAAAGAAACCCCAGAGACTTCAGGGTGCTGCTCAAAGCCCGTCCCCTGAATCTTTCAACTGTACAAATCCACACGGTGATGGACACCAGTCGTCTTTCACCAAGTACCAGTTTGGCAAGTTGGGAGATTTGGTTGCCTTCTATTACAATGACGACTTCTACATTGGTGAAGTTGTTGAAGTCATCTCTCCAGGAGAGAGGGTAAAATCAATTCATGGAGAAGTGCAGCATTAGGAAGACGGCATTTGCTTGGCCCACAGTTGCAGACAAATGGAAGGTCCATAGAAAACTTTCTGTTTGCCTGTGGGAAGGACATCAGCATTGCTCCCATCTCATCTTCAGGCAGAACATGGCACGTTGAAACCATGGATTTTGCTCATGAAGAAGCATATGGACTTCAGAGCTCTGTTCGTAGACATTTAATGCTTTACCACACCATGAAACCTACCTCAGAGGGGAAAAGACATCAAAAAGTGTGCTGTATAGACCTCTATTATTCAAAGTCACCAAATATGTACTTTCAATAGCTGAGGCAGTGACATTTCTTCTGCTTTTATAATGTTGTTTTTTTTTTTTCTCTCAGAATAATAGCAAGAAGCTGTACTGAATTTGACTTCAGTGCACTTCAAAAAGTAAATGCAACCATAGGCACAAGTGTTTTTGTGTGAAAATCCCCATGTTGGGGTCATTTTTTTTTCAAAATTTTTTTCTAACTGAAAATATGAAATTGAAAATAACGGCCATTGTGAAACAGGAAAATCTGGTAAATATTACATAATCTGACATGTAAAAACTGGTTTTTATACTCTTGTTATTGACCATATATGAAAGGAAACACTTCTCCAGATAGACAACACTAAGTTTTAGGCAACTTTCTATTGATTCTTGTCTTCAAGACTTGCACATGCTTGACACTTATGGCATTTCAGGTCATCTGGCGGCAATTTTGAAACAGTAAAAACTGGTAATATTAGGCTTTTTGGCATAATTGCATGTACTTATTGGAATGATCAATATACATCACAGTACCAAATATTGAGGCAGTATCTGGAGTGGTTTAAAAAGTTATGACCGTTTATTGTATATTTGTTGTGAATATGGTCCGTTGCTGCACTTTTTGCACATTTTAGCAAAAGTAAGCTTCCATATTTCATAATTTTGAACTCCCTATGTGCCTACAAAAAATGGACTTACACTACATATTTAGTACACTGGAACAATGACAGAAAATATGAGCCTCAAACAATTTTGTTAAAATTACAGAGCCACAAAAATGGTACAATGTGCAAATATGACTTTTTTCTTTTAAACGTGAAAATAGTCATTTTTGACTTGTCGCTGAAGAAAAACTGTGTCTCCTGTTGGTATGTGTATTTGTTTTTCTGTAAGTACATGTTGAGGTCTGCAAGTTCGTAAAAAATGAGCTGTGTGTTTTTGCATTGTTTGGCTGCTCCAGGTCTTCAAAGTTGCTCCAAATCGCCATTTTGACTAACGTTTTGGAAGTGTCAAACTTTAAATAACAATATCTCTGGAACTAAATAAGGTAGAACAGTAATTTTTGTGTTGTATTGTTTCTTTTGAAAATGTCTATTGGAAAGAGACAAAAGTAACATTATATACAGAAGGAATATTTTTGGCTGCCACTACCTACTTTTAACTTATTAATTTCAGTTTTAGGGCCGTTCAAAGGTCTTTGAAAAATCCAGAAAGTGGTTTTGAAAGTTTGGGAAAAGTTTGGGAATTTTGGGATGCTCTTAGGCTATGAACCCTGTTGATAGAGTTTTCATACGATTTCTCGATTCCCTCGCGCAACACACAAGCGATTTTGTTTCTCGCTCATCAATCCCCTTGTGTTTATATATGTACCTTTCCACAAGACCGATCGAGTTTAATTAACTTCTCGATGGACTGTCTTGTCTTGTGTCTTCTACACGCTGATCGAGATTGCCATCTTGCAGCTTTACTCAGCATTTATCGGTACCAGTGCTGTGTACTGGTGGGTCGAGTTTTTCATACGATTTCTCGATTCTCTTGCACACACACAAGCGATTTTGTTCTCGCTCATCTATCCCCTTGTGTTTATATCTACCATTCCACATGGCCGATCGAGTTTAATTAACTTCTCGATCGACCGTCTTGTGTCCCCTCTTTGTGGTTGAAGCCCTAGTACACTCGGATCGAGATCAGTGTACGAAGTTTATCATACTACTACACGCTGATCGAGATTTAGATCTAGCATTACTCAGCATTGCTCAGTATCAGTACTGTGTACGGGTAGATCGAGTTTTCAGTCGATTTCTCGATTCCTTGCACTACACATGAGCGACTTTGTTCTCGCTCTACTATTTCCATTGCTATTTATATCAGTACGGTTCCACATGGCCGATCGAGTTTTATTAACATTGTCTCGATCGACTGACTTGTCTCCTCTTTGTGGTCGTGTGCTCCGGGTTTGCTGTGCCACCATTGTCCAACATGGTGAAGGACACTGACGGGTCGAGTGACTTCAACTCCCAGAGGTCGCTCACATTCCTGGAGAACCCGCATGTCGATTCCAATTCAGAGCAATCCGTTCTTGCTATGGAAGAACATACGGCCAGGGTAGAAGGAGAAGACTATTCCGCAGAGGGGACGCATGACCATTCTCCTATACCCGACTGACGGACACACGATCGCTGCGTCTGAAGGCTACAAGGCAAGCGGCCGCCATTACTCAATCCTTTCTGTCGACCTGCCCGAAAATCTAAGGCTGGGCCCCCTAAAGGACAAAGTCAAGTCAAATTCTCTCTTCCAAATTCTCCCTCTCCCCCTTCGTCATCGGCCAGCTTGCTTTGTACCCCTCCTATGCACAGTGAGACTTCTTTCTATCATGTTACGTCACGCGACCCTCGGCCCCTGGGGAACCTTGCCAAGATGCGGACCAGCACAGGTGACGGATCGGGGCTGGAATCACCACCCATCACTCGCCTTGATGAGCCACGTGTCACTAGTCCCCCCCCCCCCCCCCCCCCCGAACTTGACACGCGGACTCATGACACTCTCCCCCACTGTGCACAGGTGCAGCCAACACCTGTGCATGAGGAGCGTCCAGACTCCGGAAGCAGTCTTATGGTCACGCCGTGGCAACAGCGCGGGTGTGTCTATAATTCTGGGCATATGGTCACACCAGGGTATGACCCAGGTCGTGTCCATACTCAAGGGCAGTCGACCAACCCCGATCGACCGTCGCAGATTCCCTTTGGGGTACAGGACGTTGGGGAGTGGACCTATTCCGCTTACCACTTAGGCAATGTCAGCGGTCCCATTCCTCCGGGGGGAGGATCAACCAGCGGGACCATGGGTAACCTGGCCTATTCCACAGGGGGGGATCACGGTGCCGCAGCCAGTCCAATCTGCACATAGGCGGGTAGGGGGCTCAGCTACCGTGTCCTCCTCCGCACCACCACTTACTCGAAGGCCCTCCCAGCCCAGCCCAAGTACGTGTACGAGGCAGTATACGCTCCTGGCGGGTACGACAGGCCACGGCCTCTCGTTATCCCCCACTGGTGTTCCAGGTTACCCGGGTCCCCGGGGACAGCCTGCCCAAACCCCAGGGCACTACACACCCGCCTACCTCCCTGGGGACTGGTGGCTGTATGCCCCTGAGAGAGACCAGTGGCTTAACACCCACACCCAACACTAACAGCTCCACGGTCGCATGTGGCACCCAGCATCATCCACCTGGGTCGACCTGGGTCTCCCATCTCGGTCGCTGTCCGATTGGCAGGACGGGCTCCCCCACCCTAGTTTGACCGCCGATCATAGAGCCACAAGGGACCTGCCGTCACATTCCCCAATTATCCAGCTAGGGCGGGACCCTCACGCACTCCTGCAGTTGCCTTCTGACAAAGGTTCTTTGCAACCCTCTCCAGGAACACGACCACCCAGAGGCTGAGGATGAGGAGGAAGAACCCTTCTCATCATGTGACGTGGCCACCCTGGAATGGGTGGCGCCCAGACCTTGTCGTGAGGGAAGCCCCACCCTCCAATAATGTCCTTTCCTTGTTGGAAGTCTATCTAAACCCAAATTATCGCACCTCAGTTACTCACCTCCATCTGGGAAGGACCTGCAACTCGCGCCAGGGGTGCGCAAGCCGTCCCTCCGCCAGGACACGGGTCCATCTCGACCCCTAATGCTGCCCCCGCTAGCACCCTCGTCGGGGACCGCAAGAGGCCCCACCGTCGCCTCTTTGGGCATTTCCCAGGCAGACTGTTGGCTTATTCCCAATCTGCCCCCACCCCCACACCCGGCACCATCTCCATGAAGAACCTAAAGGAGTGGACCGGGTGGCCAGGATGGGCATCCTACACAACACTGCCGGTCATGCCTTCTAGGCATGCTCCTGCTGCGGGCGGAGGTACTCTGGCTGGAGGAGGATGGCGCCATCCCAGTGTCTTCGGTCTCAGGCTCCGAGACGCACCAGGAGACGGACTCTCGCTTGTTTAGCGACCCATTTATGTGATACCTGGTCAACAGGATCTCGCATCACCTTTCAGCTGCAGCGGACAGCGCAGCCAGGAGCCACTTTAACTGCCTGTTGGGCGCTTGAGATGACATGCTGGCACGGTCCAATCTCTCCCCAGCGCTTAAGCATCCTTGTGGTGCATCTCGGGCCAGGACCAGCCGCTCTTTGGCGACTATTTGACTGAGGTCATATAGCATTCAGTCGAAAAAGGCAAGCAGGCAGCGTCTTTTGTGGTCAGGACACCGCCATGCCCTGCTAGGCCCCCTTTGCGTTCCTCCCCCGCCTTCTCCAGGCCCAAACCCTATGCCTGGCAGTTACCACCCCAGACATCACGGCCCGCTGAGCGCCCAAATATCCTCTCTAGGCCGAAACCAAAAGCTCCCCAGCAGAATTTTGTGTTTGGCCAGCAGCTACGGTCCCGGAGATTACTGGGGGAAGCGCCAAAAGGGGACTTGGATCAGGGAGAACCCTTTCAGTTAAAGCCCCTCCCACCCTATCCCCCTCCTCCCCTCGAACCCGGACCCTAAGCCCCCTTGGCGGGCAGTCTCTTCCGGCATGCCCACCAGTGGAGATGTGTGGGCCTCAGCCCCTGGAGAGTGGCGGTTTTACAGTTCCAAGCCCACACCAACCACCCCTTAGCCTCTGTTCCATGCCGGGGTTTGTCACCAACCCCAACAAGTGCGAACTCATTCCCAGTCAGAGGTTCTCCTTTCTAGGTATGAGTTTCATCACCATGTCCATGCAGATCTCCCCGACCCCGGAGAGGTCCGCTCGCATGGTGGACCTCATCTCTCGCCTCCGCGGGGCATCCCCGCACCTCGGCCATGACCACCTCCCTCCTGAGGATGATGGAGTCCCTCTCGTCCCTCATTCCCCTAGGTCGGGTCCCCAAACGCCAACTCCATAGGGAGCATTCCCCTCGGCCACTGTTCTTTTGGGCTACGGAGGAATAGCTCAGCACATCCATACTGTCCACTGGGGTTCCCATCTCCCTCCCAATTCAGCCTCTGGAACTTTACACAGACGCCTCCAGCTTGGGCTGGGGGGGTGGGGAGAGGGGGGGCACTTGGAGGACAGTCAGGCCTCAGGAGTGTGGTGTGTGGGACGCACAGACTGCATGTCCCCACATCAGTGTCCTAGAATGGGAAGCGGTCAGGCTGGCCCTCCTCCGCTTCCAACACAGGGTCTCTTTCAGACTGGTTCTCCTCCTCACGGACAACACGTCGGGGGGGGGGGGGAGCGCTGGTGTCACGCATAGCGGGGATGCGCTATATCCTGGCAAGACCCAGGCTCATCGTCCCCATAACCCAGCCCTGTTTCCCGGACCTCAAGTCCCTTACCGATGTTCCCCCCCGCCAGCTGGACTCTCGGTGGGACATGCTGAGGCAACCCTTCTCAGGTCACCCTCACTCGAACCCCCAGATGCTTCACTTACACGCTTGGCTCCTGTGCCAGCCCAGTTACGAACATCTGCCCCTACCTCCCTCTTGGACAGATCCCAGTCCATCCTAGACAAACTCACGGGGGCCTGGGCCTCTCGGGGACTACGTGACTTAGCCTCTGCCTCATGCAGGGCCAGCACCAAGTCCCTCTACAACTACCGACCGAGGGGAGAGATGGGTGGCCTGGTGCTCGGATAACTCTGTTCCCCCGACCACCCGTCCAATATCCTTATAGGCAATTTCCTATCCCATCTATCTTCCCCTCCACAGCTCTCTGCTAGCTCCATTCGGGGCTACAGGTCGGCGATCTGCACCACCAATTGCCAACTTGGCGGCCCTTCTTTGAGAATGACTTCCTTCTCAGAGAAGTATCTAGGAGGGTGGCCCTACGGGAAGCTCAGTCCCCAAGGCTCATTCCCCTTTGGGACCTCTCTTTATCTTCCTCAATCCCTCAGAAATCCCCTGTTCGAACCCATAGTCACCCTTCCCTTTGACCTTCTCTCCTTCTTGACCACCTTTCTCCTTGCCTTGGCCTCGGCCAGAAGACGAAGTGAGATCCATGCCCTCAGCGGAGACCCCAGAAACATCGCCTTCGCCAGGGACGGCTCTGTCTCTCTCTAGTTCCTTCCTGATTTCTTAGCTAAGAATCAGGAACGGGCACAGCCTCTCCTGCCCTCGTCATCCGCTCACTGGCGGATACCCTAGAAAGGGAGACATGGACCTGTGCCCTTCCAGGTGTCCCAGATGCTACAGGGAACGCTTGCGCCCCAGGCGCTGCTCCCAGAGATGTCTTCTTATTTCTACCATCCCCAGTAATAAGTAAACCATCTCGGCTGGCACTGTCACTAGTTGGCTTTCTAGGATGGTGAGATCTGCCGGAGTGCAGGCGTTCAGAGATCTCCCTGTCCCCATCTCCCTGGACCCATGAGGTGAGAGCGCTGGCCACTTTGGCAGCGTTCCAGCACTCTGTCCCCTTGCGCCATCTGGAGGCAGCCTACTGGCATTCAGATAACCCCTTTATAATTTTTTGTTTAAGGGATTTCAGCATGACCAGGGCTGACGGTTCTATAGGGATCTCCTTTGTGGCGGCCAATGCAGCCTTATCGGCTAACCCCAAGAACCACTAGGGCGCTCGGCCCCTCTTCGATCCCTTTAAACTCTGCTATGGTTTGACATGGTATAGTATATGACGCCGAAATGGGGAGTTTTTTTTATCATACTCCCTGTTTGGCTAGTATACTTACCATGTCAGACTCTAATGTCCGCCCTACCTTCCCCTCTAGTGCCAAGGTTCTCAGGGTTACCTTGCGCACAGGCCTCGATGAATGAGGTACAGGAAGCGGACACACCGGCTTCTTCCATGGGCGGAAGTAGGGTGGGCGTCACATGACTGTCTTATGACTGCATTTGCCACAAAAATTTCGGCCTGCAGCTGACTAACTGCTGTTGAATGCTATGGTCTGACATGGTAAGTATACTAGCCAAACAGGGAGTATAATAAAAACTCCCCATATTTCTGTATTCGTAATTTTTTTAAGCTTAATTTTTGATGACTTGTTGATTTCAGAAGTAGAAGCTTTAAGTGTGCAGAAATGTAAATCACTTGTCAGCCTTTTCCATGTCTTCTGTAATCTGAAAACAAGATCTGAGATTTCATGTGACTCTATATCGTTTTCTGTCAGGTAATGAAAGCTACAATCATAACAGTTATGGCTGTAGTATGAAGATCACATTACGACTGTCATAGAATGTGTACAATTGTTACAATGATAGCTGTGATTCAAAGATCAGGTAATGTGTATCATGTTTGTTTGTTAAAAAGTAAAGTGATGACTTTATGATGTGTGCTTTCAGCTTGTATCGAGAACTCCACAAGAATTGTATGAGATCGTCTGTTTGATTGGGTAAGTCAACATTGACCTGCGTTTCTGCAGTGTGATAAGTACTGTTTGGTAAAGATGGGGAGCTATGTCGTCCAGATATGCCTTGCTGTGAATGATTGATTGCACGAGATTCAGTTGCTTGTGTGGATTCATTGACAACTCAAGTATGATTGAAGAGTGTTGTGCACTAATTCTTTAAAGAAACCCCTCTCTTCTGGAGCAGACACTGTCCTCATGGGGATTTTTACCGAATGTAAAAGTCGGACAGAAATCCGTCTCAGAGGTTGGTTCATCTTGGCATGCTTCTTCTTCTTCTGCATAGGCAGGCTGATACTCCTGCAGACACTTCATGTATGGACAGGCAAGGATCAATTCCATCAACCCAAGAAAGGGAGTGGAGTTTTGTGTGTATGACCGTTTTTTTTTTTTTCCCCGCCATTAAGGCAGCCATACTCCAAATCTTTGCATGCAATTCAGGACTGATTTCAGTCTAGTGCATCTGCCAGACCCCATAGTGGAAAAGATCTGCTCTTTTCACTGCTTCAGTCTCCAGAGACAGGAGTTTAAGCCTCCCCCCTCTGGAAAAGATCTCCAGCCGAAGACAGAGTGATGGCATGCCAGTCAGCATCCCTCCGTCTCCACACCAGTCTCATGTCGGCCGAAACCTGTCTGAGCAGAAACGCTTCCATCCTTCATGCATAGAGAAAATGATGGCTGCCAAAGATGGTCCACATGTAGGACAATGAATGGAGAATGTTGGCCAAGTGGTGCATGAAGCAAATGATAGCTGGCCAAAGACACTCCACATATAGAACAATGAATGGAGAATGTTAGCCAGGCGGTGCTTTGCTGGGTGGTTGAGGATTTTGCTCATGGTATTGAGGACCTACAGATATCAGGAAGGAAATCCAGCATCTAGAGAGACTGTGGAGTAGCTAGTGCTAAAACCTGCAGATGGATGGGCACAGAGGTTGGCATTGGCTGTGATCCCTTCCTGTCTGACCTGCTCTGTGGCATTTGGCTCCCCTTGACTTAGCAGGTATCTGAAATGTAGTTTGCACATAGTCCTGGCGTATCTACCCTCAAGAGACTTGGGGCCAGTCACTGAACGCACAGTCCTGGCATATCTAGCCTCAAGAGACTTTGAGCCAATCCCTGAACACGTAGTCCTGGCGTATCTAACCTGAGAGACTTCAGCCAATCCCTGAACACATAGTCCTGGCGTATCTAGCCTCGAGAGACTTTGGGCCAGTCACTGAACACATAGTCCTGCAGGGTTCGCACAGGGCCCTAAAAGGCCCTAAAAGGCCCTAACCTTTTTAGGCAAAAAATAGGGGCCCCTAAAAGGCCTTAAAAATCCAAATGAAGAGGCTGGAGGCCCTAAAAGGCCCTAAAACCAGAACAGCCTCAAAAAAAAAAAAAAATCTAAAAAAAAACCCCAAAACTTGTGAAACAACAACAAACAAAGAAAATCAAAGAAGAATGATCAGAAAAGAAAACAAAACCCGATTTTCATAATGGGTAAATACTGAATCAGTACCAATCGATCATGGTGTAAAGTCGTTCAAGGGAAGTAACTCTACGACAAAATAATTGTGCTGTCTGCCATCTTGGACTTTCCATGTGTTGTACGAAGCAGGACCATGGTTCCTTTTTCAACGAAATTTGACATTTCATTGAGTTTTCTTTATAAGATTTCGCCAGTTTCACTCAGAGACATGGGGAAGTGCTTATTCCAAGATCTATAGCTTGATAAATCTGAATATAAACTCTGGCTGCACCGAGATAACTTGGACAAATATCGGTTCTGTTGTTGCTTTTGTAAGAAGGGGTTTCAGCTTGGGGAAAATGGGTGAAAAAGCCCTTCAAACTCACCAAAAACTGAAGAAACATTCAGATTTGGAGAAGGCAAGTGCTACTGCAGCAGTGTCCTTAAATAATTTTTTTTGGAAAAGATCATGACAGTGGGCAAGCCTCAAGTAGTACTAGTACATCAAGTTTTTGCTCAGAAAAGCACTTGGTTGCTGGTCCTTCAACGAGTTCTAGTGCTTCTATTGCAACTTTGTTTTTGGCCCTACTGCCCCTCAAACACCCCCCGCTCTTTCCCTTCACCCCCATATCGCCAGCATCCTTGCACAACTACATGATTACACCTGTCCACCACCTCAACAGCAACCCACTCTATATTCCACAAAATCACACACCCACTCACACCACATTAACTTACAGTGGCCCCCTCCCTTCTCCCCCCCCTCTCCTCCCCCACTGCCACTTCCTTTGCTTTGTCCACATTATGTTCCCCCACCCCACCCCTCTGTGTACAAGTATACTAAGGGGCTTGTGTCTCCCCTCTCCCCTCTACAGGTATATAGGTATGCTTAGATGTATGTACATGTGTTTGTCGTGTTTGTGCATTTTTTTTTTTTTTAAATACACAGATTCCCGTATATGACCACTATCATTATTGCCACCACTGGTAAGATGTCCTGTGTATGCCAATCAGTTTTTTTTTTTTTTTTTTTTCCTTCATATGTATGTGGATGTGCCTGTGGGTATGTACATGTGTGTGCGTGCATGTATCATGCATGCGTGTGTGCGTGAGACGGTGATGATTTCATCTGACAACTATCACCATCAATCGGTCGTTGATCATTGCCCCCCCCCCCCCCCCCCCCTTTGCCTCTCCCAAGTATTATTGTTGGTTTTTTTTGTTTGTTTTTTTAACTCGGCTGGCATTATGATGCCAATGCTGTCATGCTATTTCACTTATGGCAATGATCATCATCCTGTATCACTGTTTGTCCCACTTGCGACAATGACAATTATCCATCAATCATCAATTTGGCGTCGTATACTATACCATGTCAGACCATAGCATTAAACGGCTGTCAGTCAGCTCTGTCAGGCTGAAGTTTTGTGGCGAATGCAGTCATAAGATAGTCACGTGACGCCCACCCTACTTCCCCCTACGGAAGATGCCGAAGTTCGTTTACTGTACGTCATTCTACTTCGGCCTGTCGCCCAAGCAAGATAAGTCTTGTGCTCTGTCTCGCCTATACTTTGCCTTTGTGTAAAGATTGCTGTGTTCGCATTCTGAACTCATTTATCTGTGGCTTGTGCTTCTCTCTCAGAGTAATCTTGACGTGTGAGGTTATCGGTGGGCTATCATTCTAACCTTTATTTACGGAATTATCCTCGCGATTGTGTTACTCCCGGTTTCTTGCCTTCCGCGTAACCGGTTCAGGGTTGATCGGCATTTTCCATCGCCACGTTAATCGCTGGTTCTGTGCCTCCTTTTGTCCATCGGCCTTGCATTTTCAATCGCCTTTCCCCCCTTTTTCGCCCCTAAAAATTCCGTTTTCTAATCTCGCCGTCACTTATTCCACGATCCCACAACCTCCTGTGTGACGATCGTGAGCCGGTCTTGTCGCCATCTTTGTTTTGCGCCGGTCTCCTTCACTTGTCGCACCAGCTTTCTAGCCCACGCCTTTATACGTGGTTTGCCGTCCAGAATTTGCTTCCTACATTTGGTTTACACCCTCCCATTCCATTCATTTGCCACAATTTCTCGCTCGCCTTCGTGTGCTTAACGATCGCGATCAACCTTCGTCATTGTGTTTACACGTGGCGTTACTCAGCACTTTTGGTTCACGCCACTGTCGCTTCTCACGCACGGTTTCGCTCATCTCTGCTGCGTTTTTGTGTCACTGTACGGACTTGTTACCTGTATATTTCTATTGTGTGCGTTGTTTACCTTTATATTTCTATTGTGTGCGCACGGTCGATCGACCAGAATACCCTCCTCGATCGACCGTCGTGTCTCCCGTTTACAATCGTGTGCTCCGGTTTCGCTTGGCGCCATCGCCCAATATGGTGAAGGACTCGATTGGGTCGAGCAACAACTCTGGCGTTCAGGGTTCGCTCACATTCCCGGAGGACCCACAAGTTGGTTCCAACCCCGAGTGAACCGTTCTCTCCTTGGAGAACGGACGGCCGCGGTAGATGGAGACGACCCTCCCGCGGAGGGGACGCGGGAATCTCCCTCCTCTACCCGACCGACGGACGCACGCACGACCGCTGCGTTCGAAAGCTACAAGGCAAGCGGCTGCTATTTCAAAGTGTTTATCGGTCGACCTGCCCAGGAAATCAAAGGGCAAGATCCCCCTTAAGGGACCCCCTCAAGCCAAAACATCCGAGCGGGATTCCGCTTCTCCGCCAGCCACCCTGCCTTCTAGCTTTCCTGCGCATAGTCAGACATCCATTTACTATGCCGAGTCACGCGACCCCCCCCGGCCCCCGGGGACCTTTGCCGGGCCGCGGACAGGCATGGGTGACGGCCTTGGGCTGGAACCACCACCTGTCACACGCCTTTATGAGACGCGCGGGTCCACTTCTTCCCCCCATCTGGACTCGCCGTCTCACGACGCTCTTCCCCACCGTGCACAGGTGCAGCCAACACCCCTGCACGAGGAGCGTCCCGTTATCTCCGGATGCAGTTTTATGGCCACGTCATGGCACGACCATGCACATGACCATAACTCTGGGCGTATGGGAACACCGAGTGCATCCACCGGTTGTGAACATACAAACGGCCGACCAACCGCTCCAACTCGCAGGATCCCCTAGCTCGGACGTTGCCCGTCGCAGATCCCCCCGTCCAGGACAGGGGGTCCCCCTAGGCCCGTTCCTCCGGGGGGTCCCCTATCCAGCCCCCGGACCCCCGGTACTCTTGCCGCCACACCCCCGCACGATCCCCGGGTCGCCAAATTCCACTTTTGTTTGGGGCGGGGTAACCCATTTACTTTTGCGCGCCTCCTTGGTGGGGGACCCCCCCCTGTCGCAAACCGCCCACTGGGTCGACTGGCACCAACTGTGGGTCCGCCACTTCCAGTTGGGGGGTCCGACCCCCAAGTGGGTCAACGTCCCCTTTTGGCAACGTCCTCGTCCCCCTCCGGGGGGGAGGATCTACCAGCGGGACCACGGGTAACCTGCCCTATTCCACTGGGGCCCGGCACGCTCCTGGGGGGGGACGACATACCATGGTCGAACACTATCCCCCCCCCCTGCTGCTCAAGGTTACCCCGGTCTCCGGGGAGTCCCTGCACAGTACTCTGGTCTCCCCGGAGACCAGTGGCTCTATGCCCCCGAGAGGGACCAGTGGCTCAATACCCACTCACAACCAGAACAACTATATGGTCGCTTGTGGCACCCAACCTCACATACCTGGGTCGACCTTGGTCTCCCACCTCGGGCGCTGTCCGATCGGCAGTCCGGCTCTCCCACCCTAGCCTGTCTGCGAGCACAGAGCCACGAGGGTCCCGCCCTCCCCCCCCTCCCCCCCCCACACCACCCAACCAGGGCGGGACCCTCGCGCACCCGCGCAGATGCCCCCTGAGGAAGACCTCCCTTCCCAGGAATTCGACTCTCCACAGCCTGAGGACGACGACGATGAGGACCTCTTCTCATCCCTTTACGATATCCGCACCATTGAACGGTTTCGACCGGACTTGGTGTCGAGGGACGCCCCTCCCTCTGCCGATATCTTGGCCTTCCCCGAGATCGTTGGCTGCCCCCAAGCCCAACGCTCCAGACTCAGGATTATCGCACCTCAGTCCCTCACTTTGCTGTGGGAGAGTCCGGCAAAACGCGCCAGGGGTGCAGACGCCGTCCCCCCCGCCGGGGTCAAGATCCTCCCCTGGCACCCAATGCGGCCCCCTTCGGCTCCCTACTTGGGACCCGCAGGAAGCACCCAGTTACCTCCCTCTTTGCAGACAATCCGGCTACCAGGGAGTGGGCCATCTCCCAATCTGATTGTCGCCTGATACCCAACCGGGCCCCCCTACTTCTGGCACCATCTCCTTTAAAGCGTTAAAGGACTGGGACCGAGTAGCCCGGGTGGGCATCTTACACACCACTGCAGGGCATGCCTACCTTAGCATGCTCTTGCAGAGGGCGGAGGTACTCTGGCCTGGGGATGACGGCGCCGTCCCAGTGCCTTCGGATTCAAGCTCCGAACCACGCCATGAGGACGAATCTCGCTTATTCAGCGATCCCTTCATGCGACACCTGGTTAACAGGATATCGCATCACTTGTCGGCTGCGGCGGACAGCGCAGCAACAAGCCACTTCAATTGTCTGCTAGTGGCTAGAGACGCGGTGCTTGCACGCTCCTCACTCTCCCCGGCACTCAGGGCATCCCTTCGATGTGTCCCCGGCCAGGATCACTCGCTCTTTGGCGAGTACTCCACCTCAGCTATGTCCCTTTCGCTCGAGGAACGCAAGCAGGCGGCGTCCTTGGCCCCCCGGCCTCAGCCACGCCCTTCCATGCCCCCCTATCGGTCTTACCCCAGGGCCAACAGGCCCACTCCCTATCCCCGACAAGCCCCATCTCACACCGCCCGGCCGGCCAAGCGCCCACTCGATTCGCAGAGGTCTAAATCGGAACCTCGCCAAAATTTTCGGTTCGGCCAACAAGCACGTCCCCGCCGGTGACTAGAGGACACCCGTCGTGGGCACGGAGCAGGCCCAACCCGCCCATCAAGACATCGGCCCACTCTTCCCCTTCCCCCCACCTGGACCATCGGCCCCCCTGGCGGGCAACCTCTCCCGGCACGCCCGCCAGTGGCGACATATGGGCCTCAGCCCCTGGGTAGTGCCGGTTCTGCAGGACGGGTTTCGCCTACCGTGGGCTCACGGTCGCCCTCACCTCATGCGCTCTCCTCCTCCCTCCCCCGGCGACCCCCCGCCTGCCCAGGCGGACGCCCTTCGCCTGGAAGTCCTCGAACTCCTCGACCTCTCTCTCTGCCATGAAGGTCGCCCCGACCCCAGAGAGGTCCGCCCGGATAGTGGACCTCATCTCGCGCCTCCGAGGCGCATCGCACACCTCGGCCAGAACTCTGTCCTCCCTCTTAGGCATGATGGAGTCCCTTTCAACCCTCTTTCCGCTGGGTCGGGTCCCCAAACGCCAGCTGCAGAGAGAGTTCTGTCGTCGTTGGTCCCAGACCTCGGACCGCTGGGACCTGACCATTCCCTTCGGCCCCTGGTTCTCTTGCGCCACGGACGAATGGCTCAATCCGTCCACCCTGACCACCGGCGTCCCAATCTCTCTCCCAACTCAGTCCCTCGAACTGTACACGGACGCCTCCAACTCGGGCTGGGGGGCCCACTTGGGGGACAGTCATGCCTCGGGGATGTGGGACGCACAGATGGCTCGCCTCCACATCAACATATTAGAATTGGAAGCGGTCAGGCTGGCCCTCCCTCCATTTCCAACACCTAATCTCTCACCGACTGGT
This sequence comes from Conus betulinus, assembly GCA_016801955.1. Classification (NCBI taxonomy): domain Eukaryota; kingdom Metazoa; phylum Mollusca; class Gastropoda; order Neogastropoda; family Conidae; genus Conus; species Conus betulinus. Next base: position 248,721 of record JADBJO010000979.1, on the reverse strand, counting down.
TCTCCTCCCCACGACAACACACGTCGGTAGCCCATTACGTCCACAAGGGGGGGGGTGGGGGGGGCTCCTCCATCGGCCTCTCTCTACTGACAGAGGCCCTCCTTCGCTGGTGCCACGCACGGGGAACCACCCTCCGTGCGAGACACATAGCGGGGACACGCAACATCCTGGCAGACATTCTCAGCCGCTCAGGGACCCTTCTGCACACAGAGTGGACCCCGAACAAGCTGACACTAACCACAGGCTGGGAGCACTGGTTCAAGCCCATGGTCGACCTCTCTTTGCGACCCGGTTCAACCATCGGCTCCCCATGTATGTCTCTCCAGTCCCGGATCCCCGAGCGTACGCGGTCGATGCGCTCTCCTTCCCCTGGACGGGACTCATCGCCTACACCTTTCCCCCCTTACCCATACGTCACAAAGTGATCAGGAAGGCCAGGCTGGACAGACCCAAACTCATCCTTATAACCCCGTGGTGGCCGACACAGTCGTGGTTCCCGGACCTCAGGTCCCTAACTCACGTTCCCCCTCTCTGGCTAGCTCTCTCGTGGGACTTGCTCAGACAACCTCGCTCGGGCCTCCCTCACTACAACCCCCAGATGCTTCGCCTACACGCTTGGCTTCTATGCCAGCCAAATTTGCGACCACCGGCCCCCGCCGCCCCCGCCGACAGACCCCAGTCTGTCCTAGATACCCTGACGGAAGCGGGAGCATCGCAGGGACTACGGGACTTGGCCTCGGCCTCACGTAGGACCAGCACCGAGTCCCTCTACAATTACCGATGGGAGAGATGGGTCACGTGGTGCACGGCTAACTCGGTCCCCTACCTACACCCCTCCAACATCCAGATAGGCAATTTCCTATCCCACCTTTCGTCCTCTCTAAAACTCTCTGCTAGTTCCATTCGGGGCTACAGATCGGCCGTATGCACCACCATCCGACAACTCGGCGGCCCATCTTTCGACAATGACTTTCTCCTCAGAGAACTATCTCGGGGGTTGCCCTACGGGAAGCTCAGTCCCCTAGGCGCACCCCCATGTGGGACCTCTTTCTGGTACTCGACGCCCTCAGTAAACCCCCTTTCGAGCCCCTCTGCTCCCTCCCCCCGTTGACCTTCTCTCTTTCAAGACCACCTTCCTTCTCTCCCTGGCCTCAGCCAGAAGGCGAAGTGAGATTCATGCCCTCAGCGGGGACCCTCGGGACATCGCCTTTCACAGAGACGGCTCGGTCTCGCTTAAGTTCCTGCCTGAGTTCTTAGCGAAGAACCAGGAACCGGGCTCGGCCTCTCCTTCCCTTCTTATCCGCTCTCTAGCGGATATCTTAGGCAGCGAGTGTGGCGGGGACATGGACCTGTGCCCCTCTAGGTGCCTCAGATACTACTGGGAGCGTTCCCGCCCCAGGCGTTCCTCGCAGAGACGCCTCCCTTATTTCCGTCAACCCCAACAACAAGAAAGACATATCGGCGGGCACTATCTCTAGGTGGCTATCCAACACTATCAGATCTGCCTATGCCCAGGCGTACAAAGACCCTCCCAGCCCTTTCTCCTCGAGCCCATGAGGTCAGAGTTCTGGCCACGTCCACGGCGTTCCAGCACTCTGTCCCTGTGCGCCACCACCTGGAGGCAGCCTACTGGCGTTCGGAGAACCCTTTCATAAACTTTTATTTAAGGGACATCCACATGACCAGGGCTGATGGTTCTAAAGGGATTTCATTTGTGGCGGCCAATGCAGCCATATCGGTTTACCCCAGGAACCATTAGGGTGCTCGGCCCTCCTCCGATTCCTTTAAATTCTGCTATGGTCTGACATGGTATAGTATACGACGCCAAAATGGGGAGTTTGTATTATACTCCCTGTTTGGCTAAGTATACTTACCATGTCAGACTCTAATGCCTGCCCTACCTTCCCCTCTAGCGCCAAGGTTCCCTGGGGGTTGCCTTGCGCGCAGGCCTCATTGAATGACGTACAGTAAACGAACTTCGGCATCTTCCGTAGGCGGAAGTAGGGTGGGCGTCACGTGACTATCTTATGACTGCATTCGCCACAAAACTTCGGCCTGACAGAGCTGACTGACAGCCGTTTAATGCTATGATCTGACATGGTAGTATACTTAGCCAAACAGGGAGTATAATACAAACTCCCCCATTTTTATTTCGTTCTGGTTTTTTTTTTTTTTTCCCCCCACCCCCAACCACCATTACTACTTCAATGCCACCACATTATTTCACTTGTGACAATGGTCACCACCCTATGGTACTGTAGATCTCATCTCGGTGATCAACATCCATCAGGCATTGATCATTTCCTTTACTCCCCCACTGGCATTATCGTACTTGCCAATACACTGTCCTACTCCTTTTACAAAAATAACCATCACCCTAAACCACTGTGGATCATACCTACACCTTGGCCATGATTATCATCCACCCATCTTTGAACACCTCCCCCATTCCCCACACCAGCATTTTACACCAATGCCACAACATTATCCCACTTATACAACAATTATCATCATCCCTTCAGTACTGTTTATCTCAAATGATACATGATCATCACCCATCAGTCATCTACCCCTACCCCCCTCCACCCTCTTTCTCAACCTGCAATATTATACTAATGCCACCTTATTTCCACTCACCACAATGACCATCATCCTACAGTACTATTGATCTCACCTGTGCCAGTGAGCATCGTCCACAGGTCATCGATATTTTCCTTTATCCCCCCAACTTGCATCATCACCACTACATTTTTCCACTTAAATAACAATAGTCATCATCCTATGGTACTACTGATCTAAAATGATTACCATTTATCAGTTACTGAAAATACTCCCATCCAGTGAACACCTTCATACTGCACTATATATGGAAATGAAGAAGCTGACCAATTGACAAAAGAATGAGGACAGCAGCCCCAACTGTAAAAGGTAGCCTCCTTGGAATAAATCAAAAGTATTTCCAAGGATACAAATAGGAGAATGACTTGAGCACTGGACTGTTCTCACTGGACTGTTCTCTCCTTCAACCAGAGGCAGTGTGTGCTAGTCAAGCAAGGACAAGGCAGCTGTTAGTCAGGTGAAAAGAAAGCATAGGCCTACTTTTTTCTTCATCTTGTGACTTGTATTCCTAAGACTTCGGCCTTGTGTGTGCTGCACTGATTTCTTTGTTTTTCATACGAACGTGGAATTGACAAGATTCATACCAGAAAGTGATTAGGTGCATGCTGAATGGAGGTCTGTATTGGAGAAAATGGCATCTGTGGGAAGCAATGGTGAGCACTTTTCAGCATTTCGTGGGCCCTGATGGCCCTATTTTTTTTTTTTAAATTTTAGGCTCTGAAAAAGGCCCTAAAAGGCCCTAAATTTTTTTTTGAAAGTCTGTATGAACCCTGAGCCAGCACAGACAACCTATCACAGATTGGCCTAACAGCCTGTTGCCAAATTGTGGACTATATTAGGAGTCAAGGGGTGTATTTAATGTCCGCATCACCAAAGAACTTCTGCTGTCAGCTTCCTCTGCTAGGATGAAATATCATCAGGACCAGGAGGAGAAAAAGAAAGAAAAAGAAGCATACAAAGCTAGAGAAAAGCGAAAATGTGTGGAAGATTCTGTGAGTGAACTGAAAGCCAAAAAGAAGCGCTTTGAAGAAGTTCATTTTTTTTTAAATGAGACGGACAAGTTGGCAGAAGCTGCAGAAGCCAAAGGACAGCTGCGCTTCATAATTCACTCAAACGCTATCCGTAAAAAGGTCAAGGACGAAAAAGCCAGTATTTTGGACATGGAAAAGGAAATTTCAGAAAAAATGGACTGTCTGAAAGGTATCCTGTGAGATTTTTATTTCCTTCTTGCTTGCTCGCTTTTTTTTTTTTCTCCAGCAGCAGTTTGAAGACTATTTTTGTGTTGTTTTTTTCTGTAGTGTACAGTGAGTTTCCAGACTTCATCAGTAAGCATTTGTGTGCATCCAGTTTCTTGACTTCATGAGTGAGTGGTTTGCTGGGACATTTAGTTTGCAATGACTTTCCAGACCTTGGTAGTGAGCAATTTGCTGTGAGTGTGAGCAGTGACATTCCAGACTTTTAATAGGTCTTTTATGTAAAATGACTTTCGAGGTAGTACTAATAGTACTTCTGCTTTCTGCTGTGTGAAGTAACAGCTGATTAAGTTGGCCAAGAGCATAAAACAGGTAACGTGCATATCCATTTACACATGTGCTGACGTCTTGAATTTTGAAAAAAAAATCACTTTGAAAACTCCTTGAAAACTCATTGAATTTTGTTCTTGGGAGTCTGTAGGAACCCTGAGTTCAATAATTTAGTCATGTCATTGGCTTTTTTGTTTCCATAGTTGCTATGAACATGTGATAAAATGGTAAATGCGCTTGAATTATTGTACGTTTCATTGTGTTATCTACGTTGAAGTGTGCATACATTTTGTGTCTTTATATTAGATGCATTGAGTCAGTGAAAGTGCTCAGTTTCAGGTTAAGAATCGTCTTTGCTCACTCCCTCAACTCTTGTTTGTTGGAGAGGCATGTTAGTGTTTATGGAGATTGGAATGAAGGTGCATTTGTTTCTAAAATGAGTGAATTTGTAAGAAAGAGTTCATTGGTTAGAGCCAACTGTGCAACAGATCAGTTACGCCTTATGTTCTTATGTTATGTTTGTTCAGGAACCTTTCTGCATATGTGTTGGGGCTGGCTCTCTTCAGAACCAGGGCATCATGCTACCGACTCATGTGTTCAGTTGGCTGATGATGTGTTTTCAGTGAGCTTTTACCCAAGCTGCCGTCAGATGGGGTGTTTTTCTATCGATGCCATGCTACGCAAAGGACCCAACCTGCACAACGAAGCTGTCATTTGGCAGTGGCAGGATGACCGCTCCATCTGGCACCCCTATTCTTCCATTGACTGCAAACTCATTGAGGTGATTCGCAAGTGTCCACTGTCCTGTGCCAACCCAGGAGCCTTTCTTCTAGTGTCTGGAGTTTTGTTTTGTGTTGTTTAGAAGATCATGCATTTTGTTTTTGGTTTGGTTTTGCTTGCATGCATGATGTCTATGTGTCTTACATGTCTTGCTTGTGGGCTTTCAGCTGTAGACGGCAAATTTATGGGGATGGATTCTATGTATGGGAAGCCATGAGAAAAAGGAGCCAAGGCATGTTAGCTTTTCTTAGTTACAAGGCATGCTAGTGGTTGAGCCTCTGCTCGCATGTTATTTTTTTTTAAAGCGGCTGTTAGAGCTACATACAGATTACAAGCTACACAAAAATGCATAAATTGACGCTTGAAGACATCAGAAATAAAAAGGAGATAACTGAATGAGGTTAAAATCGTTTGCCCTTCATGGTGGAAATGAAAGTGTTACAAAGTAGTTGATGTTTAATAAACTTTGATGGAACTGAGTAAAAAATAATGGCAGGTTGGATGGAGATGTTACACCTTAGCCACTTGGACCTCTGCAGAGTACCACAGTATGGACAGTCACGAGTGGGGCTGTGAGGAGAAATTCATGGTCTGAGGAAAGATTTTCCTACTTCTGATGCCCTTTTTTTCTGACAGTAGTCTGCTTTAAGCGTACGTCACTTTTGATTTTTTTTTCTCTCTCTTTAGTAAACGGTGAAAATGGTGTTGCAGGGAGCGTATCAGCAAGGAGAGGATGAGATGACCCTGTCTGCCATGGGGCGTATGTACATTGTGGACTTCAACAGCATGCAACAGATCAACGAGGACACGGGCACCGCCCGCCATGTGCAGAGGAAGCTGAACCCTGTGGCTGGCAATTCCATGGCATCGGGTACAGGCCTGATGTTGGCTGCTCTTCATTGTAGCTCTAGGGGGTTGGTGGTATGGTGCCTGGTCTTGCCAGACATTCCTTGTAGCTCTAGGGGTTTGGTGGTCTTTTACAGGCCTGATGTTGGTTGCTGTTCATTGTAGCTCTAGGGGTTTGGTGGTATGGCACGGGTTTGATGTTGGCTGCCGTTCATCGTAGCTGTAAGGGTTTGGTGGCCTGTTACGGGCCTGATGTTCGCTGCTGTTCATTGTAGCTCAAGGGGTTTGGTGGTATGGCAAGGGCTTGATGTTGGCTGCCGTTCATTGTAGCTCAAGGGGTTTGGTGGTCTGTTACAGGCCTGATGTTGGCTGCCATTCCTTGTAGCTCAAGGGGTCTGGTGGTATGGTACAGGCCTGATGTTGGCTGCCATATCTTGTAGCTCTAGGGGTCTGGTGGTATGGTACAGTCCTAATGTTGGCTGCTGTTCATTGTAGCACTAGGGGTTTGGTAGTATGGTGCCTAGTCTTGGCTGCCATTCATTGTAGCTCAAGGGGTTTTGTGGTATGGTGCCTAGTCTTGGCTGCCATTCCTTGTAGCTGTAGGGGTTTTGATGGTATGGTACAGGCCTGATGTTGGCTGCCATTCCTTGTAGCACAAGGGGTTTTGTGGTATGGTGCCTAGTCTTGGCTGCCCATTCATTGTAGCTCTAAGGGTTTTGTGGTATGGTGCCTAGTCTTGGCTGCCATTCCTTGTAGCTCTAGGGGTCTGGTGGTATGGTACAGGCCTGATGTTGGCTGCCATTCCTTGTAGCTCAAGGGGTTTGGTGGTATGGTACAGGCCTGATGTTGGCTGCCATTCCTTGTAGCACTAGGGATTTGGTGGTGGTGTACAGGCCTGATGTTGGCTGCCATTCCTTGTAGCACTAGGGGTTTGGTGGTGGTGTACAGGCCTGATGTTGGCTGCCATTCCTTGTAGCATTAGGAGTTAGGTGATATGGTACAGGCCTGATGTTGGCTACCATTCCTTGTAGTACAAGGGGTTTTGTGAAAACTTGGCTTTTACTTGTGTGTGATGATAATTTTTTACCCTTTTTTTTTTTTTCCAAATCTTGTCAGTATGACTGGTTTGTTTTGTGTAGATATTTTTTTTGGGGGGGAGGGGAGGCCACAACTGCTAATTTCATGTTGTCTTGAGAGGTTATTTAATGCGTTATGTTGTTTTCGGGCAAAAGCATTCTGTATGCTTCATTTTGGTTGTGGGAATGAGGGGTTTTGTATTTGAAGACGGAAGCCTTTTCTTGTTGTGGAACTAAGCTGGTTGACAACTGAAGATGACAGAAACAGCTGTTTGGGCATCATATACTTTACCATGTCAGACTTTAGCATTCAACGGCAGTTAGTTAGCTCTGAAAGGCCGAATTTTTTGTGGCTGATGCAGTAATAAGACCATCACGTGACGCCCACCCTACTTCCACCAGAGAAGAAGCCAGTGTCAACTTCCTGTTCCTTATTCTACCTCGGCCTCCTGCCTAAAAAGGACCGGTTTTATTGCTCTGTCTCGCCTATACTTCTGTTTTTTGTAAAGATTGCTTATGTGCATGCCTTCTTTACTTGTTCTATTGTGGCTTACGCTAAACCATGGGTACGTTTGCCATGTGAGGCTTACAGGCGGCATTTTATTATTTAAAAAAAAATTTTTTATTCACGCTCTGCAGCGTGATGGCTCGCGACTTCACTTTTCAGTGCCATTCGTTTTCCATTCAGCCCTTACTCGCCAGTGTAGGAACGCGTCCCTCCTCATCCTTAATTCTCTTCCTCCTGTTTGGCTTCACTCTCGTGCTCCATTTCTGTAAACTCACTTCGGCGGTCGAACTCTCGCCAGTCACTCGAGCCGCCATCTTTATTAGCGCCACGCTAGTCGACCTCCGCGTGGTGGTCCACGTTTGTCGCACCTGGCTTAGTGGTACGGAGGTATTCCCTCCACCTTTATTAGCACCTTATTTTCATTGGAAGTAGTACAGGTTGATTGAGTTCTTTATGATCTCTTGATCTTTTACTACCTTATTATTGTTATTTCTAGTACAGGTCGATCAAGTTTGCCTTATATAAAAAAGAGAACTCGGACCGCTACTCCTCTATCCTCCCACTCTCCTCCCCTCCACCTCAGCCCCTCGCCCCCTCTGGCGGGCAGCTTATCCTGGCATGCCCACAGTGAGACATATGGGCCTCAGCCCATGGATAGTAGCGGTCGTACAGGAGGGGCTCTGCTTGCCTTGGGCCCATTAGCGCCCTCCTCTGATAGTCCCCCCCCCCCCCCCCCCCCCCCCCCCCCCCCCCACCCCTTCCCCGGGGCCAGGTGGAGGCTCTTCGCCATCCCACAGACAATACCTACAGTTTGTCTGGCAAGATTGGGGGTTCCAGTTCAGGCTGCTCCCCTTCGGCCCTTCGGCCTCTTCCGGGCACCCTTCCTATTCACGAAGGTGGTCAAGGAGATGGCCTCCCTGGCCAGACAGGAGGACTTCTGCCTCCTGGTGTCAATTTCACACCAACCATCCTCTACGCCTCTGTTTCAAACTAGAGTTGTCACCAACCCCAACAAGTGTGAACTCAACACAGTCAGCTGTCCTCCTTTCTAGGCATGAGTTTTGACACACTCCCCATATGGTCTCCCCCACCAAGAGAGGTCCAGCTGCATTGGGGACCTCCGGCCTCCGGGCATCCACCTATCCACCCACACCCCGGCCAGAACCCTTACCTCCCTCCCTGGTCCCCAAGCGCCTACTCCAAAGGGTGTTCCGTCGTCGATCGTCTCGGACCTTCAACCAGTGTCATCAGTCCATCCCCTAGGTCCTTAGTTCCAATGGGCTACGGAAGAGTGGCTCGACCCCGCCACTTTCTTCCCCGGTGTCCCATTTCCCCCCCAACCCAACTGCTGACCTCTACACAGACTTCTCCAACTTGGGCTGGTCGCCCCACTTGGATAATCTCATACCTCCAGAGTGTGGGACGCACAGTGTGGGATGCAGAGTCTGCCCGTCTGCACATCAACGTCCTGGAATTCAATGCAATAGAGCCACAACTGTCTATCTTGAAAAACGCCATTTTGAGAAATGGCCACTTGAAGATTTCACAGGTCTCCAAAAATTACACCTCAGCACGCAGAACTTCCAAACTTGGGAAAAAACAAACGCTAGATGGTGTTCTAAAGCTGTACAAACTGGGGTTAGTAAAACTCAGATGGAAAGCACAGTATTACGCAATCTTAAGTAAACACTCTTGGTCTGAAAAGAAAGGTTTTTATCTTCCCAGAATTTTGAAGCACAACTTATTAACAAGGCTTAGAAAGTTGTGGCACACAATGGCAAGACCTTCACAGCTGAAATCCTCAGGCCACAACTGATCAGCTTCGGGATTGTGACTTGTGGCCTGGAACATTCCTATCAGTTTGCCGTGATAGTTTGGAATACAACTGTCTTCTATGGCTCTAGCCACATGTGGCATGGACAAACTGTCCCACTGTATGGAACATTTCAGACCACAACCTGCTATGTACAAGAAAATCAGTTGTGGTATGAAACATAGTTGTTTTTTTTGTATGTGTTATTCTGGGCAACAAGTGCTCACGAATGAAACACATAGTTGTGGCCTTGGAAGTTTGACATTATTTATGTCATGCATTAGTTAACAAGTGTTTAACAATTCTTGAACCGTGTTTTACACTGAGCTAATTTTGTATTTTACACTATCAATTTGCTCGGAACCACTCCTGATAGAAAAGAATGGACTGGATAGGCTTGTGTGGAACTGTTAATAAGGAAAAGTTTAAGATCAATACCTATAGAAAATAACATCAACAGTTTCTGGAAAAATCTGTGAACAGAAGACGACACACACACACACACACACACAAACACATGCACGCACGCACGCATGCACGCACACGCGTGCGCGCGCGGGCACACATACACACACACACACACACACACACACACACACAGGCAGAGGTGAATGCAACCAAGCCCTAAAGCTACTTTACTTCACACTGTCATGCTAACAAACAAAAATATACAATAGACTGAACACGCATGCAAAAATCGTGCATGCTTACCTCGTTTGCTGTCTCCATAACCACACAAGGATGAATCATCCACAGTAAGAACAACTGTCTACATTGTCACAGTTCACGGTTTATTCACAAAAGGGGAGTGCGGATGGGTGGAGAGAGAGACTGTTCACTGTAGCATTCACAAAAGGAAAAAATCTGTTCACTGTATCCTACTTCAGTTCACTGCTTGGTCCACAATGCGAAGAAACTGTTCACTGATTTTCCATAGCTGAAAAAAAAATTGTCCGCATTGATATAGTTAATTGATTTATCCACAATAGAGAAAGTAAATATAGCACATATATTTCACTGATTTGATTCCACATTAACAATAAAAAAAAAAGCGCACCTATTGTTCAGAATGAAAACAGACATCGGCGCACTGTCAGATTCACTCATGAAAATTTTTACAGATCTTCGTCGGATTCTGTATCCTTCTCGGGTAATGTCTGGTTCTGCGAGCCTGTCTGGAGCCGTGCTGGCGCTGGGCAGCTGTTGGTAGACTGATGATGGTGTCGCTGTGGCACAACTCCTAGCTGGCGGAGGTCCAGGAGGTCTTTCTTCTTTGCTTCAGGCAAAGGCAGACGATCCGTGTACCTCTTAGGAAGGTCCTGCACATTGTTCACAGCTTGCTGGCGACCTCGACGGCTGTTTCCCTTGATCTTCAGGCTCCGGAAACACTCTGTCATTCTGTATTTGAAATACAGCGTGTCTTCTTCTTCCTTTGTATACCTGAGCCACTTAATCTTTAGCCAGCTGATTTTGGCTCCTGTGATATCAGTCTTGGTATTCCTCATTGTCTGTGAAGCAAGATGTTTGAAATCCAGAAAGTCTGCATATTCAAGGGGAACCACGGTGTATGGGGAATTTGATCTTGCCATCTCAATGACTGTATGCCACTGATCAGGAATGAAAATGGATGCATTCTTTTTCGCTTACTCGATGGTAGCATGAATTGAATCACACTCCATATGGGTATGGCCGCTTTCCAGAAACTTTTGGTCGATGATCTGATGGATGTGGTCAATGCTTTTGACCGCATAAATGAGAGCAGCAGCAACGAACTGAACTGATTTCTATTCTGTCCCCCACAGGTATCAGAATACAAGATGACACGGGTGATGTGTTCTGGCAATGACTGGATGTAACGCAGAAGACAGGTGGCAACTTCACAAGATCCTTTGTTTCCATCACATTCATTCCAAACAAAGCAGGAGGCTTCTTTGTCTGAAAGTGAGAATACGGTCAGGTTGTAAACTGCCAACTTTCTTTTATAATGAACTTGACTTACTAGGGAGCATGGGGTTGTTAGCACTGCCTCCATATCAAACGTGACTGTGTGAGTGTCCTCCTGCTTCTGTGACAATTTTTTGTCTTTCTCCTTTTCCTCTCTTGACTGTCACTTCCTCTCCTGGTGCTCCTCGTACTCCTTCTGTCTTCCTGCTGTCAGTTCCTTAGCACGTTTCTCCTCCTGATTTCGTGTGCAGATGAGGCATTGATCCTTTTTAGGCTTATGAAATGCCAAGTTGTACTCAGTATTGAAAATCTGTCTGTAGAAGCTAGAGGACACAGGCGCCACCCCTTCTTCTTTACAAATGTCACAGTAAAGTGAATACATTCTGTTAATATTCAGCCTTGAGTCAAGAAATTTCCTTCTACTCCCCTGCCTGCAGTAATGCGACTCAACTCCTGGAAAGCTCTCTATGTGTCTTTTCACCTTAGACCTGTCCCCCTTCAGCAGTCTTGTTAGCAGGTGTGTGCTTGCCTCGATTATCTTGTCCAACAAATGTCCCATCTTGACTGTGCTGTAGAGCATGTGTGACATATCCGTGGCCCACATCCAGTGTGGCTAGGAAAAAAAGTCTTGCATACCTGCACCCTCTCCCCATCTGTGGTCAAAAGTAGGTTCTAGAAACCTGTCTCTTGTTTATTACTGGCTCTTTGTTGTCATTGAGGTATGTTCTGGTGTCCTTTTGATCCACATGTCTACAAATGAAATCTTTTTTGTCTCTCTCATATGCATCAAGCCCATAGTATGTGTTGAATATTGCTAGCCTTTTGTTGAAGCCGATTTTCTCTGTGCATCTGAGTCTACATTTGCAGTCTATGTCTTGGACCTGCCTTTTTACGTGCTTTTTTCCCTCTGCTAGTCACATACTCCTGGCCCTGTAGCTTCAGCATTTTTCTTGAATTTTTCTTCCACTTCTCAGGCTGTGCTTTTCGTTTCATCGGAGGTGTTTTTTCTGTGGTGTTGTGTAGACTTGCGTTTGTTCTGAAGTTTCCTGAGATGGAGATGATGCTTTTGGAGAGTCCTCATTCTCTTGTGGACCAGAATTGCTTGTTAGAGTTGACACTGATGGTGGTGTTGATGGTGGTTCTGGTGGAGCTGACACTGGAGGGGGTGGTGAAGATGGTGGTGGTGGTGGGGGGAATGTTGGCATGTGGTGACTGTCGTGTCTCAGGTTCAGCCACTGGTGGGGGTGGAGAAGTCGCATTGCTGTATGGGGTGGTTAATTCTTCGGTCGTTCCAAACACAGTGTACAGATGTCTCTTCAGTTTCACACAACCGTCATAGTGCTCGCTATTATTCAGTGCCAGATATGCAAGGTAGATGGGTGAGAAAATGCTGCTACCATTTGTTAGAGATGGAGACACGTTGATGACGTTGTTATTTTCCTGCTTGTGAAGATTTTCAGTCGTCGCTTTGTGAGGTTGGCCAGTGCCAGCGGCATCACATCATTAGCAGCACTGTTCCAGAATCCTGATCTTCGCATTTCTTCAAGTGATGTTTTTGCAAACTTCAAAAGATCATTCTCACTGTTCACCCCTTCATCAAGGTGAAAAAAGCCCAAGGTAGGCATGCAGGTTGTCTTCAATATGTTGGCACAGGGAGGCACGGAGCGTGGTTTCAGTGTGGTTGTCCAGATAAATGGAGGCAGCTTTAAAAAAGCAATTTCCATCAGGATACACTGGTTTTCTCTCCATGCCCTTCCCTCACAGACAGACAGAGCCCAGTCTGTCCTGGACATACCAGCTGGGGCTGGGGCCTCGCAAGACCTACGGATTAGCGATGGCTTCGCACAGAGCCAGCACTGAGCCTCTCTACTATTATGATGGGAGAGATGGGCCTCCTGGTGCTCAGACAACTCTGTTCCCCCATCTCTCCTTTCCAATATCCAGATAGACATCTTCCTATCTCAACCGATCTTCTTTGTTAAGGCTCTCGGTTAGCTCCATTCGGGGCTACTGGGAATGCTCGCGCCCCAGGCGCTCCTCCCAGCCCTATCTCTAGATGGCTTTCCAAGATGGTGAGATCCGCCTACGCCCAGGCATATAAGGATCTCCCTGTCTTATCTCCCCGGGTCCATGAGGTCAGGGCACTGGCCACTTTCGCAATGTTCTAGCACTCTGTCCCCTTGCGCCACCTCCTGGAGGCAGCCTACTGGTGTTCGGAAAAAAACCCTTCATAAACTTTTATTTAAGGGATATCCACATGACCAGGGCTGAATGTTTTAGGGACTTCCTTTGTGGCTAACGCAGCCATAACTATTCACTGCTAACCCCAAGAACCATTAGGGCACTCAGCCCTCCTCCAATTCTTTTAAATTCTGCTATGGTCTGACATGGTAAAAGTATATGATGCCAAAATGGGGAGTTTGTATTATACTCCCTGTGTTTGGCTAGTATACTTACCATGTCGGACTCTAATGCTTGCCCTACCTTCCCCTCTAGCGCTATGGTTCTCGGGGTTACCCCGTCCACAGCCACAGCCCAGCCGGTCCCCGCCGCAGCCCCCGACACTGGCAATCCACAGGGAGCAGTCAATGTCAAGTCGTCAAGAGGCAACCCACTGGAGGAGACACTGCACTGCCGCCGAGTCACTTCGGTGGTGTTCAGTGGTGCCTGTTCTGATCTAACATATGCAGGACCGCACCTACTAAGCCCCCTACTGACTGACGACAATAATTGCTTAGTCGCGGAGCTGGAGTGAGTGAGCTCTCCCTCCGGAGGGTGCCACCACGTCCGTCAACGACAGTCCCCATGGACTCGCCGATACCAGTGACCCCGACGGAACCAAACCAAGGCCACAGACGTGGAGAGGACATCAAAATTGAGGTCACCATGAGAGCAGGGCATGAAGGGCCACAGAATTTGAGACTTTTTTTTTTTTTTTTTTTTTTTTTTTTAATGCTGATCGATGAGAATGAGGATGATTAAGATGATGCTACGGATTTCCATTTTGGTCTGAGACTACATGACAGAGCTGTACTCTACGCTTCCTTTCATAATATATCCCGGTGTCAACCAGGCCCGAGAGATACAGGCACCTGCAGTGTTGGTCAGGAAATTTGAGCAACACTCTCAGAAACGCATCCATTAGTGGATGAAACTCGACTGTGTCGTCCCCAGTCTTCCCAACTGAGTCTGCAGCAAACTCAACTCTGGGTAGGAGCCGGTCGGGGCAGAAAAACCCACATGACTCTGTCTGATGGGATTTCGAACCCACGACCTCCCAGCCGGGAATTTGGCCTTTCAGAGCTAACTGCCATTGAATGCTATGGTCTGACATGGTAAGTACTACTAGCCGAACAGGGAGTATAATACAAACTCCCCATTTTGGCGTCGTATACTATACCATGTCAGACCATAGCATTAAACGGCTGTCAGTCTGCTCTGTCCGGCCGAAGTTTTGTAGCGAATGCAGTCATAAGATAGTCACGTGACGCCCACCCTACTTCTGCCTACGGAAGATGCCAATGTTCGTTTACTGCAAGGCATTCTAC
>JADBJO010000979.1:232500-233569 GCA_016801955.1 Conus betulinus | reverse complement strand
AAGCATCACAAGAGAACATGTAACTTTAACCAACTGTTTCACAGGGAAAAGAAACAACCTTTGCTAATGACCGCATCCAAAACAAAATCATTCAACCATGGCGTAAATTTGCGCTCTTCCGAGTTCCCCTAACCCCCAACCCCCACCTTTTTTTTTTTTAAGCTCTGTTCTGAAACTGGAATCGCCCTGAAAAAATACACTGGGTGCTGATGCAACAGGACCCCCCCCCCCCCCCCCCCCCCCCCCCCGCCCCCTCCCCCCCCCCCCCTTCAGCTCCCCTTTCCCATTTTTTCCTCCTGTTCACCGAATTGGGTAATTGAAACGTGTCAGCGCAGAATTAAGAATTTCTTTGCGCTACGTTTCTTGTCTTTCTTTGCCCTATGTCCTCCATTTCTTTTTTTTTTCTCTCTCTCTTTCTTACTCCTTTATTTTGTTCCTTTCCATTTGTTTCTTTCCTTCTTTCTTTCTTTCTTTCTTTCTCTTGCTTCCTTCCTTCCTTCTTTTTTCTTTTCAGCTTCCATTTTCTTCTTCATCCTTGGCTTTCCACCTTTCCTTCGTTCTTCATCCTTATTTATTTTTTTTTCTCCTTTCTTCCTACATTCATTCCTTCAAATCTTACTTTTTTTTCTTTTCCCTTCTTTGTTTCTTCCTCATTCTCTTTGTTTCTTTTCTTTTTTTTTCATGTGATGGAATAGGGGTGGAGTTTTAGCAATTCAGTTTTCAGTCGGCGACAAATGTCATAGCAGTTGTCATTGTTGGAGGATGGATTGGGTGGAAAGTGTGGGGAGTGGGGGTTGAGAAAGCAGTAAAAACTGGGCGTTAGGGTGACTGTAAAGTTTGTGCAAGTGCGCGGATGTGTGTGTGTGTGTGTGTGTGTGTGTGTGTGTGTGTGTGTGTGTGTGTGTGTGTGTGTGTGTGTGTCTCTCTCTCTCTCTCTCTCTCTCTCTCTCTCTCTCTCTCTCTCTCTCTCTCTCTCTCCCTCTCTCTCTCGCTTCTGAACCGCATGTGCGCAAGGTCACACAAATATATTATCGTTTTTACATGCGCTGTTATCATTCTCCTCGTTCTG
>JADBJO010000979.1:222500-227500 GCA_016801955.1 Conus betulinus | reverse complement strand
GTGTGTGTATGAGTGTGCGTTTGTGTGTATGTGTGTGCATGTGCATGTGTTATGTGTGTGTCTGTCTGTCAGCCTGTCTGTCTGTCTCCATCTGTCTGTCCGTGGTTGTGTGTGTGTAGTGATGCATATGTGTGCGTGCGTGAGTGAGTGTGTGTGTGCGTGTGTGTGCAGAGCGAGACAGAGAACAGAAAAGAAAGAAAGAAGGAGCAAAGCCAGGGCAAAGCAGGATACGTAGGGTAGGCTATTCAACTCTGGTTATGATACTGATGACAACAGGGTTCCCCCATTCATCACCGCCGCTCAGTGACCCCAGCGTGTTTTTCTGTATTAGTCACAAGAACAACAGATACACAATTCTTTCTACAGAGGAAGACGCACAATCATGGCATCCACCCCGCGTCACATTTCTTTCACAGCGAAGGAGATCTGCTGTTGCGTCGCGGCGCCAGCTATGTGGGAACAGAGTCTCGAATCTTTCGACAGAAAAGCGGCATGGGTTGAAACGGGCTGAGCTCGTTCTCCGTTTTCCTTCCCACGGTAGGGATTTGTACTGATCGGATTTGGCGAGTCGGATGTTGTAAATCTCAGAACAGCAGGACGGTCCCCGATTTCGGTATGACACCCGCGTGGTGAGTCGGTGAAGGCAAAAATGGACCTCCTCTTTATCACAAACAATCTTTTTATGTATATGGAAAGGAAAGAGGAAATAAGGGATGGAAAATGGATGTAGACAGGGGAAGAGGAGGAAGGGGTTGGTATAGTCAGGTGGGTAGTTGTCTATGCCCTCCAAACCTCGTTTCGCGCAAGCTCTTCCTAGCCTACAGCTCCCCGGCAATCATACGACCGAAGCGATGCCTATTATCAGGGCAGATGGTGTTTAGGTGCAATCCATTCATCAGAAGACGACCTGTACTGCTAGTGTGATGGACTTTCGTGTGGAGGGCCTGTTCTAATCCAACAGACAACGGCGAAGACACCACCCCACCCAACATTGTGCCGCCCTTTGCTGCCGATGTATTTGCTTAGTCGTGGACCCAACCCCCAACATGGTTAAGCGTAGCGTCCGCCCAAGCCATCACACGCTCCCTCGTAGGGAACTATTACGTCCAATCAACGTACTCTCTATGAACTGAACGACCCCACAGAAATTGAGGCGGAGAGAGGGGAGGGGAGGGGAAAAAGAGGGAACGGATATAATAAAATCAGGCACCAAGACTGAACGCGCACGAAGAGCGACTCGACTGAATCTAATACATGGGTTTTTTGTTTGTTGGTTTGTTGTTATTTTCACTGAGGTCAGTGGCGGTTCGTTGCGTATCTTAGTTCTGAGAGACGCATGGAACAGGGTTGGTATTTGCAGAGGCTTTCTTTCAACACGGGGACGGCGAGAAATTTCCCAGTGGCAATCCAGAGCCCGAGAGTTACAGCAAGCTACTGACCAGATTTGATCAGGACTTTACGACGCTCCTCACTTTGTGAACTCGGACGGTTGCTTATCAATAATGACAGGTAGACTCCTCTGAGTGTGTTCCAGCTTTCCTATCATAGCCCAGAATATGCTCAACAGCATATAAGGAGATTTGCTGCTGGGGTCGAAATATTTCACAGATTGTTTCTTCGTCGATGGGATTTGAATCATGGACATCCAAAGGCGTTATCATGCTCAACACATGTAAAAGGACTGATTTGATCGGAAACGATTCAGACCTGGGAAAGTGGTCCGTGGTGCGTTGTCATACACACACCGACGCGCGCTGCAACGGGAAGAGATCGTCGCACGGCAACACATAATGTACATGTCCAACGTATACCACAAGAAACACCATGTTGTGACACAAGGCAGTGCATCACAGATAACGAGTCATGGTAGGCATTAGGGATTTGGACTAAGCCCAACACCATACGTCTCGGTGTCCAAGCTGGTTCAATGTTCAGCAGGTGACATACATAGCTGGTATGTAAAGAGGGAAGCGTTCAAGTCGAGGGAGAGGAGGAGAGGCATACAAGAGAGGCAAGAGAGAGGAGAGGAGAGAGAGTGAGAGAGAGGTGAGAGAGGAGAGAGAGAGAGAGAAGTGAGGGAGGGGAAGGAGAGGAGGCGAACGTCGGGGACGGGAGGGAGGGGAGGAGAGAGAGAGGAGAGGAAGAGAGGGAAGGAGGGAGCGCTGCTATATCTAAAGCACTTACTCACGGACAAAGAATTATTACACGAGTCTTCACACATACATCAAATCCAAGGCCCGTCGCACATTTTGTTGGTCCAAAACGGGAGCTTGCGTCTGACTCCTAACAGTACACCGCACAACAGTTATACCGTTCATCGGAAGACCCCCCAGGGAGGAACAGGCAACAGAAGCACTAGGTTATAACCGTGAAAAAAAAAAAGACCAACACCCCCCCCCCCCCAGTCCCCCACAGAAGCGTGAAATTGAAAAGTAGTCCGTCGTTGTACAGAAAAACACTTCAGAGAAAGACGGGATCCTGCAAACAAACGCTTTAGTGGTGACTGCGTTCCCATTTCTACCTATAAGAATCCTGATGTTAGGAAGTTCTGGAGGCAAACAAAAACCATTGAATATACGTGACCCTCGAGCTAAACGATAACAGGAGAGCGACCGCCAATAAGATTGTTTATGGGCGTTGGCCGTATGACGGGGAGGAGGAAACACCTCGAAATAGTCCGTCATAGGTATATGTTCGTAAATAGAGCGATACTTCCGTCTCCCAGTGAGTAACCGAGTGTTGTCGAAGCATATGCCGGTTGTGTCCTTGTGGTAGAGCTGTTGTTACTGTTCTTGTTGTAATCCGTCTGTCACCATCGTTGGTGTTTGGCTGTGCTGCTGCTGCGTTGGTTCCGCTGAACCAGGTCGTGTACACTACTGTAGGGAAGCAACAAGGGAGCAAAAGTGGAACAGATTTATGTCGTGTTCGCGGTGGGTGTTCGTGTTTCAGTGTGCGCGATGGTCATTCTGTGACAGTTCCACCAGTCACACATGGACACTTCAGAGTTACACCACGAAGCGATGAAGCGCGCCTGCAAATTCGCGCGCGTGCGCGCTCCGCACACGACCCACAAACACAGCACACACACACCCCACACACCAACACAAGCCGCGCGCGCAAGCGTCTCCGTAACGCCACGCACGCACGGCACGCACGCGCGCGCGCAACGCATGCACGCACGCACAGCGTCGCAGCGTAGAGGAGAAGAGTGCGGAGAGGGATGAGGAGGAAGAGAGGAGAGGCGAGAGGGGGGAGAGACGGAGGGAGGAGAAGGAGCGAGAGGAGGCAGGAGAGAGGAGATGAGAGGAGGAGAGGGAGATTTGGTGAGAAGAGTGGGAAGACGCACCGTCGATGGGAGAGGGAGAGACGGAGACAGGCGAGAGGAGGAGGGGAGGAGAGACGCAGAGGGAAGAGACCCCGAGAGATGAGAGGAAGCGATACAGACAGCAGGCAGGCAGAAAGAACGACAGATACCACACCTGTTCGCACACGCACGCGTTCGCATACAGGTGCATGGGGGGCCAGCGCTCTCACAGACACACCACGCCAGCCGCGGGGGGCCCGCGGGTCGCGAGCACGCACGCACACAGCACATAAAGGCACACGCAAATTCGTACACCAACACACACAACACAACACACACACACACAACACACACACACACTCTCTCTCTCTCTCTCTCCTATCTTCTCTCTCTCTCCTCTCTATTTCCCCTTCTCTCTCTCTATCTCCTCTCTCTCTCTCTCTCTGCCATCTCTCTCTTCGCAACCCTAATGAAACTCCATACCAGCAGAACCCATCAGCTGTCTGCGGGACGTCCAATAGTCGGTATGGTGAATTAATGAGAACCAAGGCAAGGCCACATTAACCCACTTTTCTTAATGACTCCATCGGATTCCACTCAGGAAAATCAGTTGATGAGATGCTATTGTCAATTACATCAACCTATTAAACAGGTAGATTATGTGAGCAAGGGCACAAGTGTTTTCGTGTGTGTGTGTGTGTGTGTGTGTTGTGTGTGTGTGTGTGTGTGTGTGGTGTGTGTGTGTGTGTGTGTGTTTCCACGTCAATGAGAGAGAGAAAGATAGAGATAGAGAGAGAGAGAGAAGGTTAGGTGGTGGGTCTGTGATCATGAGTGTTTGTGTCTGTGTGTGTTTCCTCAATTTAACGTCTTCTCACTAAAAGTGATATCAGACGGTGTGTTGATAGTGTGTGGTGGTATGCGGATGCGTGCTTATGAAAAGAAAGGGGTGGAGGGATGGGGGAAAAAGTGTGTAGAAACTTTGAATACTACTACGTGTTAAAAAACAAACAAACAACAAACAACAACAACAACAACACCCCAAACTAGGTAAAACCAATTAAAGATAAAATCCCAACTGGACTCTGTAAGAAACTTTGACTAACTAATCTGAGAAACGAATAATCATTCAACATTTTAGAGAGTGATGACGTCGATCTATCCGTAGTATTACTACCAGCCATGATAATCAAGTTCTCTTTGTTTGGGGGGCAATTAATTAACATATGTGAAACACTTAGTGCATTTTCACAACATGCATCTAACATTTCTACTGAATTTTGTTTTCAGTGAATTTAAACGTAATCTGTGGATTAAGCTTCTTACATCTCTAGGTATATGAGTTAAATAAGTTTTTGCTGTTTTATTCTGTGTTCCAGAACTGTATGCAATACAATTATGATAGTACTGAGATTCCAAGTTCTTTAAGGACTGTTGGAATCTTTTCTCAGTCTGTTTGTCAATTAAGGAATAGCATTCTGAAAGATCTAAAGGTGTATTAAGTGAAGTTGTGCTTTCCATATTTCTAGTTGCTCTTTTTGCTGGATGGATGCTAAACCTTTTCATTTGATACATTCCATTGTGAGATGGTACCCTATAAAAAAACGTAACAGTGATCCCTTTAAGTGATAAACGATGATAAATTGAATATATTAATTTCAAAATATAATCTTCAAGTCGTCGAATTTTTTTTAATTTT
>JADBJO010000979.1:152500-217500 GCA_016801955.1 Conus betulinus | reverse complement strand
GCTCAACGCAAACCGTTTTCTTTCCCAACGGAATGCTCGATTTGCAAACCAGGTCGAGCTAGATCCACAAATAAGGCAGGCCGGGAAGGCTCCACGTTTCCTCGGAGGTTTTCTACGCGAGCTCAGATTTCTCTTTCAAGGGAGTTGTAGCGATTGTAGAAACAGAGCTCTTCCTGCCGAACTGCTTGTTTGAAAAAAAAAAAACTGGCATCAGGTGTTTTCTGAGTGAGTCACGTGCCTGCACGACATGCCCTGTTGCTGGGTGTGTGACTCAACAAGAATGGGCGGAGTTAAGATGTGTGGTGCTAGCTGCGACGTTTCCACTGGAATAAGAAAAAAAAAAATCACGTTAACAGGTCCGTTTAGGAAAAAATTCAAAACTTTCTTGTTTTATTTTTGAAGAAGAAAATATAAAAATGCTGGTCACTGCTTAAATCCATTACTCAGTTTGAAATATGGAGCAAGGATTGAAAGTCATCAAAGAAATAGAAGTCTATGCTATGATGGTCCCTACCATGAACTGAGAGAGAGAGAGAGAGAGAGAGAGAGAGAGAGAGAGAGAGAGAGAGAGAGAGACCGAGAGAGAGAGAGACCGAGACAGACAGACAAGTCAGACAGACAGATAGAGACAGACAATGTTTTGTTCAACATTGACTAAACAGATGGATGTAGAGGAAGGGTCATGGCATGAGTATGCGCAATGATTTTGTCATCGACAATGACGTCAATGTCATGTGCATTACTGAGTCGTGGCTGTCGCCTTCCGGCGACGAAGCCAAAATGCACTGATTTGTCTCCTCCTGGCGACTCCACTCTCAGCTTCCCACGGCCTTCACTGGGCGGCATATATCGTTCGTCGTCTCCAACATTCTCTCTCCATCCATCTCCACAACCACTGAGCTTTCATTTGCCCACACCTCTTTTGAACTGGTACATCTCGCTGTCTCTCTCCCCCAGTCCTCCCTCCACATATTCTGCCTGTATCGTCCACCATCCAGCAAGAAAAAACCAACTGAAACACTCTCTTTTCCTTCATGAACTTCCTGATTTACTTGAGTGTATGAATTTCTTCAAAGGCCATTCCCTACTCTTTGGTGATTTCAACTTCCACTGGGACAACCTTTCTAACCCGTACACCTCTCGATTAATTGATCCTTTTGAGAGTTTTGGTCTCAGGCAGTCTGTAACCTCTCCAACTCACAAATCCGGCCACATCTTTGATTGGATTGTTCGTCTTGCTGATGACATTGTAGAGTCTGTCTCCACCGGTTTGGCCCTCACTTGCGACCACTGCTCCATCCTGGCCAAGCTGCATATCCCCCTTCCTCGTTCCCTTCCTCGGTATGTTGAGGCCCGCAACGTTGCTGTCATCGACCTGGAAGCCTTCAGAGCTGACTTGGTGTCCAGTCTTCAGTCCATGGCCTCTCCTGCAGCAGAGACGGTCAATAAACTTCTCTTCGACGTCTTGGATCGCCACGCCTCATCGACCCGACGCAAGGTGTATACTCGTCTGTCTTCCCCTTGGTTTCCAGCAGTGGACCCCGGAGTGCATGACGCCAAACGTGAAAGAAGGAGAGCAGAGACACAGTGGCTGGTTTGACCGTCCACAAACAAATATTACAACTTGCAAACAAAATCGTCAACACAATTGTACAGCAAGCGAAGTTCACATTCTACAAAGCACAAATCCTCGCATGCACTACATCCAAGCAGCTGTTCAAAGTGACAGACACCATATTGGGCAGAACCAAATCTTCTCCACTTCCTATATCAGTTCCTCAGTCTGCGTTTACCCCAGAAATTCTGTTTTTTTAAAAAAAAAAATAGAAAATGAGAACTAATAGTTCCAACCTTGACTCCCAAAGCTGTGCCAGCCCCTGATTTTCACCATGATTCATTCTGTGGCTTTCTGATGTCTGCCTTTGAATCTGTCTCTGTTACTGTTGTTAAAGAAGTGATCATGAAAACTCCCATCAAGACATGTGTTTTAGATCCACTACCACATTCTCTGTTGTCTCTTGCATTGATGATTTGGTGCCATATATTACCGCAATTGTGAATGAATCCCTAAGCTCAGTCTGCTTTCCTTCTGTATTCAAAACTGCAGTTGTTAGACCTTTACTTGAGAAACCTTCCTTTAATGCTGATAATCTTAAAAACTACAGGCCTGTTTCTAATTTACCTTTCTTTCTAAACTCATTGAAAAGATTGTCCTTCTCCAATTTCACAATCACCTACACTGCAACAACCTCCTCTACCCCTTTACAGTCTGCTAACCGCTCTGGCCACAGTACAGAAACGCGCTCTCCTGAAAATTGTGAACGATCTCTTATTGGCCCTCGATGATAATCAAGTATCTCTGCTCTCTCTTCTTGACTTATCTGCCGCTTTTGACACCATTGATTTCTCAATTCTTTTGTCTCGTCTGCACGAAACGTTCGGTACTTCTGACAAAGCACTGTCATGGTTTCAGTCTTATTTATCTGATCGAACTCAGCTTGTCTCTGTAAATGGTTTCTCCTCTCAACCTGCTATTCTCCAGCAAGAAGTTCCCCAGGGATCTGTCTTGGGCCTCCTCCTTTACGTACTCTACACCCACCCTACCTCCGACATTGTTGCCCATCATAGCCTGTCTCACCACTGCTTTTCAGACGACAATCAACTTTACGTATCCAGCAATATCCCTCAGCTGCCTTCTGCAATCCAACGCACACAGTCGTGTATCATGGACATAAGATCTTAGATGACAGTTGACAAACTTCAGCTCAACAATGAAAAAAACTGAATTAATGATCTTCTTTGCACCCAAAAGACTGCTTTCATCTGACTGTGTCCCAAACTCTAACAAACTGGAAAATTGCTTTATTCAGACATCTTCATCTGCACGGAATTTGGGTGTTACCCTTGACTCAACACTTTCCTTCCAGGAACATGTTTCCACAGTCTGTGTGTCTGTTACTTTGAGCTTCGCCGCGTTGGTTCTGTGTGACATCTTCTCTCTGTTGATGCCACAAACCCCTTGTTTCTGCCTTCATTCTGTCTAGACTAGACTTGATTACTGTAATTCTCCTCTTGCTGGCTCCCCAGAATCTTCTCTCAGTCGTCTCCAGAAAGTACAAAACAATGCTGCTCGTTTGATTCTCAGACAACCCAGATCTTCTCATGTCACTCCCTTACTTCTTCTTTCTCTTCACTGGCTGTTGGTCGAAAAACGAATAGACTACAAACTGTGTCCTTACTCTGCTTTAAATCTTTGAATGTCTTAGCTCCTTCCTACCTTTCTGATCTCCTTCATCTCAATGTTCCTTCTAAGCAGTTAAGTTTTTCTACCGACAACTCTCTGCTCAAAATCCCTCGATTTCGAACTAAAACCAATGGCGATCGTTCTTTTTCTCTTCAGGGTCCGGCTTCTTGGAATAAACAACCAATATCTTTGCGTAGTTCAAACTCCCTGTCTTCTTTCAAGGCATCTCTTAAAACAATCTCTTCACCGATCAATAGCAGTTCTTTCTTCCCCTTCCCTTGCTCATCAAATTGATTCTGCGTCTAATGTGTGTTTGAGGTGGGGGCGGGGGTGGGGGTGTGCGCGTGTGTGTGTGTGTGTGTGTGTGTGTGTGTGTGTGTGTGTGTGTGTGTGTGTGTGTGTGTGTGTGTTTGTGTGTGTTTCTGTGTGCGCGGGTGGGTGTCAATATACATCCTTGTTTGTAGATGCATGGTACTTATTGCAATCTTCAACTTCTTATTGGTTTCATTTACGTTTTCATTAACCTTTTCTGTATCTGTAAGCGCTTAGGGCTTAGATGTAAGATAAAGCGTCATAAATAATCATCATCATTATCATTATTATTAAGCAAAGAACAATATCAGTTATGAAGGTTTCTTGAAAACTTTGTACTTGCTTAACAGAGAAGACATTAAACAATAATTGTATGCATTTGTGACATGCATTTGTGACACTGAGGGAAAATTCATTCACGATTTGAAAATCATGTCTAACTTTGAATGTGATCTGTCAATTAAGGAAGAGAGAGAGGGGAGAGGGAAAAGAGGGAGCGAGAGGGAGAGATAGAGAGAGAAACAGGAGAGAAAAAAAAGGGGGGTGGAAAGGCAATGGGGAGAGAGAGTGAAGTGAGAGAGACAGAGACAGAATGGCAAAGAGAGAGAGACAGAGACAACCCGCGTACAGAGAGAGAGAGAGAGAGAGAGAGAGAGAGAGAGAGAGAGAGAGAGAGAGAGAGAGAGAGAACTCAGAAACTCTGAACTATAAAGACTTTTTATTCGATCAAGTATTGAGATTTTAGGCAGAACCTATTCTTCCAATCTATCCTGGCTGAGCGAAATTATTAAATGACATTTATAGACAAGAACATGAAAAAAAAAGAGAGGAGAGTAAAACAATGAAAATGAAAAAAAGGAGAAAAAAAAAATATATAGGCGCACGGGATTATGGAGTACATGATTCACACACAACTGCATTTGTATGCAAAGGCTTGACAAAATCATGCACAACAACAACAAAATGGGATGGGGGATGACAGGGGAGGATGGGGGTGGGTGTGTAGGATGGGGCAGCGGTTGGGGAAGGAAGAAGAAAAGGTAGTTAGATAAACAGTGACTGTATGCCGATGTGTTGCTGCTGTATGTTTGTAACAACGAGAGAGAGAGAGAGAGAGAGAGAGAGAGAGAGAGAGAGAGAGAGATTTTCGGATTAAAAAGGACTATTATGTAGCCTACCTGGTAAGAGTTTCCAAAGGAAGAAGAAAAGTTTTCAGGTGACACTCACTTTAAAATTTCAACAATGCACTTCGTTTCGTCATTGCATTAAAAAAAAATCATAATTTGAGTTAAAGGACGTCACCAAGGCTACATATTTCAGAATCCAATCAGACATGTTCTAAACTAGACCACCGGCGTGAGTGTGTCAACACTTAAACAGCCTGAGAAGGCATTGACTGTTGTTCTTGGCGCACATACTGCTGGTGATGTGAAAGAGACTGGTGCACTTTGACCTCAAGCACAGTGTAAAAACTCAGTCCTCGTTCAAAGGTCCCAGCAGTCGGCGGATTGTACCAGTCGGTCCTACTGTGAATGAGAACAGAATTCAAAACGCAGGCTCTGAACAAACGTCGAACCCGTTGGTGGGGTTGAATTTTCAACCGGTCGGTCCACAGTCAACGCCAGCAGAATTCAAAACACGTGCCCTGTACAAAGGTCGAACAAGCTGGTGTATTGTGAGTGCGTGGGAGAGTTCAGAAAGTGAGCTCTGTACAAAGGTAGCACCAGTAAGTGCGCTTTCAGTGCGCGTAGAGCTCAGAATGTCAGACCTTGCACAACACAGTCGGGCCAACCCCTGCCCTGTAGACGGGTGCAAAGTTAAGACACTCAAGCTTTGGACGAAAGACGAGCCAGCCAGGTCACTGTGAGCGCGTACAGAGTTCAAAAGGTCAAGGTCGATTTAGTTTGTGTAGTGTGAGAGCACACAGTTCAGAAACACTGGCCCTGTACAAAGATGAAGCCTGTTTACGTTGTGCAGAGTTAAAAAAAACAAACAAACATAAACTCAGGCCTCTGTTCAAAAGTTGAAGCAGTTGGTACACTATGAACATGCACAGAGTTAAAAAAAACACACACACACACACACAAACACAAAAAAACCATGGGTATTGTACAAAAATCAAACCAGTCACTGCACTGTCAGTGTAATCTCAGGTTTTGAACAAAGATTAACGAACTGTAGCATTGTACTTAATTGCATCGCTGTAAATTAGGACGTTGGGTCTTGACTGAGAGCCCTAATGGCCTGTGATACCTCTCCCCCTCAATCCGGTTCCGTTTCGTACAGGTTATTTGTTCAGTTTATTTCATCATATTTGCTTGTGAGTTATAGTTGGCTGGTTTGTTGATTGGTCGGGGACTGGGGTAACTGGGATGCTTTTTTTTTTTTTTTTTTTTTTTTTTTTTTTGTTGACCCATAGCAACTCAGGTGGCCTGAAACCTCCGTGGGTTTATTCAATGAGGAGCATAGCCCACATCCCTTGGAACAGAAAACACATATACTGATAAAACGGGAAGGGAGGGGGGGGGGGGGGGGGGGGGGGGATGAATCGATGCATCGGAAACCAAACCTGATCGTCTTTCCCGTTACAGCCCTACTCCCCTATCTCTCGGTGACCGGGTAACGGTTGCCAGAACAACGACAACGGGCCCACTCGCCACAGGGGACAGCCGGCAGGCCCTCCAGATATTCGACCGGACGGATGAGGGCAAGAGAAAATTGATCCCTGAACACGCAACGATTCCACTCGGCGGGTAGAAACGGGAACGCTGCCTCTGGCGACTGGCCGTGAACTGTTTGTAACTCTATGGTAAACGAGTGCCGTCGAAAGTTTTTTTTTTTTTTTTTTTTGTAGGTTTAGTTGGTTGGTTTGGTTTGGTTTGGGTTGATTCAGTTTAAACAACAGAAATAGTATGTTTAAGTTCCTTTTATCGACGAAATCACGAGCGGTGCTGCTGGTGCTGTCGCTGCTGCTACTGCTGCTACTACTGCTGTTACTGCTGTTTTACTGGTGTTGCTGCTGCTATTAAGAACATTAGTACTGCTGCTACTACTGTTGTTGCTGTTGCTGCCATTACAGCCGCTATTCATCTACTAATTTCATTTCTACTACTCCTGCTCCTCCTGCTCCTGCAGTCGCTGCTGCTGCTGCTGCTGCTACTACTACTACTACTCCTACCACAGGGCGTTTTGAGTTACAATGTTTGTAATATTGTTTGAAATAACCTAGTTTCTTGACGTCAGGTGTGTGTGTGTGTGTGTGTGTGTGTGTGTGTGTGTGTGTGTTATACCAAACACACATAGAACCAATTTTTTTACGATATGACAGCTGTAACGTGTGACCCCTGTGGCCAGCAGAGCTATAAAACAACATAAATCGAACTGAATCGAATCCATTAAAGATCATCAACATTGTTTGATTTATTCATTTCCTTGCATTGCCGCAAAGCAGCATTACTAATGCCATGACTACTGTTGCTGTTGTTCCTACTGTGTTGCTATATTTTTGCTTCTGCTGCTGCTGCAGCCGCTACTACTACGACTACTATGACTACGGCTACGACTACGATTATTACTACTACTACTACTACTGCTGCTGCTGCTGCTGTTGTTGTTGCTGCTGCTGCTACTACTACTACTACTACTACTACTACTACTACTACTACTACTACTACTACTACTACTACTACTACTACTACTGCCATCATCATTATAAATTTTCATATTGTTGTTTGCATGTATTCTCCAAAATTATGATTACTACTACGACGGCTTCTGTTGCTATTATTGTTGCTGCTGTTGCTCTCACTACGACTACTACTACTACTACTACTACTGCTACTACAACTACTACCACTACTACTACTATCACCACCACCACCACTACTGTTACTACTATTGCTACGACATTACTACTACTACTACTACAGCTTCTGGTGCTGCTGCTGCTGCTGTTGCTACCACTACTACTGTTACCATCATCATCGTCATTTTTCATATTGTTTGCTTGTATTCTCCAAAATGATTATTACTGCTATGGCTGCTTCTGTTCCTATTACTGTTGCTACTGTTGCTGTTTTTCTACTACTACGACGACGACGACGACGACGACGACGACGACGACGACGACTACTGCTGTTACTCCTGCTGCTGCTGCTGCTGCTGCTATTCTTTGTTCTGTTGTTGTTTGCTTAAATTCCGCACAATGAACACTACCGTCGCTTTTACTGCTGCTGCTGTTTGCTGCTGCTTCGACAATTACTGCTGCTGCAGCTACTGCTCCTTACTGCTTGCATTACTCACGATAAGCACGCTAATACCACCACCGCTGCTGTTGTTGTTGTTCCTGTTACAGTTGCTGCTGTTGCTGCAGCTACTACTATTGCTGCTGCAGGTGCTGTTATCTCTGCTGCTGCTGCTGCTGCTGCTGCTGCTGCTGCTGCTATTATTAGTAGGCCTACTATTAGTACAATCCAACATTTATCATTATTTAATTGCTGTTTGTGTTGCTCAGATGAGCAGGCGGGAGGGAGGTTAGAAGTAGAAGGTGGGTGTGAAAGGGGGGGGGGGGGGGGGGGGGGGGGGGGGGGCGACGGAGCGGATCATCCGGGGCAAGCAGCGTAATCAGCCAATATCAAGTTACATTGTACATGTCATAGGGCGAAGAGACTACAAGCATGTTGGTTTTGATCGGCTCGCCATGCAGACAGTCTCGCTCCAACTTTATCGTCATTGTCGTCGTCATTGCCGTCGTCGTCGTCATTATTATCGTCATCATCGTCTTGATCACATTGACATTGCATTCCGGGTCAGCTGGAAGCCACAGCTATCAGATCCCAGTTAATTTGGGGTGTGTATGCTCTGGCGAGTTTCACTCACACCCACCCTCCCCACACACCAAACACACACACACACACACACCATCAACTTTGTAACATGATGCAGCACTGGAATTTACCATTAATGAGATGTGAAAAGTTCCGTTGAAACCCATCCAATAATTTGAAAATGAACAGTAGCGCAAAATGAAGAAAATCACTGCAAATTAGATCTAGTCGTTGTCGCTTTTTTAAATTTTTTTTAATTTCTTTTTTATTTTTATTTATTTATTTTTCATTTCTTTATTTATTTATTTATTTTGTTTTAGTTGTTGTTCTTGTTGTTGTTCGTTTGTCGTTGTTTTACCCAGAATGCATTGCAGTTACTTTCTTTTCCGATGCTTATACTACTGATAGCAACTAGAAATTGATAACAGTAGGGTCTAATGAAAATGTCAAGCGAGTGCTCGTTTAATGTATAAAACCATACTGAGTTTTACCGTGATTTGGCCCAATACTGCAATGAAATGGCAAAGTAGTACAGCTGTACGAAACTGCCAGTCTCCCATGGTAAAAATCTAACCTCTTTCAGTTTACAATACAAATTTCAGTGATGACCGCCTTTTTGAACTGTTGACGCAACTGGAGCGCAATATCTTGTTTAGACCTAATTCTATCATGCTGAGCGCAGCATGTCTGTTGTGGGCTGTAGTGTTATCTTCAGGGTTATCCGTCCCGGGATATGATAGATGCGGGTGTAATAGTTTCCCCCATCAGCGTGACAGCCACACGAGATTCCGCAGAACTGGAATTGTTTTTTCCATGCTTGGCTGCGGAGTGTAGCAGCGTGGTATGTGATCAAAACCGTGATTAGTAGTCCTCAAATGGCTGGCTGTTTATGGCACATTTTGAATGCTGCTTCTTAAACTTAGAGCATTTTTAACTCGCACACATACACACATGTGTGTCCGCAGCAAGCAAGCGAGCAAACAAGCGCGCGCGCGCGCGCACACACACACACACACACACACACACACACACACACACACACGCACACACGCACACACGCACGCACGCAAACACACACACAAGCAGGCACACACACACACACACACACACACACACACACACACACACACACACACACCGACCGACCGACAGACAGACAGACAGACAGATTGATTGATAGATGGTTATATTTCCCAGAGAAGTCTGAGCTGTTGGCAAGAACAAAGAAAGGAATTATATAGTGGTACTCCAAGCCTATCCCCAAACCATACCCGTAAGGAAAAACACAAGTCTGCAAGAGGCAGTGACGAGATTGACAACAAACCGTAAGGATGAAAAGATTTTCCTTTTAATGTTTGACCCACTCCGGAAAAAAAAAAAAAAGTCAGGGGTAGATAACGCATGTCTTTCTAGTGAAAACTGTGTTACCTTTTCTCCAATGAAAACGATGAATTCACGGTCTCTGAACGTAAACTCCCACACTAATTACCTGCCTTGCAGAATTCCAAACACGTTTACCTGAAACTGGACGCTGTTCCACAGATCAGAAAATCCCTGAATAGGGTGAGGCATACCAGATAGTCACAAGAAGGGCGCTCGGGATACTGCAGACATCTACTAAGATCCACCAGATCCTGGATCCGCTCTTTTCAGATCTGCACCATGGAGCCAAACCAACATCACATCGTCTTGGAGACATGTTTCGTCTTTCTGTCAACTTTTGTTCCGGTAGTCCGGTGTCATGGGCGAGGTCCGCCGTCTTCCTCAGCGACGTTGCCGGCCCCAACAGCTTCTGCCTCGGGTCCACTGGACTGGGCCAGGTTTGCTGACGTAAGATGTCAAAGGTGGAACAGGATGGATGAATGTGAGCTGGCGTCTATGGACCAGTGGCACATGGGTGCTCATCTGCTTGAGATACTCTCAGCCTGTAAAGACGCGAGAGGAGCTGACAGCGTCCTGTTCTCAGTCTGAAGATGGTGACTGTTGCACCCGGTAAAGCTGGTAGACGCCGTTCTCCTTTGGCCCCTGTCTGCAGACTCAGTCACCACGTGGTTTTGAAGTGGCTAATACAGATGGTCTTGGTTCTCCGTATAATATCTTGTGGACAGTTTATTCCTGCTGCTGCTTGGCTCGGAGAGTTCGTCTGCTTCCTCATTGCCCACAACATCACAACGCACAGGGGATCCACTGCAACACCAATTTCGTTTTGTGCCCAGTGTTTGAAGCTCCCTTCTGGTGGCATATCGGAGGATCTGGTCTGTCTTGCTGGACTGAAGACACCGGAGAAGGGCTCAGTTGTCACTGACAGAGGAAGACCGTAATGGTTAGAACAGGTTTAGCAGTAGTTGTTTTGTGTAATGTTGCTGAACGAATCATAGATCTGCCTTTTGATTAGGATCTGTGCAACGGATCCGCACCCAAAGTTAGTGGGACTGTCTTTAGACCATATTCTATTTTTCTACCAAGTTTCCTAAAAATCGGTTCCGTTGTTTTGTATCTGGCTGGCAGACGCACAGACATTCTAACCCATGCAAACAGACGAAACATCACAGTTGATCGAGATAAATTAAAATTCCAGGTCTTGAGGGTGTCATTTCTCGAAAGACACGGGGAACGGTGACAAAAATAAATAAACATAATTTAAAGCAATTATGAAATACATGGTTAGATAAATAAATGAAATAAAAGAAAGAAGTGTTTTCACTGGCAACTGTAATGTTTATATCTACCCCCAACACCACCCCAGCCTCTCCCCGCCCCCACAAACAATTGACCTGAAAAAAAACTCTCTGCCTCCTTTTTGTTTGTTGAAGAGTAAAATGTGCATGTACACACCCTCCCGTCTTCCCAGTCCATTCCGATTCCCTCAGTCTCTCGATTTCCCTGCAAAGTCATCGCAGTTTTTGTTGCGTGTGCGTGCGTGCGTGGGTGCGTGCGTGGGTGCGTGCGTGCGCGCGCGCGCGCGTGTGTATGTGTGTGTGTGTGCAAGTTGATTATATTTGAAATCCAAATGCAAGACAAAGATATTGTATCCCAGTAACAGCTGAAGAACATGAAGCAGCAATAGAATTGTTGCTAGGATTGTGCTTCCATAACTGAGCAAGTCCAGCGGCTTGTTGCAGTTGTTCCTTTGAACATGGGCCTGCATTCTGCATGATTGGTGCATCCATACTGAAGCTGAAGCCGGTTGCTCCTGTGCACAGCAGTGACGGCGTCATTTCAAACGCGGGCTGTGGACTACATGAACGGAAGTGAACTTGTACATAGACATGCTTATTGTTTTCTTAATTGGCAACACATTTCAAGATTTTACGAGAAAGTTTGCCCTTGTTTGTCAAGACGTTTACACTGCTTAGAGGTGAAACATCTCCACCCCCTCCCCCACCTTATTTCCGTGACGCCCGAGTCCCATGACTCCCACGCCGTTCATTCCAGCCCCCCCATGCACAGCCAGACCTGCAGTTGTCCTGTCAGCCCCAGCACCCCAGTCCTCAAGGATGAAATCAACATCAAGTCATCATGAGGCATCATGCCAGAGTTGACACTGTGCTATTATCAAACCATGTCAGTGGCGTTCAGTGGGTGCCCATTCTGATCCCAACATTCGCTGAACACCACTACTAACATTGACAAGGATTGCCGAGCCGCGCGGAGCCAGCGAGTGAGCCTCCTCAGGGCGTCAGGTCCATCAGCCTACTGTTGAGCCAGTCTTCTTTGATCGGTCATATTCACGGAAGGTGCAACGTGCTTATTCTTTACAGGTAATTTCCCTGAGGTCTGAAGTTTAAACAGACTGGCAGTTTCACTATATTTGGGAACACCTGTGATTGTTAAAAAAAAAAAAAAAAAAAAATCATGTTACTTCATTGATGGTGGAAGAGATTAACTATCTAAAGTTGACATGTTCATAATCCGTGTTCCTGTGCATGACAGCGATGTTATTAAAGCTCTAGGTCGTCGTGAAACATGAAAGCAATAGCAT
The DNA here is from genome assembly GCA_016801955.1 of Conus betulinus. Taxonomy (NCBI): domain Eukaryota; kingdom Metazoa; phylum Mollusca; class Gastropoda; order Neogastropoda; family Conidae; genus Conus; species Conus betulinus. The sequence goes on along the minus strand of JADBJO010000979.1, from coordinate 205,136 downwards.
GCAAATATCGCCAATATTGTAAGCATTCAAATTTGGGTGATGTTTGCATCTTTTTTTGCTTATTGTTATTTTCTTATGATCAGCTTCAGAGCAGTAAAGGTCGCATCACCATCTCGCTCAAGAACAGAGAGAATTATCAATTTTGTTTCATCACATCCATCAATACTGATGTAGTCGGACTTCAATGTTCAGAATTTAGACGATCACAGGTATTCTTTATGAATCTGCCCAGACGCGAGCTGGACGAACCGATAAAGCAAAATCGGCTTCTTCTAGCTTCAAAGAAGCAGCATGCTGTATCAATCATGATCGCAGGTATAGCTGTTCCAGCCACTTGGTTTTGTCAGACCGGCACAAACACCAGTCTCAAAGGACAGCTGCATGGCGCTCTGTACGATGGCCTGTGACAGAGAATAGGTGTGGCAATGGAGACAGACGGAGTATGGGGGAGAGAAGGCTGGGGCAGAAAAGGGGGAAGCGGAAAGGAAATCAGAATGGGGTAGTGTGTGTGTGTGTAACACCAAAACAAACAGTTGTATGGAAGAAGGAGCGTTTCTGAATTGTTTCCGAAAGTTGACATACTAATAAGTTCAGATGCATTCAGAAGCTCGTGCGTTGTTAGATCCAGGTAGATGTAATTCTGTGACAATTACGTATTTCACGATTCCTCTTTCCCGTCCTAACGAATCTATATGTGTGTAATTTGAACTTGAGATCCAGGTAGCCAAATAAGGCATCGGCACCATTTCCTGTTCAAGGCCTACTTATCCAACAGGTTTGGAAGAAAAATCTTGCCAGAACTGTCTTTGGTGATCTCCAATTGACAGTCCCTAGGAACATACCCAAACTCCAGATTTCAAACCCGAGTCACCAGAGTCATGGATACGGACAATCGAAATCGTGGGGCACAATGAGAGCAGGTCACGAAAGGCCACACAATGTTTTGCGTTTTCAACAGGATCGTCATTTCAACGAAGATGATACACATCAATGCTGATGTTAACCGTGCTGGTTAAGCACGGTTAGCACCAGATGTCAGAGCCATACCCCACGATTCCTTTCATTTTAGTTTTTGACCAGTGTCAATCAACGCAAAAAACAACTGCTGTGTTAGTCAGGAACAAATAACACTCTTGAGTGAAGAATGCTTTCAGCGGATAATTGTGTGGTTCCCATTAGATCAACTGGCCACTTACCAACTCATGCGTTTCGTCGTGTGTTATGGTTCTGACAATACCGGTGTCATCTTGCAGCTGCTATAATCAGATCCATCCTTCCACAGTACTTCGATATTAGCTTGCCTAGCCATTGGGTGCAAGCATCGTTTAACTTTAAATTTACAGTGTCCGGTCGTCTACTTCATATGCAAAGTATCATATATATTTCATTTCTAGCAGGTCCGTTTACGTGAACATAAAAATGACTATTCGTGTTACAGGGTCAGACGAACTTTCAGCACCGACGTTTGTGCAAGTTTCCATCTTCGTTTTCCCGATTTGTGTGCACACTGTGTGACTGCATGACAGATCCACATTCTCTTAAGAGTGCAGATGCGGTGGCTGGCCAGTGTTAGTTCACACTTCTGTGTCTAAAAGCACCGAGTGGTCAAGTGGTAACATGCAAGTGAATATGTGGTTAGACACGCATACAAACACAACCATCTAGCAATGTTCCAAGGGGGCGTTCTATTATTCCTTCAACCATTAAAACTGTTGTTATTTCTCTTCTTTTTTTTTCCACCACTGCACTACTGATTACCATAAACGGTATCTATTTTGTTTTGTCTGTAAGAGGTGTGGCAAGCACGCCGTGATTCTCATTTATGTTGTAGAACATACTTAGCTTGATTTTCACCACCATGATTAGGAGGAACTGAAGTGCTCATCCACAAGAGAAACATCACTCTTTTTCTTCTACCGCACTGACTTTTCCTTCTTCTATCACTTGACTTAACCTTTGAGTGCTCATCGGCTGGTGAAACTTCACTCTTCTTTTCTTCTACCGCTTGAATTTTCTTTCTTCTACTGCTGGACTTTTCTTCCTTCTACTGCTGGACTTTCCTTTCTTCTACTGCTTGACTTTCCCTTCTACTGCTTGACTTTCCCTTCTACTGCTGGACTTTTCTTTTCTTCTATCGCTTGACTCTTCTTCCTTCTACTGCTCGACTTAATCTTTGTTACAACATCACTCTTTGCCTGTTCTTTTTAAGACAGTGATAACATGTAAATGATAAAGTGATTTTATTTGAAAGTGTACAATTTCCTTGGACTGACAATTCGAACTGTAACTGACTTGCATGCTCACACAACGCCATTTATGTGCTGATGCCAAACATGTTCTCATTCTTTGGCTTTTCTCTGAATCCTTTTCTTTCCTTTACACATTATCAAGAGAATATGAACAACCCGATAGTACCTCTATAGTTTTACTCACCTTTTTAAAACAAAAAAAAACAAGAAGACAACAATGAGCCATGGACTACAAGAAAACCCCACTGCTTTGATTTTTTTGTCTTTTATTCTGTAAATGGTTCCACATGTAAAAAGTACAAATATTGCAATACAACCAAACTACCAAGTCAACAGAGACAACAGTCTAAATATAGCATTGGCTCATTTGATGCAGACAACAGACAAACGAACGTACGAACAAACAACCAACAGGGTACGTACGCATACAGTGTATAATATGGCGCCTCATTGTCGAGGCTGCGCAAGGTTGGTTGTAAAATAGTTATAGGTAGGTAGGTCAAAATATACTTTTGTTCATGTACATCAACCACAAGAGCTTCTTTTCTTCTTCTCTTTTGTTTGTTGAGACTCGCTTTCAAGTTGGCACTGATGATGATGATACTCCGATAAACAACATGTAGCTGCTTCAGACGATAGGTCAAAAAGGCAGTGGAGATGGCATCAAGTAACAAGTCAGTCCACGCAAAAACCACAGTTTATAGATCACATTTCAACCTTTTCTCTTGGTTTATTGAAATCATATGCATGTCTTGGCAACAAATGCAAGCACATTTCAGGAGTGTGCGACCGATTTCCCTTCTTCAACCATTTTTTTCCCCCCCTGTCAAAATTATTATCACTTTAAACTATCCGCTTCTTAATTATATGCATCTTTTTCTTTTTTTAAAAGATCATGAACATTTGCCTTTTCAGTTTTACTGGTGTATATGTTTACCAAAGAGCAAAAGGTGATGCATACATTGTCTGCTTGTGCTTGCATGCATGTTTGTATACTTGAGTATGGGGTACTTGGATGGGTTGAATAATGTTGGCCTGGCATAAAGTACATGTACAGAAAACTATGGTTTGAAACTGAAACACAGTAAAGGACTTTACTGGTGGAACCTTAACCAGATACTACGCCGATTTAGAATCCGGTACCAAAATCTGGGAATACTGTGTCCTTTGTCTCTTGATAAATGCACACTAAACTGTACTTTAAGTGGTTAGAGAAATTAACAACTGAAAAAGTAATCTGAAAAAACATTCAGGTAATTAGACATTTAGAACACAAATGCTTGTGAACTAGAATATTTCATACATTTTGTTGTTTGGAAAGCTATGGCGGGTTATCACCATAGATTGTACTGTATGTAATGATGCACAAAATTCTGCTGGATATATCTGATAGAACAGGTGCAGCTGATGTTTGTGTTTTGTTGAAAAAAATACAATTATATATGAATTTCAGTTAAATGTAATAACTGTCCAAATGTGGAGTGTATTTTTTGTGTAATGGAATTTTTGGCGCCAATCTATACAAAAAACAATTAGAACCGTTTGAACAATATTTGGAAATTCAAGCACTGAACTTTAACACAACAAAGCATGATACTAGATCAGAAACAGAAGCAAGAATTTTCACAATGTTTGCAAATAATCAGTGCTTTTTGTGTGGGAAAATCAGTACCTAGAAACTGTGGTTCTTTGCGTGGGTGCTGAGAAGTGTGTATCATCTGTGACAGGTTGCAGTTGGTCACCTCTACCCAAGTGAGGTTAGCTCCATATCAACATGAAGTGATCCCCAAATTCTGATCAATGCAAAGCAAAAACAGACAGACTGGAAAAGAACACAAGGGAGGGAGGAGATGGGCAAAATCAGGGACAAAGATACATGCAGAAGAAACGAGAAGTCACAATGCCAGGAAGCATTTACCACACTTGTTATTTCTGTTTCAAGTGACACGTTTTGGAAGGGAGACGGAAGACAGCATAAGGCAAACTCTGCCTCCTAATTCACACATTAGAAGAAAAAAGAATTGCCCACCATGTATGTAACATATTCAAAATGTGTTTATATCCTTACAGTCTCACAATAATTATCAGTTGTTTGGAGAAAGTTTCAAATGATGAACTGAACACTTCTTTTTCAGTCAAAAGGTTCTTCTCTGATACCGAGTCAATGCCCACTGCTTGTCTTCATCAGAAATTGAAGAGACTGAATACAGCAGATCTTCACAGAAAATTTCAAGCAGCTGATGTGGTTGGGTTTATTTGGTCTAAACTGCCAGCCGTGAACCTGTACACAAAATCAAATCAGCAATACACGTCTACAGAACATGGGTAAAATATAACAGCAACAGCGTCCTAGGGTACAAAAAGGATGTGTGTGTTTGTACAGGCAGTAGCTGATTCTGAGACTCCATGGGAATCATTAACAGCAGTATTCTTGCAGTAATTTCATGTCTCTGAATCTGTTAGAGAGGTTGTATCACAAACCTAATGATCACTTCCATCAATACGCTGTAAGTAGTACATCAATTAATGTGACATCTTAGTCATTTAAAGCATATTCTGGGAGTCAGCATTCTCCATTCCCTGCTTTTTCCAGCAGCAAATCAGCCTTTCAAAAAATACAGTTACATTAAAAAAAAAAAATGATGATGGGAAACAGCAGTAATCTGAATGGAAGTTCCTACCAGCTGGTTTGTATCAGCAGGATATATAATTTCTTCCCCATAGAGACAAAACTGGGATGTGAATTACCAGAAAATTGCAAAAAACCGCGTATCAGGAAAAAGGAGAATGCAAAAACTATGTAAACTGTAATTTGATGAACTTCCATTTTACCATCGTAGGAGGATTCGACATTAAGTATTCATCTTGCATGAACTCCCCATGTCATATCAACATCCAGGTATTCATCTTGCATGAACTCCCATGTCATATCAACATCCATCTATTTACCCAAATCAACAGTCGGATGCTCTTGCTGGGACAAACACACACACCAAGCACTATGTACTCATTCAGAAGTGGTAACTGAAGCGCTGCACAGACAGAAAGCAGCCAGGAAGAGAAAGAAATGTTTCAGAAATCACCCCATCACTAGTGTGTGTTTCAACTGGATATCACATCACTTATACACTCTTTGATAGGGTGTTTCAAACCCTGAAACAAACTAAACTGCAGTAGCATCTGGCTATATACATCAACTGCATCTTGGTATCACATCACTTCACCTATTACGATTGTTCCTTCCAACAAACAAGATAGTTCATTTTTAAGTTTTATCTGGTGTGAAACAAAGCTGCACTTGTACATATGCGTTACATAACGGTTCAAGTTCTAACAGGAAAATCCTGACAATGTAGTTTTGTTATGCATGTGAAATGCACATTTACTTGTACAAAACATATCATGTCACTGAGTGCGCGCTTCTTTGATCTACCCGTTCATATCCAGGGCTTTCTGACTGAGCCTGACATTTCCTGGACATACTTCAACAGGATCAAAACTTTTTTTTTTTTTCACTAGCTGGTATCTGTTAAACTAAGACGGTTATTGGAAACCTGCAAGTTTCATTACCCATGCGCTCTAAGAACTCACATTCAGCACCTGGTCAATTCCTTTTTTAACTGCCATCACTCTTGTCAAGGTCAAACTCATACAGGTTAAGAATGGCACTACAATAACTGCTTTATGAATATGCGAACAGGTGGAACAACATAGAATATTTACTTCTCACTGTAACTGGAAAAGAAGTCTGAATGCATCCTCTGTGTGTGTGTGTGTGTGTGTGTGTGTGTGTGTGTGTGTGTGTGTGTGTGTGTGTGTGCACGCGTGCGTGCACGCCTGCACTTGTACAAGTGTGTGTATGCATGTGTGTGTGTGTGTGTGTGTGTGTGTGTGTGTGTGTGTGTGTGTGCGCGCGCGCGCATGCACACCTGCGCTTGTACAAGTGTGTGTGTGTGTGTGTGTGTGTGTGCATATGGTAAAATGCACACAGGTGTGCAGATGTATCTTGACAACATTTTTCTCTGGAAGTGTATCACTTAGGGTGTCATTGAGGTAACCTAAGACTGATCAGGAGATTCAAATCATTTTTGGATTTGCATCCGTTCCAATGGCCACTTGCCTCATTTCGTTCACTACATTGATAACTGGCTGCTCTAGCCTTGCTCAGAACTTTTAGTACTGGGCTATGGTTGTTAAACACAACTCACAATCATAAAAGGCACAGACACACTCTGATAAAATGCTGTGAGAAACTCTAAAACTTTTTTCAATTTCCTGCAGGTCTTTTTGCTTGGTGATTACAACCGTTATGCTGAAGGAATGGTGGCCAACCATGCTGCTGATGACTGATCATCACATTTTTGCTCTGGGTGAGGAAAGGGAGTTTGGAAAAAGGTAAAGGGATGAATCTTAAAAATATTGACCTGGTACACCTAGAAGATTGCTTGAGTCTCTTTGCTGCTGCAAAATTTGCTTTCGTGTGAACAATCAGTTGAGTACAGTGAAATCATCATTCAATGTTAGTTCAGCAAGGGTGTTAACAGATTGAGAAGTGCTCCACAACTACAGGAAAACAAAATGGAAAAAAAACACCTGCTTGAGGCATCCTGGACAATATCCCAAGATACCTTGGAATGAATTCAAAGTGGAAAACGTGATTAAACAATCAACATCCAACAATCAAACTCGGAATTATCAAGAAAAATATCTTCATCCGAAGATGGCCTTCAAAACAGCTAAAATGGATGAAAACTACAAATCCAGAAATGGAAAAGAACACACAGGAAAAAAAGCTGACAATGAAAAAAGAAACATGGCTAAACATCTACAAAACTCGCTGGCAGCCAATCAACGAGTGCAAGGTTATGACCAAGCTAAAAATCAAAGCGTAGATCAATTGTTATGCATGAAATTAAAAGAAGAAAGTGAATTAATTCAAACAATCATAACTTTTGTTGCCTATTTATGAGGGAGGTGAGGGATAAGAAAAGAAGACAGCTGCTTACAAAAAACCTCAATGGAGTATATGTTCTGACATCAAGCCAAGCGTCAACTGCGAAATGGTTCATGTAACATATAGGTTACTTTATATGACAAGATGTACAAGCAATATTTGTATAAATACATTTACTCAAGACCACATTTGGCACACGATATACAATTGCATGGCATGTTGTAGAAATTATACTGCAACCACGACGACAAAGGATTTGAGTCGTGTGAATCATGTAGGGAAAATGCTAGTCAGAACAAAATCTTTTGGTTTACTGACTTGGTTTATTCTTAAGTGTTATGTCACAGCTGTCATTTTGTTCTGTCACTTGAACCAGTGTGCTTGATATTCTAAACTGTTAACACTAAAAACTGATATTCTGAACATCTAAACTGTTAACACTAAAACTGAATCATTCTGAACAATGAAAGTTGATTGCTTGCTTCTTTCTCAGACTACTGGAATGTCCTCCTTATCCGATTATCACATCATGGTCACCGGCCATAAATTTACATTTCATCATTGTCTGCTTGTTCTAAAACAGATGCATGTATTCCTGGTATGTTCTCTTAAAAAGTGTCATTTCCTGAAAACAAAACTGTAAGACAATTAATACTATGAAGTTTTTTTTTAAAACAGATATCATGCTTCAGATCATCACTACATAAGCAATTATGACAATCAATTGCACAATTGCATATGCAGCATTTTAAGACTTACACACAAAAATGTTAAACATATTCATATCAAGTTATGAGAAAAAAAAAACCCAGCCATTGTTTTTAAACGCATCAATTGCAGTGGGTTATTCTAACAGTTGAAATAGTAATTAATCACCTTTGATATAAGCCCTCCATTGCTGTTTTAAGGCAGTTTTTCTAATAAATGCATAATATTTATCTTTAAAAATTCAATGACTTTGTTTGTCCATATAACCTTTTTTGGCAACTGGTTCACCGAATACTATCTTAAAAAAATGCTTTATGGAAAGCCCTGACTCGCTGTTAGTAATGTAATAAATCTTGTGCAATACAATCATTTACTTCTTATATCAATTGTATGATTTAATAAAAATGTTTAGAAGCATTATCAACTGACTTAATATTTCAAACATATAATTGAAAGTAATGACCAATACCTGTCTGACATTTCAGCTACATATACATATATAACATACACTTTCAATTCTTACCATTTCACATATTATAGTTCAATCTTTCAATGAAAACAAAAAACAGACTTGCTGTCCAAAATAACATTCATTCTGAGAAAAATACAGTTTTTCTCTAATTTCAGCTCTGTGTATGTTAAACTTTGTCACTTTGAGTCACCACTGACATGTTATCACTGAAATACCAGTCTCCAGTGTTGCTGTCTCTGGATCAACAGTCTTAAAACGAGTTGGGGATAACACTATCTAAGTCTGTAAAAATTCAGATAATGTATTACAACCCTGGTGTAAAGAGATGGGGGCTGAACACTATATATGCATTCATAAACAAAACAGTATTTGTGTACTTTTTTTTCTCTGTAAGTACTAAATTTCCATTTGCAACATACTGACAAAACTGATTTAACCAACCTGTCTTTCAAAGGAAAAAAAAGGTGACCTAAATATAATCTTGTTTGTCTGGAAAAAAAAAATGAAGAGTGTTGAGGTCATTTATTCACTTCTGCACTAATCTTTACAAGAAAGTATCAGCAGTAACAAAACAAGTTCTCATTCCTTGAAAGAGAATGTGGGATGTACTGAAAAAAGAAGCTTGCTAGAGGTCCAGAATCGCTGACACCCAGTCATAATCTGTCCCTACTAAATCGCTCAGGTCTGGTGGCATGTTGTCCCTACTAAACTTCTTTTTTGGTGATGTTTTCCTGTTTCTTCTTTTTTGATGAGGAGGGAAGGGTAATGGAGGGTGTGGAGAGGGGGGGGCAGGTCTGAAATCAATCTAAATTAAGATTTAGTAAACAATCTGATTATGCTGTTAAAGACTGCGTGTACCGACAAAAAAGAACAGACACAAGCACTAATCACGCACCTTTCTTCTACATGGAATGACCATGAGCTGATACTATGCATGATAGATGTCATACAGCGGCAATGGTGTTTGAGAAAAGTAAGAGTGAATGACTGCAGCAGTATATCCCGTCAAGGTCAGGTACTGGGGCACAGAATAATGATAAAGTCTGTTTAAAATGAGGAAGTCAACCCCATTCACATTAAAGCACAGTCCACATGTTTAGAAGAGAAAGCTAAAGTCGAACTGAAATTTTCTCCGAGGTTATCAAATATGAAAGCCAAACAAGGCCATGCAATTTGGGGAAGGGGGCACTAAATTCTAGTGCAGTTGAACAAAATTTGCTACAATTTAGACTTGATAATATCACAATGCTTATGAAAATGAAATGTAAATATGTGCTGCGATTTCAAGACCGTTCAGCTTACCAAAACCATCTCTATAGGTAGCCCCCAGTCTCATCTCGTGATGTTGGCTTCATCCAAACCTATCTGCATAATGGTAACTTCTTCAATCAAGGCTGAGGTATCAGTGGACTAGCTTCACGAGTCAGCAAACTTCTGTCCTCTCATGTTAAGCGATAATAGGGGGGGAAGTGACTGAATGCTGTACATCACATGGATAGAAATCATGCGAACAATAGCACACTTAATGACACCTACAAAATAATGGGGCACTCATTTCAAAAGGGAATATTGCATATATAGCTTGGCCCAAATGACCAATATGAGAGTTCAAGCCAACTTGCAGAAGAAAATCACTTCCAGTTTATGATTGATAATAGTCAAACACACCGCAAAAATGGAACAAAAAGGTGTGAATGACTGGTTGTTTGGGGGAAAGGAAGAGACGGTGACGCATGATGAACAATTTCCCTCACTAATAATAATAAAGGTTTTGCATTACTGTTTTTCAACTCATTTTACGTCAAAAAAAAAAAAAAAAAAAAAGAATTAAAGAAGAAATAGAATAAAATGATAAACAATAGAAAATTTGGAACTGACAGAATTGTGGCGCCTTCTTTACCAAACTTCAATCAGCAACCTGCATTTTAGCAGTTAAAATTACCTTTTGTTATTTTCATTTTCAATGTTTTAGCAAGTCATCAGATCCAAGGTGGAAGATGGAAGCAAAAAAAAAGGTATAAATCCTTCACATTTGTTACAAACCAGATTTTCAAGCGCAGGTCCTTAACAATACACATAATGCCCAAAAGAGATCTCTGATCTTTTCAAGCACATGGACTGTATGAAAATGAAACTGACCAAAGACATCAAAAGGAATGTTTTGCAATCAATACAAATCCTGGCACATGTAACCCCATAAAACATCATCAGCAATCCCACGACCTACAAATGAGATCAGAACAGATATCAGGCTTTAAAATGACACTGACAAAAAAGACATCTAGACACTTAAGGGAAATGGTATCAATTAAGAATGCATGAAAATGCAAAAGGTTTCCTAGAAATACTTCCAAACAATCCACAAAATGAATCATGTGACCTTTTAAACATATTTTGAAGGAAATTTAATCCACAAAAGTCAACAGTATTTTGCATCACTGGAAGATCTCAGGTATTTGCTGTGTAGTGTTTAAAAAAATCAGCATAATTCTAGAGCTATGTCTTGTTGATTTCTCTCATAATGTGTCAAAACATGACATCAAAAACAGCCATCAACAATTCTTTTACAGCCTTTGTGACAAAATAGCTCGCCACTTTCTTGTGCAATGTAGTATATCCACCCATTAAAACTATTTCATCTGAATAGACTATATGTGAATAATATAGGCACTCAGCTCATTATTCTGATTTTTTTCCCTTCTGTAGGAAATATCTTCATTCAACATATCTGCCCAACATTCTCTGGCACTTATCCTTTTTTTTTTTAAGTGACCAGAAACAATTGGCCCCTTTTACTTGATCAGGACAAACAGTTTAATGCACATTTGAAAATAAATAAAATTGCAGTTAAAGAAAGCCCCCCCCCAACCCCACCCCCACCCCCCATCCCAAGAGCTGTGTGTTTTGGGAAAAGGGGGTGAATGAGTGAATGAATGGATGCAACTGAATGACTGCATACGCAAAATCCCCTCACGCATACAAACTTTCAAATTTGGTTTCAGTTAATTGGTAAAAGAAGCAACAGTACTATTGTGTGAGTGTAAGTGTGTGTGATGTTAGATCATCAACATAGAGTAACTAAATGAGGAAAACCTGCTGGTCAGCCACCAACCACATGACCTGTGCAACAGTAAGCTCAAGAAAACCATCCATCTATAACAAACAGAACCACAGCAAATCAAGTGATTAAGGGGAACAGGTGTTGGAAGAAAAAGTGGGAAGTGTGTTAATCACACAAAGTCAACAAAAGTTATGACAGTTACACATTCACTGAATGCATTCTGCCTCTCCGAGGGAGCATTTATTTCCAAACTGGCATCCTCCAGTTCTTAGTATCTTACTTTCTTCTCCTCGGTGGGCCTTTGTGTAAATCTACAAATAGAACGAAAGAATCATCTCCTCCTGCCGATCTGGCGGCAATTTTAAGTTTAACACACACACACACACAAAAAAAGAGCAAAACACTCTGAAGAAACAAACACAACAAATCAAACTTGGAACAAAGATAAACAAAAGTATAAAACAAAAACTAAAATGTGTGCATGCTGAAGATAAAAAAACAAAAAACACAACTGAAATTGAAATCAAATTTAATAATGAACCACGAAAATGCTTTGTGGTCAAGATAACAAAAGCAATAAAGACAGTCATGGTGACAATACTGAATATAATCATTAAAAGTTGAGCAGCGCGGCTACGTGCACTGAAAAATGTAAATGAAATATTCCATACTCAATTCTAAATTATGCAAATACCACAAATGCACAGAAAAATCCAAACAAACATCAAGTACTGTAGCATTGAAAAACATGTGAAAACGGTGTACAACTAAACAAGTCCCATCAGAACAGAACACCAAGAAAACATCAATAAATTAATATCCCAAGAAGGATGTCAAGAAATTATTTATAACATGTTTACACAAGATTCACAATTAGTGATGTGAAGGAGAGAAAGAGAAATATAGAGAAAGAGAGGGAGAAGAAGTGAGGGAAAGAAATCTGTTGACAAGAAGACAGAATGAGGAGGAGACAGAAATGTATCAATGATAGACATCAAAGAGTAAAAAAAAAAAAAAAAAACCTATGAAGTGTACTCAAAAAAAAAAAAGGGGGGGGGGGGGGGGGGGGGGGGGGGAAGGGGAGGGGGGGGGGGGTAGCAGAAAAAAAGGATCATGAAGGGAAAAAAAAAGGCAAGAAGAGAGACCCAAACTCGGGGGAAAAAAGAGAAGAAAGCTGGAAAAGAGAAAATAGAAAGTAATGAAAAAAAAAAACTGCAGCAATAAAAAAATATGGGTTGTTTTCCCCATTTTGTAAATTGCAAAACCAAAACACCTCATAACTTGTTTGAATGTGTGGCTGAAAAGAAGAGACCGAAAATGATGTCTTTTCTTGTGTGCTCTTACCTGTAAGCATGAGAGGTATACATCCCTGGAATCAACCAAGGGACAGATCCAGGTATGGTTTTTTGTTGATGAAGGTCACTACTGAAATGAGTTCACTGACCCACTGAAAGAAGTTCAATTGTTTCAATGATCTCCTTTCTCCTTGTAAGTGTGCACTGATAAAGAGTTGTATGCACAATCATAGCTGGCCCTGCAAATATGATGCACAAACAAGACAAGCCTGCGAGTACAAGCAACAACAAGGAATCGTAACATGTTCTCAACAATGAGAAGTGCACACAATTGAGAAATAAACAGTAAATTTACAGCAGTAACCACTGCTTTTTTTCACAATAACAGCTTGTACCAACTGAACAATGATCACACAGACACCAACAAATAACATCAAGAACCAACCAATCTTAACAGTTGTGAATGAATGAACAAAACTTGGTGATGACAGATGCTTGAACAATTAAGTGGTTGATCTACAGTGAGCTTCTCAATGAACAGTCAACAGTTTTGTTTCAAGCAACAGACTAACTGAGCCACAGTTTTAAATCTTAGGCTCAAAATCATAACAATTAAGATGGGTTTTACTTTTGGTCTAAAATGGTGACTGACTGATAGAATAAACACACATTAACTAGTCTGAGAGAGACTGGAACCACAATGGTTGACTAAAAGTAGAACAAGGTGCACATCTGACACACAGATTGCATGTTTGAACTTACCCAGGGTCGGGGATGGGGGTAAGAAAAAAAACAGGATGTAAAATGACAAAAAATATGAGGAATGATGTGTATGGTTTCCAAAAGATTTCACAAAGCAAATTTTTTTTTTTTTTCTGTGCAGACATTACTAAAATCAGCAGAGGGAAAAAAAAAAAAAAAAAGCAAGCAAGCAATTTGTTGTCTTGAACTTACATCATATTTGCGAGGCCTGATCATAATTATATTAACCGCCCATCTTTCTCTTCAAATAGTTTGTTCATCAATGGTTTTCAGAAATGACCAAAAGGCAATCATTTCCACCGTCTGATGAATGGTTAACTGCTGAAAATGGGCTCAGCCATCTTCTCTTTAGGGGGGGAAACGTCTTGTGCAATGACAACTCTTTTTGCTGTAGTTCTTGTCACTGGTGGGTGTCATGTGACAGCTCAGCTGTTCTATCCTTGTCTCCTACAGTCTCTGCCTTCTTGTCCTCCTACTGCTTTCGACTGCTGGCTTTGAAGGAGACCTGCAGCACACGGTTGCCCAGAGTAAACCCATTGAGATTCTGGATGGCCACAAGAGCTTCCTCGTAGTTGGTCATGGTGACAAATCCAAAACCTTTGCACTTGCCTGAAGTGTAGTCGCGGATAACCTTGACACTTTGCACACAGCCCCAAATGGTCCAAAGAGCTGCCAGAGAACAGAGTCCTCAGTGTCTGGAGCCAGGTTATAGACAAAGATGCACCAGCCTGTGCTGTTGAGAGGAGCTGGGGGTAGTAGTAGTGTTGGAGGCAGCTGCAGCAGCTGTGGTCAGGGGGGGGGGGGGGAGGGGGAGAATGGTGTTGGGTAGAATGCCTGGCTCCAGGGGGGAGTACCTGTAAGTCACAGAGATGAAGCTACGGAAACCACATCAGTGAAGGACAAGATCAAAGACACCACCTAAACTTCTACAGGAATGTCATTGATGCAAGTCAGGAGAGCACCAGAAATGATTCCAATTAACCAGTGTGTGGGCAGTCATTCCTAACAATAAGAAAATGATGAAAAAAAAAAACCAAACAAACAAACAAAAAAAAACGCAGTAAGAGAAAGCAATCCATTATGTTCTTACAGGTTTCAAAGTAACTAATGTTACCCTACAAATGATTCCAGTTAGGACTTATGATCAGCAAGGGTAATCATATCAAGCTAAAATGCAGATGGTTCAAACAAAACAGTGGTTATAAAATAACTGCTAAAACAATGTTGCTGAAACATGACAAGCATATAACTACAAAGGTGACATACAACTTTTTTGTTCAGAACGATGTTCCTGACCAGAGTCAACTTTTCTCAGTATCAGTTTATTATGAATATGTATTTATAGATGGTTAGAATATACTTAAACTTTCATTTGTAACTTTTAAAAATCCATTCACACTGGTATGATTTTTCTTTTTTTACCAAACATCTTACCAACTGTATATTTTTTCTTAACAACTCACACACATTCACACACATATATGCACATACACACTTACAAACACATATTACATTGTGTACCTAAACCTGCTGGTTGCTGTTGTGTGGTGGATCGGCCCAAAGAAACGCCGTGTGGGCGACAGATAAGTAGCCAAAGCCAAAGGGGTCATGGTGGCCAAATTCTTATTTGAGCTGGGCGAATTGGCAAACTTCACTGTGATGGGATCAATGCAGCCATCAGGTATGTGATTGTTTAGCTTCTGGATAGCACGCTCTGCTTCTACACGCTGGTCAAAGCGAATGAAACCCACTCCTTTTGACAGACCTGCAACACAAGGTGGTGTCAACACCAATGTTGTGTAATCAAGGGAAATTAGTTACTCTTCAAATGCTAAGGCTTCTACTGTAATCCTACTCCCTTGTATTCTTCTTTTCACTCGAGACAACACAGTTCGTAATGATAGTCAAAAAAACTTTTTTAAATGTGTAACAGTATGTCTAAACCTGAACCATGTTACATCATTAAAAGATCTATGCCCAACATCAGTGCTCATCTTTATATCTGACAAGTCACCAACAGTTTCCATGAAGAGTTTCTGATCTAAACGAATGTGCATCCAGGATATCTATTCAATGATACAGCACACCATCGTGCCCATGTACCACTACACCCATAATATCTACATACAATTTTACCCACTTCTCGTTAAACAGTGACCTCTGTTGATGTCAAAGGCTACAGTAACCTGGATTGAGTCATACTGATCTCATATCAATTCCTTATGTCCAAGGTATGTCCCTATAATCTGACTCCTCTCAACTATTATGACAACTTGTTAAAGGCACAATTGCTTCCGATTCTATAGCATCCAAATTCCAAACTTTAGACTGCAAACATTATATACTTATCCACTTAATTTGTATCATCATGTTCTCAAATAAAGTTATCAAAAATGCAAATCATATTCTGCATAAAACTAAATTACAGCTAATCTTTCTCTTTGACTCATCAGAAATGATAAGCATAAAAACATGTTCACTCTTTACTGAAACTTAATAATAAAAAGTACAAAGATATGGCGTCAAAACCAACAACTGACAGATCTCATAGCAAAACTTACTCAGGATCTTTCATAGATAAAAAAAAAAATCAACTTACAAACAACTCCTCACACGTTCATGGTCTTTATCTTAGAAGCTGTGATTTGTTTTTCTACTAGAGTGCAACAATTATGCACATCTCTTTTTTTAACTATATTACACAACTGTCACACTAATTGAAATTTCTCTTTTTCCTTTTTTTTTTTTTGAACTTTCAGTAATAACAAATAAATCATATAACTGTCAAGTTCACATCAAAAGCAAATAGAAAATAAAAGAAAATAAACTTTAAACAAGACATTTTCATTATGTACAATTACAACTAGATAAAACAGACATCATTGCTACAAAACAATTTAGTGTGCATGGCTGATGGATTTTTGTGGTAACTGTTAATTGTTGAAATTCTAAAAAGTAAAATTATGAAATTATGTTGGTTTTGAATGCCTGTTCATCTAAAATTCTGTGCATGTGCTAGTTTTTTGTTTCCGAATGGTATCAACACAAGGCCCACTTTTATTTTTGTACATAATGAAAATGTTTTCAGTTTTTGGCACAGAATGAAAACGATACACAACATACAAGTAACAAAACATAAGTTGACAACATAAACATCACATTGTCAGCCATTCTTTGCGCAGTTCTGTCATCAATAATTAAATTATCAATAATACAGATGGTGAATTAAGAGATTCCAAGCCACCTTGCGAAAGTTAACACCTACAAAGTGATTTAACAAAAAGATAACTCAAAGGCTTTAAGAAGTATCTCTTTTCTGGTGTACTACCATTTGGCAATCAGATTTTCTTTTGATGGCAGAAATGAATATGTCTTTGGTAAGTCAAATTTAATCTTAAAATATGACTAAAGAGAGAAAAAGCCTGATTAATATCATCAGTTTACTGTGCATTCAATCACATATGTCCATTTATATGGCAGGGAACAAACGTGTCTTTGAGTCTGGATACTGATTCCATTGTTTCCACAAGACTAAATATGAATATGACAATATTGTACTGTCCACCGAACTTCCATGTAAAACTCAGTCCAGTAAACTGACAGCCAGACATACTATCATACTAAGATTCGATACACACTCTATGTAATTGTGATGATCTACTGTCAAAACAGGCATGCAGCTAAATTTATCGTTGAATGCTCTTATTTTAAAAAATACATTAAAAGCAAGTCTCCATCCCCCATTTACTCCTAGCTGTCCTATTTCATCAGGCTAACAAAACTGAAAAAAAAAAAAAAAAAAAAAAAAAAAAAAAAAAAAAAAAAAAAAAAAGGTTTGCAAATCAATGGAGAAGAGCCCTTATTTCAAATATTTTTCTACATGTTGGCATTCTTATGTCTTGTGTAAAGTATAACAGAGAAAAGAAAGAGGGTGAGGGGGGGGCGGGAGGGAAAAAGAGAGTGAGGGGGGCGGGGAGGGGGGGGGGGGGGGCAGCAGAGAGACAGAGAGAATGGAAAAGGAAAAAAATGTTTTATTCAGCATAAGCCGAGGCCCTTCTGAAAGGATCCATATACAACGATACATTAACAATGATCATAACAGATATATCAAAACATTGAGAATTGAGTTCTAGCATCCTTAATGAAGGAATACCATAAGTACATGCATCAATATAACCATTTGGATTATTTTACTGCATAAGCATGCCTTTTGAAGGCTTTGAACAGATACACGCATAAATTCTTCAGCATGTTGCTGTTACGATTTGTCATTGGTAAGGCCACATAGAATAAACATGGGGTTTGCATAAAACATTTACAGAATGTACTTTTGTCCAGTATCAGAGAGGCTAGGAAGGTAAAACATATTATATGTACTTCAACCTCTTTGACATTTTTGCACTGAAGGCACATCAAAGAATTATCTGAAGCTTTACCATCCCTGTTGTAATGAATTGCAATGTGTTAAACTGAATCTAAATTTTGTCAAATATTTCACAGCTCCTGTTTAATTTAAAAGTTCTATACAGAGAAAATCCATCACTGTCTTGACATTTGCACATTCCAGGTCTGCCATCAACTAGACCTTTGACAAAACTCTCAAAAATATACTGATATTTCCATCCCTTGATTCAGCTATACAATTCCAGAACCATTCCGAAATATTTCTCTAACACCTGACATCCATTTATATTTGCAACATGAGTCTAGCCATGTAAGTGTCTTGTAAGCTTTAACAGGAAGTCTATTTTCATCCATATGTAATATTTTACGCCAGTATCTACAACATTGAACAGATGAATTTATACTGTTTACAGGGTGTTGTCCCATCTCTCTATATACTCTAAATCATTTGGTGTTTTAAGCTGTACTCCTACAAATTCCCTTTATGCAAATCAATGAACCTTTTAAATATGAGCAAGAGGCTTATAGAGTTCCCATATTTCAGCCCAGTACATACCAATATGTAGAACCTGCATATAAACAAATTAAATATAATATTTCTACTGAATAACTTGTAAACGTGTATAACTAATGCATGAAACCTATCAAGGCATTCTTTGCACAACTTATGAGGTCCTCACAATCAAATACAAAACTAAGCCTTATGAGAATACTTCTAACAGTAACAGTTTTCACTTTCTCTCTATGTAAAACACCTCTCTCTGGCTGATAGATAACCCCCTTTTCTCAAACATAATTATTGCTCTATTTCATGTTAACCTTAAGCTGACATTTTGATGCTGGGCCAACTGGCTTTTAAGGTAGCAAAGCAATATCCTCTCCTAATCACAAGATAAACATTGATAAAATCAGAAGTTAATGCTGCACCATGCTGCACCATGTTGTCCCTTTTTCTATTATTTCATTAATTCATTATCAATTCATTAATAAACAAGAAAGAAAAAGGACATAGGTACATGCATCTCCCTTTTTTTATTCCTTGTGTGTGCACACAATATATTCAGTAAAACTACCACCAAATTTTACTCTTGTTTTAACAACACCTTTATATGCTTTTAACACATTTAATCCCATTCTTTTGGAGTACTGGCCAAAGTGATGATCTCAATACAGAAGGAAAAGCTTTTTCAAAACCAGTAAAGGCTTCATATGATTTACAATTCTACAAAAACTCTTTCTGTCTCAATGCTGCCAGTGTAAACATCTGATCAATAGTTGAATAACCTTTCTTCAAAGTATGCCTGATACTCGCCAGTAATATTACATTGCTGAACCACTCCTGTAGCCCTGGAACAAGTAACTGAACTATACACTGTACTGCTAATAATCATACTACAGTATACATCTATAATTACCAGGATCATTGCAGGCACCCTTTTTAAATAATGGTACAATTACTGACTCTGTCCATCTTTGCATATATATCCCTTTATCAAAAAGCACGTTAAAAACATATAACAAAAACGTCAGCAGGAATATCACCACCACTATTTCAGTGATTCTCCACATAATTTTATCTGGATCAGCAGATTTTCCATTCATTAGCCTTCATTGTTCCTAAAACCTCTTTTGAGACTGGACAATCAAAATAAAGCCTCTCTTCTACAGTTTCAGTTTCAGAAAAAATTACTTTACTAGCGATATCAATAAAGTTTTTCTTCTGCAACATCTTTTTGAAGGAGTTTATTAAAGTAAAAATACAAGTCATCAATAGATACTTCACTGGATGTGTTTGCTAGTCTCTCTTTGATATTTTATGGAAGTGCTTCCAAAAATTCTTTCTTTGAAATGATTTTGGGTTTTTTTTTTCCCTCTTCAAGCTTGACAACACATTTCACTGTCTTCTTTCTCTAATGTTATCAGACACTTCCATAAAAGTCTCCTCACCTTTAATTTGGAATTTGTGCATTCTTGATTACACCAGTCACCATTTTTTATTTTCATTCTTTATTGTGACACTTTTAATGCATGTATTTTACAAGCAGGATGCATGAAGAAAACAGAGAGAGAGAGAGAGAGAGGTAAAGGTAGAGAGAGAAAGAATAACTGTGCAAGAAAATGCATGTGTGATCTGTGTGTGTGTGTGTGTGTGTGTGTGTGTGTGTGTGTGTGTGTGTGTGAGAGATTTAACTTTCAATCATTAGTACCATCTGTAACATCAAAAGATGTTATCATTTCATGCCATTTGAGTTATCACTCTTGCAATCAAAACTGCAGAAAATATCAGTCCAATGAAATAATCTTCCAGTGCAATCATGTTTTTCTATTTACCATGACATGGTAGATTTGGGAGTCATTCTATGCATAAAAACACAGTTTAACTGACAAGTACATGATCAGGAGACTGGTCTGCTTGAACTTCATCCAATCATGAATTTTTTTCCTTGTCTTACAGGTGCATCCTGAAGAAGCATCTGATATGCAGTTCTTAATCCCCTCTTGCATGTAATTAAATGGATACAAGCAAAACATCATACTATAAGCATACTATAAGCATGCTAAACAGCCCATATTACACATCAGGGTTTGGTGAGAGATGGCACAAGAGGAACCCTATCATTATAACTGCAATATGGTTGCCTACAGGGTATAAATGATGAAGAATTCAAAAAATAAAGTGTCATTCAAGTGGAAGTCCACTCAGGCTTAGTCTGAGCAAAATAGTTCCAGCTCACTTCTAGCAATGAAAACCAAGGACGTTTCATGAACCTCTTAAGGATCTGACAAGTAAGCTGCCACCTCTGTAGGACTAGTTATTGTATATAAGCCACACACATGTGCCTGTATAATAGACATTTTACAACTTGGCACAGGCTATTTTTATTTTCATTTTCTATAACTGCATCTTTCTTACCACCAGAATTTTGCTGAACTCTCTCTCTCTCTCTATTTCTCTACTAGAACTCTGAAGTTCACCATCGATGAGAGGCTGTCATATGCACCAGTCTTTAAATCCCATCTGTAAGTGTAAGGCTGCAATATTCTGAATTCAGGGATAATGTCAAAACACGACACCTACTTATATTTGGTTTATCTTTGTGTCCAGCCTATTGTTCTCTAAAACAAAATAATGGAATGGGATTAAAGATCTTAAATATTTTTTTTTTAAGAATGCATTCATGCGCGTGACCTTAGTTTTAAAATTCTATCTGAAGAACTATGGAAGGACTAGTCTATACAGATATCAACTTGGAAGTAAAAATCTTTTCCAACCTGGCTATCTTGGGAGGGAATCCAATCCCAGATCTTGAAACAATCATCTCATGCCTTTATCCACACTGCCAATCTGGCCCAAATTTCGCACAACTATTCAAAAACGATCTTTTCATAACCTTGTATCAAACTCAAATGTTTATTCTCCCTGAACAAGCACTTGCAATGCTGTAAAAGGACCAATTTTCAAAGACTCCCATTCAAATCCAAAGACTACATGGCCTTATACATTGTCCAGTTCCATCAAAAAAAAAAAAAAAAAAAAAAAAAAAAAAAAACACCCATCACGCATAACTTAAATGCAAAAACTTTCCCCCCATCCACCCTGCAACCACACATGTTCTGCAGATTCTCTGGACCAATGCTGTAAGCATGTGATGTAGTGAAACTTAGGCGTGATACTGAAACACTTTTAACTTACTGATTTGTATGAGTATTTTCACGGAATTTTCTGAGGTTTAAAATCTAATCACCCGTAGCCTTACAGGACACTCACATTTGAATTAAACATTTTGTCACTTATCTTACAATTGCAAATAAACAATGCTTCATGATAATGATGGAACAAACATAGAAATAAAGAAATGACATGCACTTGAATTGGCTTTCAAAATCACTTCTGACTGGGGTTTGAAGTTTTCACTGTCACTTCTGTCTGTCAAACTACTTCCAATTTGCCTCATCTTTCCTATCACAATTCAGACCAGCCCAACAAAGGAGCACCTTTGCGCTTCAGCCATCTGAAAATGCTTCAGCTATGACAACAAACTATTCAAAGTCTGAGTAAACCAAGGGCAAGGAAGCCTTGGTGCATAATAATTTGTACCTTTATTACAGTGGTAGTAAGAGTAGTACCTCATCTCATATCTGGTTTAGAATGAGTTCTAGATAATGTATCTCTTTCTTCTGTTATTTTTGTTGTCACCACTACCTGCACGTTTTCTCCTTGCCATGACACCATATTGCACTTCTGTTAGCCTGGTTTTCCCCTGGTCTCACCTTCTCCTTTTCTGCCTTAAAATTCTCTACCTCACCTTTGCAATGGTTAAAAAAAAAAAAAAGACAGCTGTTCAAGGGAGGAAAAAAAAAAGAAAATCCTATAAAAATCCAATAAATCATGACAAAGAATGGCCGCAGTGCGATCGCTTCAAATGGAAAAAAAAAAAAATGTGCTACATCTCTCAACAAAGAAGTGGTCTGATATCAATACAAACTGATCTTACACGGCTCATATTAAAACAGGTGGGACAACATTAAAATTATCCATAAATGCAAAATCCATGCATATTACTTGTACCATACATTTTTGGGGAAAATAAATACTAGCAAAGAAAGCAAACAAAGGGATTGAATAGTGTCTGCGTCAACAAAAACAAAAAAAAAAAACAAAAACAAAACAAAACAAAACCAAAATAAACAGGAAGAAAAAGTTCCACAGACTGAGTAAACCATAGCAGCACAGACTAAGAGCACAAACACAAATCAAACACAAGCGACTGAAAAGTCTAAACAAATTGGTGGTGTTAATCAAAAATCACTGAAATGAAAACAGTTTGAAAAAAAATCCAGCATACAAATTATGAAAATGCCAACTGAAGAGAAACAACTGCTTAACTGTTGCAAAATGTTGAGGACACAGAAAATAGCCAAACTGAAAACAACTGACAGGTCATGCAAAAGACGATGGAAAAAAAAAAAAGAAGTAGAAAAAGAAAGCCAGATTCTGACCTGTGTTTGTATCATACAGAATTCTGGATGTTATAATCTTCCCACACTGGGAGAACAGTTTCTCGAGATCCTGCTGAGTCATTGACTTTGGCAAGCCGCTTATGTATAAGTTAGCACCCTTTATACTTTCACTACTGGGCCTTGCAATTGACACCTAGAAAAATGTGTGAAGTCGTGTGAGTAAAGTTGTTGAAACACACATCACAATCATCATGTAACATAAACACATTTTGATACATCAGCCATGTTCTTGTCACTGGGCCCTGTCAGGCACTATTTGCAGGCAAACATGTCTCACCTGCAAAAGTTGTGTGTGAACCAGTAAGTTTAAAAGCTGGTCAATGATCACCAGAATTCATTTCACAATCTGGGATGCAAATCAATGCAGATGTTAGAATTAACTAAAATCAAGAAGTGGAAAGGAATCAAACTATGGTAATAAATGCAAATGAAAAAAAAAATCAACCAGAAGAACAAAAGATTCATTCGTTTGCAGGTTAACAGTGATGGAAGATGCATATGGGGAATGTGGAGCCTTTCATTAATGGGGAAAAGGCACATTGTGCCAAGAAGGATCTGATGTATCAAAAGGTGTGTAACTGCACCATTTGTGGCATACAAAAGTGCAAATTTCAAAAGCATGTACCTGTCGTTTGGTCATATAGAATTCGTGAAGTTATGATATTCCCACACTGAGTAAAGAGATTCTCCAAGTCCAACTGTGTCAATGATTTTGGCAAGCCACTAATATACAAGTTAGCTCCCTTAATGCTTTCACTGCTTGGTCGAGCAAGAGACACCTGAAAATCAACAAAGATGTGTAAAAATGCAAAACAAAGTTGTGAACTAATCATAATAAGGGCAGACAAGAAAGGAACACACAGTATAATGAAAACATAAGAGAAGATAAGACTTAATGAAATCAGTCCAACACGCTGTTCAAAAATCATTTTACAAATCAATGTATTAAAAAGTATGGAAAAACAATCCAGTGAATAAAATCACGAGATTTTGAAAAACAAAGAAAAAAAACATACAATAGAACAAAGTCATGATACCTGAACACGAACTATAATCTAAAGAGTCTAAATTTTTTTTCTTTTTTTTTTTTCCCAGAAATCGGTATCATTTAATTTCTTTTTTTTTTTTTTTTTTTTTGGTGAGGGGGCAGGGGGGAATTGGGAAGTGGATTTTCATCTTAATCTCATAGTGCATTATTCTTATTTTTTTCAGTTCTATAAAAACAAGTACTGGCCATTTTCACAAACTGCCACCTTTTCTGCTGTACTCTTGAGCTGACCTTAGTTTCTGTTTCCTTTTCACATCCATGCCTGCAGTGAGTTTGTGTCGAAGTGTCGTGTCAGCAATGTCAAGGTGACTTTCCACTGGATGGACATGGTAGCACCCTCCAGACACCTTGGTTACTAAGCAACGATTTAAGTAGAGGTTTAATGGCTTATTCCCTGTGCGTCTGAACAGACACGACCAAACATCCTAACACATGACTTGTCAGCAATGCACCGTTTCTCCAATACTGGGTTGCCTCACGCCGACTTTGTATTCAATACTCCTTTAGGACTGCCCATAACAGTTATGTATGTGTTATCCTGAATGAATAGTATGAATAAAACAACAACAAAAAAACAAAAAAAAAATACTTAACTGAACATATGATTTACATTTTGCTTTTAAATATGTGGATGCTTCTCTTGCTAAAGATCATGAATAAAAAGTTTTTTAAAAAAGAATCTCCGGAGTATTTTTCTGTAAAATACCACTTAACATTTCAGCAGACTAAGACATATATCATATGTGTTTTTTAACTGTCAGCAGTGTTCTAACATAAAAACTCAGCTATTCCATGTTGGCTATTTGAGACTTCACTGTACTATCTATAACCTTTTAGTATTCACATTTCCTACTAGTTGATCTTCACATTACCTGGTTTAAAAAAATACAAAATATATCTGAAGCCAAAGTAGGGAATCCAAATGAATACATACATGTTTATGGATAAATAAATCAGGTTTTTTTTCCCTTCTTTAAAAGTTCTCAAACGAGAAGTTTGTATTTGGAGCAGATAAATGAAATCCCTTCAATATCACCCATGAAAAAAAAACAGGAAATATTACAATCCCTTCACTGATACCACAGTTTTCAGTTTTCAACTGCCCTCATCTTTTTTAATTTCAAAAGAAAAGTTTGCAAGGTTGTTTACATTGTGTTCCCGCAACAAATCTGTCGCTGCCCAGTTTTAGAGTAACAAAGTATTTGCCTCTGTATCAATATAAGCATTTCCCATGAGGTGGTTTTCTCAAATCTGAATAAATCTTAGACACAATTTTCTTGTCTTTACTTTTTACTGGTTAATGCTCCCAGTATGTGGATTGGCCACTTGCTTCTGGAAAAACAACTCTAAATTAACACTAAATTTCTACACAGAAATAGGAAATGATTAACTATAAATATGTGCAGACAGAGAGAGAGAGAGAGAGAGAGAGAGAGAGAGAGAGAGAGACAGACAGACAGACAGACAGAGAGAGATTCCAAGAATTCAGCACTGAAACCAAAGCATCAACTTCTACAGACTTTGTTCAAAAGTAAGCTCAACAAGAATCAATGCAAAACTGTGTTAAAAAAACAAAAAAATCTAGAATCATAAGAACCCAAAATTCTCCTCTGTTTGACAGACAATTTGGACTTGGAGTCGTTTTCTACACTACTAAATTCAAATTTGTACATATAAAATTTGTGCATGGACATGAATATGTATACAACACACCTGTATGCTGTGCTTTAAGACTTTCAAAATATGATATAATCAAATGAGAGGATACAGTGAAATGATTTGCCTGTATGAAACTAATCACACCATAGTTGTCCAGAGAAGGCCAACTGATATAAAAAACAATTTTCAATTTACATATGATAAAGAGATAAATACATTGAAAAAATAAAATCTAAAATGCAGGGCTCCCCATTTAACGCATCCCTGTGTCCTGCATGCATTGGAAGCAGGAAAAAAAAAAAAGTTAAAATTTTTCTGAGGTGGTCCCAGAACACTATAAAAAACGGAACAAATGGTCCAGGGATGTGCTAAATCTACACTAATGAACCTCTTGTACAATGTCAGCTTAATTGCCAACTGCTTTTCTGTCTCAGTCTCATAAGTGAAGGAGGCAGCGAAAGCGACTTGCCATACACACACAGCTGTTCCTGGCAAAGTTGTGGCTGTGATTATCAACAATGTTGGGGCTCTTTAAGGCAACAACTCCAGTGACTGGTTTTATTATATAATACAAGCTCTTGTTTGTTTTCCGTTGCACACAACACAGAATCTGTCAGTAGTATCAAAAAACCTGGTCCAAGCGAAGTTTTATTTTTGCCACCTCCAAAACAAGACAAAAAAAAAAAAAAAAAACCCCACCAAAATAAGAAAAAACCAGACATTAACACTAACATAAAAAGACCATAACCATTCCCATGGTTTAAATATTGGGAAGACTGCATGTTTTGTATTGTGGGCAGCAATGCAAACTTTGAAGAAATCCTATTCCGTCTTTTGGAAAGCAGGCCACTGTCTGCCGGCAAAAATGAATATCCTGAAATATAACACATGCACAACAGTGCCACAGGACACATGCATAACTGTGCCACAGGATCTTTAAAGTTATGAATATGGGCGCCTTGACAAACTGAAGCAGAAGAAGCCAGTTTGATTAAAACTGCAAAGAATACATTCAACACTGATCTGAACTTTTTAAAGATCTGCAACATTTCTTCCTGGGTATTAGGTTACTTTCAAAATGCAGACTTCTGATTCAACTGTATTCAGATTTCAAAGCTGGTTGATAATCTGCTTTAATCTTTTATTAGATGAAAGGAAAAATCACTTTTTTTAAAACTACTTCCTTTCAAATCAGTTTTTTTCTTCAAAATTTTCAAATGACTGAGATGAATCAGTCTAAAGATATACTATGTTGTAGATTGCACTTATGCAAGATAATCAAGGTGGTATTTGCTTAGGTGTAACAAGAGAGCATCTTTCCATAGGCTTGTCATAATATAGGCTTGTGATGGACTTTTGTTCAATAATGTTTTGCTGAAAACTGTATGCTGTCGACACATTTAAATCCAGTTATATTTTCTCTTGACTTGTATTTCCAACTTCCAATCAAAGAACACTAGAGCCATTATGATAGGTGAATTTGCATATTACCATTTTAATAAAACTGAATAATATGGTTTACTTCTTGTTCCAGTTGAATTACAAACACTATTATTTTTCATTCATATGGCAGAGAGAAAGTCTGAATGAGTATCTTTTTTGTCTGTCTGTCCAAGCCTACTTGTGTGCTCATGCCTGTGTGTGTGTGTGTGTGTGTGTGTGTGTGTGTGTGTGTGTGTGTGTGTGTGTGTGTGTGTGCGCGCGTGCGTGTGTGTGTGTGTGTGTGTGTGTGCGCGCGCGCGTGTGTGTGTGTTTGAGTGAGAGAGAGAGTCTGCATGTGTGTAATGTTATGGATGCTTTTTTAAAGAAAATAAAAGGAAAGAGAATACAGAAATATGTAGAAACTTAACAGTCACAAACCTTCAACCATAAACAGTGGTAGGAGTTATGGACCTTTCAAAGTTTTGAACTAAGAGAAACAGGACGCTTTAGAATTGCTGTGTTGGGGTTCCTGGGACCCCTTGAAACAACAGCCATGGGGAGCCCTCGACTGTCTCCAAAGGAATATACTGTGACATTATGATGTACTCATCTCAATAAAATGTACAGAATGTGATGAGGCTACCATGGGAATGGGTTGTGTGGGATGCAATGGAAAGACATGACTGCTACTTACCTTTATAGTTTTATTCTGCAGTCTCAATCCATTCAATGTGTGTATGGCCTTGTCAGCATCCTCCTGCCGCTTGTAATTGACAAATCCATAGCCCAAGCTTTGGCCTGAGGAAGACAGAACTTTGCTTTAATTGAATATCTGTTCATTTCTTCCTTGCTTCTTTACCAAATTGCCGGTGTGTGTAAGAGAGAGAGAGAGAGAGAGAGAGAGAGGGAAAGCGAGCGAGCATGAGACACAGAGAGAGTGTGTGTGTGAGCATGTGCGCATAAGATAAGATAAGATAATGTTGCTTATAGCCCAGCCAACCGCAAAGGGCCATATCAGGGCTGTCACCACGTTAAAATCAACTCACAGGTCATTCATCCACACAGTTCTTTAAAAGACATCGTCTAAAATCTCATCCAAACTTTGTTAAAAATCTTTCCACTGTAAAATCTCAGATCCGATGAAAAATGTTAACCTCTTCAAGAACTCAAAGATCGCGTCAGGCGGGAACATCTCTGAACAAGGTTTTCATGGAATCTGCTGTAAAATGTTTGTGTCTCACATCGTGCAAATCCCAACACTCTAAAAGAATATGTTTCATTGTGAGTGGCACATGACACGGAATGCACCAAGGAACTTCTTCACTCTTTAAAAGGTAGGAATGGGTACAATACGAATGGCCGGTGTGCAGCCGGCACAGAACTGTTTCTTCTTTACGACCACAGACGAAGATGGGAGGAACTCCTTTAGGTTTGGACGGATCTGAAAGAGTTTGTTATCCGTCTGTGTATTCCAATCCTCCTGCCAGAGGTCTCTGACATAATCGTTAATTTGGGGTTTCAGATCCGAGCAGGGGATAGGTGTGTTTGACAGTTTTTCTCTCTTGTGGCATTCTTGGCCAAACGATCCACCATTTCGTTCCCTCCGTGCCAACATGACCGGGAACCCAAGCCAGAAGAATGTTGTAACCCCGCTGTCAACTTGGTAAAAAGGTCAAAAAAGTGTAAAAGTTCGGGGTGCTGAAGGTTGCGGCCAGATATGGCCTCCAAAGCCGACAGCGAATCCGACAAAACCAGAAAGTCCCTCTTTGGAGACTGTGAGACTATTCTTAGTGCCAGAACCAGAGCTGTAAGTTCAGCAGAGTAGGCAGAAGCGTCTGAAGGAATATGTTCTAACAGTATTTGAGAAGGAGCACCAGGGGCAGTAGGCTGCACAGGCCACTCCATCTTCAGACTTGGAACCGTCAGTGAAAAATTTTCTGATAGGATGGGAGTTTTGAACTCGGCTCAGCATACAACGCCTTGTATGCCAGAGAGCTGGTGGACTCTTTGCGAAAAGCTGCAAGATCAAAACGAATGTCTGGTGTGTGAAAAAGGTCCACGGAGGCTCATCTGGAAACTTGGAAAAATCAGACACAACTCCTAGGTCTAGACCTGCATTCCGTGCGTGAGGCTGCATACGAAGGCCAAACGACGGAATACAGGTAGGGTTGTTTTCAAATTTGTTTTGGAACCGAGGGTCAAAGACACAGTCATAGGCAGGGTTTTCTGGTTCAGAGAACAGTCTGATATAGTAGTTCAAAGATAGTTTCAACCTGCGGTTGGACAGTGAGGGTTCACCTGCCTCTGCGTACAGGCTGTACACAGGGGTGGTGCGGAATGCTCCAAGACATAGATGAAGCCCTTGATGGTGGATAGGGTCTAAGAGTTTGAGGTAGGACGGTCTTGCAGAGCCATACACAGCACAACCATAGTCCAGTTTGGAACGGACCAGGGCTCTGTAGAGGTGCAGCAAAGTTTTCTTATCAGCGCCCCAGTCAGTGTGTGCTACGACCGCAGAATATTCAGAGCTTTCTGGCAAGAAGTTTTGAGGTTTTAATATGGCTGAGAAAGTTCAGTTTTTGATCAAAATAACCCCCAGAAATTTCGCTTCCTTAACAGCTGGAATGGTGGTCTTATCCAGAAGAATTTCAGGATCAGCAAAAAATTGACGAAAATTGTGAAAATGGATTGACTGGGTTTTTGTACGTGAAAAGGTAAACCCGTTGTCCTCGGCCCACTGTTGAATCCTGTTGACACAAAGTTGGAGTCGCCGCTGTACGCTGGCGTAAGAAGCTCCAACTGCGTACAGCGCGAAGTCGTCAACGAACAAAGAAGACTCGGAGCCCTGGCTACCGATTTCACAATGTCATTGATCTTAATGCTGAAAAGGGCAGGAGAAAGGATGCTCCCCTGAGGTACACCCAACTCCTGCCCATGGATGTCCGAGAGTGTGGTGCCAACACGCACCTGGAACTGTCGATCAGCCAGAAAGTTTTCGATAAACATAGGCAGATAGCCACGAAAACCAAGTTTATGCAAATCCATAAGGATCCCTGATTTCCACGTGGTGTCATATGCTTTTTTCTAGGTCGAAAAAGACAGCGACCACATGCTGCTTATTGACAAAGGCGTTGCGTATGGTGGTTTCTAGACGGATTAAATGTCAACTGTCGAGTGGTACTTGCGGAACCCGCACTGTTCACTGGCCAAAAGGCCGTCGGTTTCCAGCTTCCACATCAGACGGGAGTTGACCATCTTTTCCATCAGCTTACACAGGCAGCTGGTCAGAGCTATTGGGCGATAGTTTGATGGGTTGGTAGGGTCCTTTCCAGGTTGGGGATTGGAATGATCAGGGCTTTCCGCCAGGAGGGCGGGAAGCACCCTGTGGTCCAGATATGGTTATAGACTTTGAGAAGGGTCTGGAGACAGCTTTCTGGAAGGTGTTTCAAAACCTGATAATGAATGTCATCCAGACCAGGGGCAGAGTCATTGCAGGTTTGCAAAGCTGATTTTAGTTCGCTAATCGAGAAAGGCAGATTGTAAGCTTCAGAGTTGTCTGATGTGAAATTGTATGAAGATTTCTCTCTAATTTGCTTATTTCTTAAAAAGGCTGCAGATTTATTTAAAGAAGAGGAGTTCTGCTGGATGGTGGAGGCCAACAGATTGGCAACAGCTTGTTTGTCAGTGATCAAAGCATCGGCAAGTTTCAGGTGATGAATGGAGGGGTTGGTGTTCTTCCCTTTGATTTTTCTGATGATGTTCCAAACGTTTTTCTTTGAAGTTTTAGATGTCAGTCCGGAGCAGAAGTTTCTCCAAGACCGACGTTTACTGATTTTGAAGGTATGTCTCGATTTAGCACGGAGTTTCTGATGGGCTCGGGCGTTAGGACCAGAGGGTCGTTGGTATACCTGACGCTGAGCCCGTTTACGTACTTTTGAGATTTGTTGGCAGTCAAAATTAAACCACGGTGTCTTTGGCATTTGGGGTTTGTTTGAGGAAGTTGGGATGGAGGCCTTGGCGCATTTTATGAGGATATTGGAAACCGTTTCTGCGGGATCCGGACTTTGTAGAACTTCCTCTGTGAGTTCCCCACGGACAGTTCCTGCAAAAAGATCCCAGTTCGCCTTGTTGAAATTTAGATGTTCTGGAACAGTGCGACTTTCAGTTATTTTGGATTTTAGAACAATTGGAAAATGGTCACTCCCATGCAGATCGTCAAGTGCCGACCACTCATAGTCCAGGACCAGCGAGGGGTCGCACACTGACAGATCCAAACATGAGAGAGCACCAGTAGCAGGCATGTGCGCATGTGTGTGTGCATGCGTGCATGTGTGTAAGTGTGAGTGTGTTGTGTGTATGTGTGTGTGTGTGTGTGTCTGTGTGTGTGTGTGTGTGTGTGTGTACGCGTGTGTTTGTGTGCATGCATATATGCACATGCATGCACAAGAGTGTGCACATATGCTTGTCAGCATATTGTGCAAGCATATTTGTAAGTGTGTTAAACAAAGTCATGCGGGTATGCATGCATATGTGTTAACCAGTGTTTGAATGAGTATTTAAGGCACAAGAGAGACAGACAGACAGAGACACACAGTCACAGACAGAGAAAGAGAGACAGATAAAGAGACAAAAGGAGGCATAAAGAGAAAGAGAGCAACTGAGACAGATAGACAGAGACAGAGAGACAGAGACAGAAAGACAGAAAGCAACAGAGGAGAAATGAGAGAATTAAAGCAAGGAGGCAGAGGGGCTGAAGAGAGGGCGCAGGTGTGTGAGAGGAGGGAGAGGAACAGATGAGAGAGAAACAATTAACTAAGATTCTACAATCTCCCATAAAAAAACCAGTGTCGTGAAATCATCAACCATAGGATCAAGTGGTGTGATAAACTGCCTTTGTTTCTCTTTCAAAAGTCTTAACTCCATAAACTATTTGCTTACACTACACATTTTCATCATCAAATGCATCAGAAGTCAACAATATATACCTTCTTTGTTCACTAGTGTGCCAGTAGAAGAAAGCATTGAGGTCATCAGACACAGACTGGAGTCAGACAGCACCCTTCCACAAAGAAACCCCCCTCGCACCAGACCAAGTATGTGAGCTCCTCACGTGCTGCCTCACAACTACATACTTCACTCACGAAGGGGAGTTCTATCAACAAACTCAGGGTGCCGCCATGGGGTCACCAGTGAGCCCTATCGTCGCCAACCTCTTCATGGAGGACTCTGAGCAAAAGGCGTTGTTCTCCTTCCATCACCAACCCCCCCCCCCCCCCCCCCCCCCCCCCCCCTTTTCTTTTTTACTGGGGACGCAACATGGATGACACAATGGCTCTGCTGAAGAAAGAAGCGGTAGAGGATTTCTCAAGCCATCTGAGCAACCAGCACCCTGCTATCAAATTCACCCATGACGGGGAGGAAAACGGCAGTATCGCCATGTTGGACACCCTGGATCACCGGAAAGAGTGACTCCCTATCCTTCAAAGTGTACCGAAAGCCTACACACAGATCCGTACCTCCAGTTTGACAGCCATCAACCATTGGAACACAAACTGGGGGTGATCAGGACTCTTCGTCACCGAGCCAACATCATCTGTTCCATACAGACAAACCGCAAGGAGGAACTCTTATCACCTCCAAGAAGTGCTCAGCGTCTCAGGGTTCCCTAAGTGGGCCTGGGACACACCAGGGAGCAAGGAGTTCTCTCCCTACCCCTCCACCAATAACCCAAGTCCCTGCCTTGGACAAGTCACCATCCCCTATTGTCCAAGGTGTCACAGAAGCCCTTTCAAGTGCGACCAGGAAAAACTGTGTGGGGGTACGTGCCAAGCCATTCACACCATTAGGAGCAAGCTTGTGGCCCCGAAAGACAAAATAGACATACTGGACCAATCAGGGGCAATCTACGAAATCCAATGCAGTGAATGTAATCCAGTGTGGTGCAGTGAATGTGATCAGTCGTATGTGGGTGAAACAGAAAGAAAACTGAAGTTCTGTGTCAAATAACACAAGAGGGACTCCTCCCTGGTAGGGGAACGCATGATCAACAGCAGACATGTGTTCTCCAGTGACAACGTCAACGTCCTGGACCGGGAGGCCAGATAGTTCCAGAGAGGGGTGAAGGAGGCCATCTACATCGTGGCCACCACACCAGCCCTCAAACGGGACCGGGGGCAACGCATCCTGCCATCGGTCTACAATGACGTGAGCTCGACTTGAAGACGTGCGCACCCAAACACAGTTCACCCCGTCAGTCGAACAGTGCTGATGAAGGCTGCCAGATGGTAGCCGAAAGCTCCATTTTCATCCGTCTTTCTTGAGAGTCCAGTACAAATGTTTAACCAATATATACCTTGCTGTAAACGCCTGACTGACTGCACGCCATGCACATATTAAGTAGCCCATTTATCCATGCCTGTTTCTCCATCCACAGACATTACCTACTTCAATATTAGCCTCTCAACACACCCAGAGACAGAAGAAGTCACAACCTGGTTACTGTCATGATATGAAATGATGGGAGAAAAAATACCTGCAATGTATCAGCTCTATTTTTGTTGAAGGATTCATCATAGTTGCATGAATACACATAACACAAATGCATAAAAACACATACATCAAATGTTTCACTTCGTATGACTGAAGATCAATGGACACAACTCTAGCTGACAGGTCTTGCTATGCCACTCAAGATTTTTTAGCATTATCATTCGCAGCTGTTACACAACATAATAAAGACATAATAATGACTAATGAATCCAGTTCAACTTACATCAACAGACACCACTCTGTATGTTCTGCACAGTACTTTAGACTGCTAGGTATCTTACAGATCCCATACATGACCGACTCATCATGGACCTAGTTTAACCATGGCACTAGGTTGTGTTTTTCTTCTTTTGCCCGCTTGGAAGAAAGGGGTTATTTTTGTATGGCCAGACCATTATTTGGTTAGAATTCTCCTTTGCATGTCTTGGGCAAGTATGACTCAGAGGGCCCTTGCTCCACAAGAAGCATGTGTGCATGTTAACTTGTTTGTTTTTGTTGTTTTTTTTGTTTTTTTTTTTGGGTTTTTATGCTTGTTTTGGTTTGGGGTGTGTGTTTTTTTGGTGTGTTTTTTGTGGATTTTTGTTGTTTGGTTGTTCTTTCTTCTTTTTTTTTTGTTTGTTTTTGGGTTGTTTTGGATTTTTTTTTGGTTGATGGTCTGTGTTGGTTTTGGCTTATGATTTTTGTGGATCTGTTTTGTTCTTTGTTCTATTTTTGTCGTTTGCTTGAAGTTTGGTTATTTTTTTTTTTCTTTTTTGTTTCTTTTTTGGTGGTTTGGTTTTGTTTTTTGTTTTTGTTTTGTTTTTTTGTTGGTTTTTTGTTTTTGGTGTTTTTTTGTGTATAGTTTGTTCATTGGTGTTTTTTTTTTTTGTATCTTTTTTGTTGTTTGTGTTTTTTTGTGGTTGGGTGTGGTTTGCCAGATGGTAGCCCGAAAGCTCCATTTTCATCCGTCTTTCTTGAGAGTCCAGGTACAAATGTTTAACCAATATATACCTTTGCTGTAAACGCCTGACTGACTGCACGCCATGCACATATTAAGTAGCCCATTTATCCATGCCTGTTTCTCCATCCACAGACATTACCTACTTCAATATTAGCCTCTCAACACACCCAGAGACAGAAGAAGTCACAACCTGGTTACTGTCATGATATGAAATGATGGGAGAAAAAATACCTGCAATGTATCAGCTCTATTTTTGTTGAAGGATTCATCATAGTTGCATGAATACACATAACACAAATGCATAAAAACACATACATCAAATGTTTCACTTCGTATGACTGAAGATCAATGGACACAACTCTAGCTGACAGGTCTTGCTATGCCACTCAAGATTTTTTAGCATTATCATTCAGCCTGTTACACAACATAATAAAGACATAATAATGACTAATGAATCCAGTTCAACTTACATCAACAGACACCACTCTGTATGTTCTGCACAGTACTTTAGACTGCTAGGTATCTTACAGATCCCATACATGACCGACTCATCATGGACCTAGTTTAACCATGGCACTAGGTTGTGTTTTTCTTCTTTTGCCCGCTTGGAAGAAAGGGGTTATTTTTGTATGGCCAGACCATTATTTGGTTAGAATTCTCCTTTGCATGTCTTGGGCAAGTATGACTCAGAGGGCCCTTGCTCCACAAGAAGCATGTGTGCATGTTAACTTGTTTTATATCTTCCACAAGGAACTCAGACACTGCCCGCATGAATTCCTGTCAAAGACCAAGCAGAGCCTTTCTGCCTGACATCCCCACTCTGGAATGTACCCAGTGTTTTGCTGGACAGACCATCTGGTTTAAATTCTCTTTTGTATGTCTTAGGCGAGTATGACTCAGAGATCCCCCCCTCTATGAAGCATATGCACTATTAAATTCTTTAGTATCTTCCACATGGAACTCAAACCTAGCCTAAGTTTCTTTCACTGACCAATCAGAGCCCTTCCACATAACTTCCCCCTACACCCAACTTTCAGCCATGGCTATTCATATTTGAAATGGTGGAAGGAGAGAGGAGCAGCCTTGGAGCTGGCGATCCATGAGGCTCTGCGAACCAGTGTTTTTGCTTTCCTTTTTCACCAGCTGATGAGACCCAGTCTAACAGTGAGGCTGAGAAGTGCGACAACTACCTGAAAACCTTCCTGGGAGAGCCATGCACCGACCTCAAAAACTTTGACATCATTTATCATTTTATAACTTTTGATGGGAGATAACTTGAATGAATCAGAGGCATGTGCATGTTACTGTGTGGTCTTTCCCTACTTCTTTTCCATCCATCTACCTATTCCTGTAGTTCACTCTCTCCTTATCATCCCTTGTTAGCTGTTCAATTTTTCTTTGGGCTTTCTTCTTTTCTGCTTGTGTGTCCCCCTTTCCTCCTTTATCCTCTTCTCCTTCCCCTTAGTTTAGATTGATAAAGATAGGAGTTTAGTCTAGAAATCTCTATTCTTTGTTAGGATTGCTAGGTAACATCCCCGAAACTTGTCCATACCTGTTCTCCCTTCTTTACTTTGCTGCGCATGTGAATAAAAAAGAAGAGCCTACAGTAAATTTTTGTGTGGGCTGCTGGTGGGAATGTCTGCCAGTGCCATAGACAGCCTTTGGAAAGCAGACAAAAACAACTTTTCCCTCCTCATCATCGTTTGTGGCCTATCAACCCTTTTACCCATAATATCTATAGCCTTAATTCTGGTTCCCCTTTTCAGCCCAAACCCATATTCTGTCACTGTTGCAGCACAGAGTGCACAAGGAGTTATCATGGGCCTGACCAGGACATTAATCATTGCATAACTGGATTCATTTTATGATTTCCTATGCTCTTCTTATGTTACCTTTAGCAAATGTTCATGCCCAATGGCTTCACATTATGGTGTGATGACTGTCTACAGTCCTTCAAGAAACTCAAATTTGCCACGAATGTTACCAACAACAGGATAAAACAGGGGAAGTCAATGTAGAATGGGATTCAGTGAAGTGCAAAGGAGCAGCTGGAAGAACTGGAGGAATGGGAAGAACAGTATTTCTTGACGTCATAAGTCACCCCTTTCTCTACAGTCTGCCTCTATTTCCTGTGCTACCCACACAACGATATTTCCACACAATACATCTAGTGAGACCTATGCTCCTGTCTGTCCTACTTCCAGCATGTTTTCTACTTCCATGAAGTATTCATGATCAGCACTTATGAGGTGTTTCAAGTGGTTGAGAGTGACCTTAAAACATATAACCAAAACGGTTTGGTGTAAGATAAAACAGTAATAAAGTATGAATGAAGATAATGTGACGTCCCTGAGCACAAAGTGTGAAAAGTGAAACTTGCTACCACTCTTAATTAAGGACCTGAGACTATAGGGACCATGGCTGATAATGTGACAAAGCTGAATCTGTGTTTTTAAACACCCACCCATCTAGACTGGATACGAGATGATAAACTATATGAAACAAAAATTTGTCAATGCTCAAAAAGAAAAACAAATGCATACATCATACAAGAGAGAGAGAGAGAGAGAGAGAGAGAGAGAAGACTGGTCCACAGTCGGGACACTACACACTGTTTTCAGAACGGGGGCTATGTCGTCCTTGTGTTACCAATTCCATTAAGGAGGACAAGTTATTGATCGAGCACAAGCTGCAGGCGCAAGGAGAAACTTCTAACCCGGCACGGGGAGAGAAAGAGGGATGGCCGTAAGGGAGTGGGAAGAGAGGGGAGGGCAGATGGTGGCGGGAAGGCAAGGGCAAAGAGTGGGGAAAAGAGGAGAGAAACACTATGCAAAAGAGATGTCTCAGATTGTACTGCTTCACGTTCCAGTTGCCTGTCCAACCAGACTTGCCAAAATGAACTGTTACGATTGAACTTCCAAGTTATCTGTAAAATTCAGTCAAGATTTTAACATTGAATGACTCTCACGGTGATTCCTTCGGCCTACAATCAGGCTGTTTAAACTACGACCTGCTCTTAACACCTATTTTATCTTAGAACATTAAATAAAACTGAATGACGATACAAGCATGCTGAGAAAACGGGACGCACCCCCTCCCTCTTTTTTCCCCCCGCACAATCCCTTTGACTCTGTCAACGCTGATGGGCATCCGTCTGCGTTGACAGCTTACCACGCTACTCAAATCTGTCAAGCGTCGGATTTGGCACTGGCAATTACCTACCACATGCTTCGTGCTTGTCT
Source organism: Conus betulinus (assembly GCA_016801955.1). Lineage (NCBI taxonomy): Eukaryota > Metazoa > Mollusca > Gastropoda > Neogastropoda > Conidae > Conus > Conus betulinus. The sequence goes on along the minus strand of JADBJO010000979.1, from coordinate 167,349 downwards.
CCGGGTATGCAATGGGAGGAATTACTGCTTTTCACGTTTACCAGTTGGCACATGCGTGCAGACAGACCTAACATCAACAGACCGAACAAGCTGATCTGCCGACGAGTATGAGAGATCATGTTGGATTTGATATGCCAGCAGCGCACTTGCCTCTTCATCTCCACATCACAGTTTGAAAAGCAGTGGTAAAAGTTGCAATTACTTCGAAATGAAAGCCAGAATAAGACGTGTTGGTCGATTCACGTTTAACATGGTCTCTCATTTCAATTGGGTAATAGTCTACGGCCAACTATTAAGGTACGTCGTGGAGGGGGGGGAGGGGGGGCGAGAGGAAGGGATGGGGGGTGGAGTTGGATCAAACTCGGTTCCAAAACGCGCCAGACGTCAACGCGGCCAGTAGTAAGCGATGTTAGGCGAGAGAGTGCACTCGGTTCGGACTCGCGACTCGGTGTCTCAGCGAGTGAGAGCTCGTGCCCACCGATCAGCATCAAGTTAATAAGCGCATAATTAACCAACAAAAAACCTATTTGACGAAGGCCGCTGCCCAAACTTTATAAACACCACTGAGAACATTAGTTTTCATTAATTCCGGTTGTCACACGTGACAACCGTTAATGAAGAAGAACCGTTTGGCAGTCAACGATCATCCGTTCTAAGACGTGCATACAACAAGATATCGATGTCATTAACAGTTCAGTACTTTCCGTGTCGTCGTCCATGCAGGGCTTCTTTGGTCTGCCCCTGAAACGCTGATCCATTTTCTGCCGGGTCTAGGACGCAAAGTCGAGAGATACCGAACATGGAACAACTCTTGCTGTGGTTGCGAGGGGCGCATGGAATTTGTCTTCAGGGTGCACGCTGATTTGCAGCATGATAGTGCTCATTTTCTTGCCTACTATGTACTTAGGCTAATAGTTCTTCTGAAGCATTAATTACTGAACGCCTGGCTTTTTACAAGTTAGAGAATACACAGTAGGCTAATCATCATCGTGCATTAAAATGACAATGACACGGATTTTAAACAAAACAATTCTCCGTCCGTTTAAATGAACATGCTGGATTAAAATGTCTGCTTCGGATTAGGTCCTAATTAAAGGACTGAGAGAGATTGAAAGGCTACATGATTTTAGGCCTACTGGTATAATGATCTGATTTTTTTAACGAGAGAGAGAGAGAGAGAGACAGACAGACAGACAGACAGACAGACAGACAGAGAGATACCGAAGAGAGAAAAGGATCATGAAGGACTATGTGGGTAAGAGTGTAAAGACGGGGAGGCGTGAGTGAGAGTCTGAAAACACCCCCACCCCTCCTCTGACCCCCTTAACTTGTAATTGTAGCTGCTGGGGGGAAAAAATGAAGGCAGACTGAGAGCCTGAGCTATCTTACACTCCCGTGACAAAATAATTTATACTGAAATACACTGGTGAAAAGAGGAGGGAGGTGGCGAATAGGGGAAAGCAAAGCGAGAAGATTTCTAATAGGTCTGTGTGTGCATGTGTATGCGCAATCACGCTTGCACGCGATCGCGCGCACGAGAGAGAGAGAGAGAGAGAGAGAGCGAGAGAGCACAAGCACACGCCAGCACACGGCCCAGTTCCCCATGGGAACAAAGCATGCAACGCTTCCAACGTAGAGATAAACTAACACACCCCTCAACGTAACATTACTAGAATATGACATCCTGCGAGTTCAACAACGTCTGAATAGGCAGCTGCAAAGCAAAATGCCACGCTTGAGGCATGATGTCCGTGACAGCGCGACTGCTCGCTTGCCAGCTGTTCTCACGAATGGGAAAAAGTTACGACTGGTGGGAGACACGTGTGCGTGCTGTCATGAGGATAGTGGGGTAAGCTCACTGTCGGGGATCCAACCCCGGGAACGCAACGGATCACAAACACACTCCGTGCCAATAAATATCTCTGCGAAGTCAGTTCATCTATCCGCCTTAGGCGGTTCACCTTTCAAACCTCTCCGTTTTCTCACGAAAGAAGAGTTCAAGTCTTTACTGAACTGCTTCGCTGAGGAACGGATCTGCATTCATCACTCAGCTGCCACCTGTTCTTTAATTATACCTGTTCTTTAATTTCTCATACAGGGATACGATATCCTGATAAACGTAATACAATTCAACAGTTTTCAAGTTTGTTGTAACCACAAAATGTATGCCCATGTCAAAGAGATGTGTCGGCCAACATGGAAAAAACACCACCACCACCACCACCACCACACCACACACACACGCACGCACACAGAGGCCACGTATGCCCATGTCAAAGAGATCAATCGGCCAACATGGAAACAAAAACCACACACACACACACACAGAAAAAAAACTGAATGTAGACTGAAAAAGTACTAACACGAGGGCATACACAGCCAGAGAGAGAGAGAGAGAGAGAGAGAGAGAGAGAGAGAGAGAGAGAGATTTATTTTTAATACGCAAGGATGAAGATTTTAGGCCAAAGCCTAGTCTTACAATCTGTCCTTGTCATGCATACATTATTTCAACACATATGATTCATACTGACAATTCAACATAACAACACTGTAAATCTAATTCTACAATAAGCAGACTGTTCATAAATGAGACTGGGGGGGGGGGGGGGGGGGGGGGAGAGAGAGAGAGAGAGAGAGAGATCCATATACACATGCATATCAACCCACCGATCCTGGGCAGCAAAAGACAAAACCAACTCGCAACTCACCGGTGGGCTTGTCCCTGATGAGCTTGCAGGACTCCAGCTCCCCAATGGAGGCAAACAGGGAGCGGATCTCGTCCTGAGACATGGTTTGGGGCAAGTAGTTGACGATGAGGTTGGTCTTGCTGCTGCCGTCGTCCTGCAGACCCACTGGAGAGCTAGTGCCGTTGGTCACTACTCCACCCCCCGCTCACCTGAGCGTGAGTAGTCGGGTCCATCATGTTGTTGTCGCCCAGTGTGATCTGAGTAAGGATAGGGCGCTAGGATCAGTGATACTACCGCTATAATACAGCATCAGAAAGTCAAACATGCATTACTAAAGGATTTCACCCTCCGAACGATATTCTCCCGTAATGCTCGGAAGACAACACGTTCACCATTGCTTTACATCCTTGCACTGTTACCTATAAAACAGACCTGCCCCATTTCTTTCGTCAATTTACTGATTTATTATCATTACCAACACAATTGTAGCCAATGGAATACGTTTTCAGCATTTACTGACCAACACTGCCAGAGATCAATAATGATCAAAGTTTATTATCTTATCCAAATTCCCTCATCAGACACTCTAATGCAAAGATGCACGATGGAGTGATATTTGCGATCTTCTGGGTTCGTACACATCAGCTGTGTCATTCACGGTCTTCTTGTCGGTTGTCCATCGATATGTTACAAAGAAGCTTCCTCAGTCTCAGTCGCTACTACTCGATGTACGACTTCCTCATTTAAGCTTGCAGAAACATCACAGACTGCAGCGCAATGCCGTGACCGAGTTTTGCTGCTTAATTAACCGAGAGAGAGAGAGAGAGAGAGAGAGGGGGGGGGGGGGGGGGGGGGGGCTGAAATGGCAATGCTAAAACGAACGATGCACTTCCAAGCTTGATCCGGATAATGACATTCACGGTGCAGAATGACGCGATGCGTGTGCGTGAATGTGCGTGTGCCAGTATGTGCAAGTGTGCGTATTTGTACGTGTGCTGCACCATTTTCTCCTATGAACTACACCAGGCATGACTGGCAAAAGACTGGCAATTAATGTATTTGGTACAGCTCTGGCCTTAGAGACACGACAATAATTGTCAATTATACCAGCATGACGAAGTCAATAAATGCTCTGGCATTTTCTTCTCATTCTGGCTGAACAATGATCTGATCATTTAGCCTAAGCAAACAAGTCTCAGTGTTTGAGCAGCGGATGCTGTTACTTAACAGTCGTAAAAACTGAGCAGTAATCAAAATGGCATATTACTTCATTTCACTATGGTTTATTGTTGTTGTTTTTTTTTTTAACACTTGCTCTAAACAGGATCAAAAACTATTTCACCAGTGCAGAACGAAAATAACACGATTAACTTACTCAGTAGTCAACTGCCTCGTCTAACACACACACACACACACACACACACACACACACACACACCGTTCCATATGGAACCCTCATCAAATAGTCTATACTGGTCACACTGTGCTGCAGATTGACTTAACGGGACAAATCGGTACCCTGAAAAGTGTTCAATCAAGACTAATCACCAGTAACGACGGTAGCGCTGCTCCTTTCCACCATCACGACATTAGTCGGCAACAAAGGCTGCACTGATGATTCATGCCTCCCTCTCTCTACTTCTTGATCTGGCCAAGCTGCTACTTGACCCGCACACAAGGAAACAATGAGGAGTGCCGTCCACACCTAATGGGTTAAATACTGGGGTTTATGGTACCTATCATAGCAACGCATATAGCACCAAACGGTCTTATTTTAATTATGTTGGAGCCAAAACTGTGATCCTCCATAGAAAAAGGAACAAGCACTTAAGGTGTTAAATATATATATATATATATATATATATATATAGAGAGAGAGAGAGAGAGAGAGAGAGAGAGAGAGAGAGAGAGAGAGAGAGACTCGCACACGTGCGTGTGCCAGCGCGCGCGCACACCCATACACACCATGATGCACGTGGGAAGCACTATCAAATGAAATGACAGGCCGACACCAGAAATGGATAGGGAAAATCATAAAATAAAAATACTATGATAGAGAGTTGGGGGGGGAAGGGGGGGGGGGGGGGGTGTATCAAGAAAAAAAGAAAACAGGGGAAAAAAAAAAAAAAACTGAAAATGAAAGCCAGCATTCTGAAGATTAGAAAATATGCTTTAATCCTATCTGATTAAGCAGAGAGAGAGAGAGAGAGAGAGAGAGAGAGAGAGAGAGAGAGAGAGAGAGAGAGAGAGCGGTTAGTAAACTGAGCAGCACATCGTCTAGCACAGCAGATTGGGGGACAACACTGGCACTTCGGGTCAGCCGCCTATCGGATGTTTGATGACAGTTGATCTGACGGACTTGACAGAAGCAGGCGTTATCAAGTAACCCACCATCACAGATGCCAGACTTGAGTTTCACCGCTACCCAACACCTTCTGACGCGATATCATCCTTTACTTACCATGACAGGGGCACACAATGGGTAGCTAGCGTAACTGCAGTTCTGGGCCATTAAGACACCTTTCGGGTTGTCCCCGTCTGCTTCGGGTGAACCCTCACGCTGAGGAGGGACAGGCTGGGTTTGAGAAAGTACGGTTCCCTGATCTTCCCGTCAATTTTTCCCTGTTCTCACACTGACTCACTATGACTAATGCGACTGATCAGGGGGATAGCAGAATCATTCAGCGCTGAAGCATACAAAAGAGAAGAAACATGGAAGAGATCACTTAGAACAGCCTTCCTGATAGGCACACATGATAGTACATACCTGCATCGAGAATTTAAATACTTTCAAAATGGGTTTTCATGGTTTGAGAACGACCTCGGTGTTTGTGTACAATAATAACACAATGAAATGGGAGAATCCAGTTATGGTTGATGTAAATGGTCCAGATCTTGATCAGTTTGTTGTTCACAATACGCGCAGATTTGGATGTCTTTCCCTCTTTCTCTTTCAAGCTGTGTAAAAATACGTTTCAGAGATGGTGTCGTCCGCCAAACCCAAAACAAAGGCCCAGGTGCGTGCTGTGGGTGAGGGTGACGTGAACAGCGTATTGTGTGAGCTGAATTTCAACACTTGAGCGGGATGCTGATGGCAACAGCTGGCAGAGGTTTGGAACGCGATAGACCGACTGTGTCCGGCTGTTTACACTGTGCACGATCAGAACCGACAAGATCTTTTACTCATCCACTCCTCGACGCCGTGGCCTCTGCGAGCACTGACTGAGGCCGATTGCTGCTTCTGCCCAACATAAATAGCATTAGGCTTCCTAGCACCACAGAAAATTAATGCCGATGCCTCAGCAGCCAAATGAGAGAGCGGCGCTGGGGCTGCAAGCTGTCGGGTAGCCTGCCAATCCAGTCACCCTCCTCCCTTGTTCACTTTCCTCCCCCCCCCTCCCCCCCTTTCCTCTCCTCGTGCCCTCTATCCCCTTTTCCCTCTAGCTTCTCGCACCTCCTGTTTCTGTGCGTGTCTGCTCGTGCTGCAACGTGCTGTCCTCTTTACACATCTGTTTCTTTTACTCTTTACCATCAACCGCCTCTCGACCAGAGATCGTACCTGTGATTCTGAGCTCTCATATGCATTGCACCCATCGTATAACTGGCTCGGCCTGCAAGTATCCAGACTGATCTTTGTGCGTGGACGCGATATATGCGAGTGACTGATCAAAAATTCTTTTGCCCCTCCTTGTCAAGCAGCCGCTGTTGAGCCTGACACCTTATCAAACAACATACTATTTTACTTACAAGAAAAAAAAAATGCAGCTGCTGTCATACCGTTAACATGAGGAGTCCCAAACGGTAGTCTCAGCATCACACCTTTGGTCGCAAATGGGGTATCTAGATCAACAGGTCTACTTCTGGCGCACTTCAAAAGATCCGATAAAGCTACTGTCTCACATCAGCGGCGGCTGATAACGTCACACTCGTCCGTCTTAGGCCTAATGGTACATCCCGCTTCAGCGCAGATCCTTAACGTTCTGATGCACATGTAAACATACGTGCTCTTTCATCATTCGTGTTCCTAAGTGACGATTCTGGGCTACCGACTAAGCCTAATGGGCATATTGGAATCAGAATCATGGCTACCTCGACTGGACGACGTCGTTTAGCAGTTCCACTAGTTGTACTTTGGAGATAAATTCATTATCCAGCAATCGTAACTAAGTATTTGATAATGATGATGATAATGAATACTTATATAGCGCCCCTATTCTCGGCTAGACGCCAAGCTCTAAGCACTTTACAATCAACACTCATTTACACAACGGGCTGCCTACCTGGGTAGTGCCGACTGAAGAGCTGCCAGCTGGCACTTCATTCAGTCGTTTCCCGTGTCATCCAGTCAGTATCGTTCAATATCAATCACTCATTTTCCTTACTTCCCTCATTCTTTCCATTCAGGATCACCAAGATTGCGAGTCAGGCGCTCTACCAACTGAGCTATTCCGGCTTCAAACGCTGACTGTACATTACATCCCATTTTGCAGCGTTGTCAATCCTTGAATGATTGTGCCAGAATAGTTAACACTGAGAGAGAGAGAGAGAGAGAGAGAGAGAGAGAGAGAGAGAGAGAGAGAGAGAGGGAGGTAGAAAAACAGTGAATATGTATGTCTGTGCCCCGAGAGAGAGAGAGAGAGAGAGAGAGAGTGTGTGTGTGTGTGTGTGTGTGTGTGTGTGTATGTGTATGATGAGAGAGAGAGAGAGAGAGAGAGAGAGAGAGAGAGAGAGAGAGAGAGAGAGAGACAGGCAGAGAGGGTGAGAGACAGAGACAGACAGATGACCTTATCATCTCTTGCACATTAGGCAGCCATGGACATACACTGGCAAACACAGAAAAGTTCAGTACTGAACAGAAGTTGGCAACATGACAATTAATATGTGTTATTTTAGTGAAAGCAATGTTGACAATTATTTTCAAATTTGATGTGCTGGTGATATTTTGATGACTTTTTTCTTCTTCCCTTGAATCCCCATTACAATTACACTTGCCTGACTATACCACTTCACCATGCCAATGCGGTTAGCATTTGGTCTTAAGCCTGGAATGCATCACAGTTTAAGCCCTATCAGTCTGGTTTAAGCCTGGAATGCATATCATAGTTTAAGTCCTGTTAATTGTTAATCTGCTTCTGTATTTGTCCCAGACTTTTCTGGGAAATGTCAGATTCGATGAATGCTCTTCTGGCAGAAGTCTGCTTGCAGGGAAAGTATCACTTACCCAACATGACTTCTTGTTTCCCCCCTCCCACCCCCCCAAAAAAAACTGTCAGTCAATAATTGTGCCCATGAATCTCCTTGGCGGAACCATTAATACAGACTCAACATGATATATAATGCCGTTGTTGCAGGTTGCTAGCTATCCTACACCAGTTCACCAATAGCTTAGAACAAAGCACTGGCTAGTACAATTCTCTGTACTAATAGTAGTAGTAGTAGTAGTTGCAGGGACTGGCTTTTGGCTTTAACCCTCGCAGCCTATTCATGTCCCCTTAATATCTTTCAATTTTGTTTTGGTCTGATTGCATGTCTATCTTATAAAATAGGAGGTTTTTCTTTTTTTTTTTAAGCTGTTGATATCTGGTGAAAATATGGTGTTAGTAGGCAACGCATTCCATTTGTTAGCAATTCTGAAAGCAAAGCAAAGCTTTCTTTTGTTAGTGTAGCAATGTCTGATAAAAAATCTTGCCTTCATTATTTCTAGTGCGATTAACTTCTGAGAATTTGAAAAGAGCATGCACATTAATATCATCATAATTATGGAACATTTAAAAAATTGAATGAGGTCTCCTCTGATCCTCCTTCCCTTGAGTGAGTGTAATTGGAGATATGTAATCTTTCTGTACAGTTTAAGTTATTGCACTCTTTCAGGATTTTAGTAGCTCGTCTTTGTACATTTTCTATCATTTTTTTTACTATCTCTGAGGTGAAGACTGCAAATCACATTAGCTTATTCAAGATGGGGCCTAACAAATACTTTATATAACTTCATAAATGTGTCCTTTTCTAAAAAGGTAAAAGTTCTCCTGACGAGTCCCATCATCTTATTTGCTTTGTTCACAACTCGCTGGATGCGAGGATCAAAGGATTTATCTTTATCAATGGTAACTCCAAATCTGTTCCTTCATCACCTGTATTGATTTTTGCATTTCACTGTTCATAACCATAATATATTCAAACTGTACATTCTTTTTGCCAATGTGCATCACCTTACACTTCGCTACATTACAGTAAAGCTGTACTGATAGTGCTAAAAACTATACCACCAGCTACCATCCTCCCATCTCACCAAAAATTAAAAAAACGTATGCAAAATAATGCAACAACACACGTCATCTCCCCCCCCCCCCCCCCCCCCCCCCCAAAACACTCTCTCTCTCCCTCCTCGCTTTTCTTTTGCAATAGGCCTACCCAAACTAACGCTCGACTGTGGTAGCTGGCCTCTTGCGATGAAAGTGGGCAAATTTTTAGTCAGGACTCCGCCAGCCACCCGACCGTTTTGCGTAAAATGACCTTTTGATACCCTTCTGTTATGTCACCAAAACATACGACAGCGAGATACACCGAAACATACATGAGCACGTGCGTCGCCCCTTAGCTGGTGGTCGACTATCACTATGATTCCGCATGCCCAGGAACTGACTGTCTACAGTCCAACGGTCTAGTTTTTTGTTGTGTTTTGTTTTAAACTCTTTGCAATAAAACTGAGCACTGGTTTTGAAAGCAACTGCAGTTATGAACTGTTCGACGAGCTTTTATCTGTCAACAGTCTTTTCTTACGAATTAGATAATATAATAAATGTTAACTCCGCCTTCTTCAGCCGATTCTTAAGACGGTGTCTCCCGCATCCGCCTGTCGGTCGTCCTACCGATTTTCGCATGGGACACATGACTCCCGTCTTTGATAAGCTTACCGATAATCTGTATCACCACTCCATAGGATGGATGACAGTACGTGGAAAAATAAGAAACACACGTGCATCCACGCCTAACTTACCCTGAAAACAAAGACGAGAAAGATTTGTCTCGAAAATAACATATCACAGCAATGCGATTCAGTCAAAAGACACCCTCCAAAAACGGTATCAAAATCAGCAGCAATCTGGAAGCAGGGCGAAGATCGACCGAAGCCACGCGAGCTGGTTCCTGATCTTGGTCACTTCAACAATACACAATTTTTTTTTTGGTTTAAAACGTGAATTGTAGTTCCGTAAATGCCAGCTGCCAATACGAAACGTTAAGTTTTAAACTGAAAACGTATCGAGACAGTTTTGAAAATACATTAACAGAACTAAAAACACAACGAAACGTCCACGCCTCATCTACACGAACTCAATGTGCAAAGCAATCCCTAAAAATGAGGCGCACTTATACTAAATCGATGCTAATCGATGATTTCGTCGTGAAGCAGCCTGAATCTGTCAAAACAGAGACGTTCTATGAAATGTTTGTAATCATGAACATTGCGGCTAATTGATAGTGTGTTGGAAAAAAGATAATCACTGAATAGTTTCAGTTTTTCATGACCGAAGGAGTGGTCATTGTGTCGTCTGCTATGTACTCTTTCTTTGAGCGAACGTACAATCACACTGTGCACTGAATCTTGTCGTGAGCAAATGAACTTTTGACAGAAAGTTGTATGTATATGAATGAATTCCGTATTTTTTTCCAATTTACTTTACCTATTTCAGCAAGAAAACTATTCAAGTGCTGCGTTTCTCTTTCTTTTATTTTTGACGTTCAACGTACAGACATGTGTTGTGACGTCAGAGGCAAGCTAGAAAACTCTTGCGCCTAAATCCGAAACTAGTTTCTTGTCGTGAAAACCTCCTAAACATATCCACTACAAACCTGACACTGACCAATCACATAGCCTGTCTCTTCTGCTGTTGGATGTCAGGACTGTCTCAAAATGGCCGACAAACGAGCCGATTCAGGTTTGTTTACAGTTGCCAAGTACCGTTTTCAATGTCGAACAAATCTGTTTGCTCCTGATCTTAATTCTAATGAAGGGATTGCAAATTGTTGCAACAAGTAGTCCCATGTATGAGTAGTCAAACAATTTTTAGCGTTAGTAGGGTAATGATTATAATAGTGTTATACGAATGGAGCTAAGTGTCGCCGTTCTTCGTATAATTAACTATTGCAGTAGTGAAGTAATATCGCAGTGAACTGCAAGATAGAACGACTACAAATAGAACTAGTTTCTTGACTGCTGTGACAGTGACTGAGCGAATGATGGGCAGTCACAGACTCGAATCCCACCACCAAAAGTTATGTCGTTCAGATACAGCGTTCATTGCTGATACTGATTTGAAACTACACTACAGATTACATATACTTACTGTTCTGTTGAATCAAAAGATGAACCCATTTGATGTTTCAGTTTAGTTCAAGACATTATTCCTATTGGATAGATCAGCCGGCAGTTGACAGAAATTTCTTTGGCACTAAACTAAAACACCAGTTAAATCAGCCTATATTGATTTTTTTTACATAACATTTTAAGATTTTCCCAGAAATGTAAAACCCACATTTCTTCCCATACAAGAAGAAAATTAAAAAAAAAAAAACAGAAAGAACTAAAATCAATACTTTAAAAAGCTTCATTCCATCAACAGACTGTTTTCTTTTGTTTTACAGGGGAATATGGAAATTGCTATTTATGTAGACCAAATGTAGAAAGATATTAGGTGTGTATGTGTGTGTATGTATATATATATACATGCACACACACGGACACACGCACGCATGCACACACACACACACACACACACACACACACACACACACACACACACACACACACGTCTGTCTAGGTTTGTTTTCCCTATTTGATCATTGGCATACTCGTATGCCACTCATTTTGCCATCATCATTTATATTGTAAACCAGGTCTACACAGGACACCTGCTGCAAAACTGTCTTCACAGACTACTGAAGACAATAACTGTTTGGTCTCGAAGCAGCATGAGTGAACATTCCCCCCAACCTACCCCATCTCCTGGATGCTATCATCATGTCCATTCAGTGGATAGTCCTCCTGAATTTACCAGCTCTGTATCTGACAGGCACTTAGCTCAGACATGGATGTAGGATGGAAACAGCAATAGAGGCCAGTGTGGAAGGGCATGAGCAGCCACAAAGTTTGAGACATTTTAAAAATGATGATCAGTGCATGTGAATAAGGATATAATTATATGACAAAAATCTGGCTGTTGAGAAACTTTCTGGTCAGAGACTCTGTGACAGAATTGCTTTACATTTCCTTTCATCAATTACCCTGGGGTTAGCCAGGCCTAGAGATATATCAGCAGTGATGGACAGAAAATTTGATCAAAGCTGCAGGAGACACATAGATTTATTGTCTGAAACATGCCTATGTGGTAAAGTCTTCCCATTTGAGCCTATAGCATACTCAATGAATAGTTTAGGGGCTGACCTTGTCTGAAAAGTCCCAATGTCTATATGGGACTCAAACTCACAATCTTTGAATGTGTAACCTATGGTGCTTATCACTGTGTGTGTGTGTGTGTGTGTGTGTGTGTGTGTGTGTGTGTGTGTGTGTGTGTGTGTGTGTAACTACACAACTGGATGTACATATTTAGAATCTCTCAGTCTGATGTCTATGCTCATGCACTTCTAAAGATGTGGTATTCATACTAAGTTTAGTTAATGGTAGCTTCAACCTCAGAGCTACGAACTTTTATAAGGTCAGTTCATGTATAAGGTCAGTTCATTGTAACAAATCTGTAAAGGTAATATGCTACATAAATTTAGAAGTAAATATTAAATGACTACTACAGCTAGTGACAGTGCATTTCTGATGTTTATTTTTTATTTTTATTTTTTATTGCTTTTACAACTGAAAAGCGTAGATTTGAATCATAAAGTTGTGTCTACTGTTTCCATATGTGTGATCAGAATTTCAGAAGGAATGAATTAATACACGACATGATCATTCTCATATAAATCCTCGTTAGAATTGTCATCTGTTCAGCACAAAGTCCTGATGACAATAATTCTAGATAGTAAGTAGTTTTGGAATTCATACTTTTTTTTTTGAATCACCATATATATGATCTTGATTCCTGTTAATAATAAACCACAGTTTAATGTTAAAAGAGCAAGAAAGACTTTAAAACATCAGGTCATATAGTGAGTGGTTTGCACGATGGTTTATTCAGGACCTATCTTTTTCATGATAGCTTTGTTTCTCGGTCATGAAATAAATTTTGTGTATTTTAAATAGAGATCACAGAGATCAATATGTGTATGGTTAGTGGCAAGATGTATGCTTCCATGCATAGCTTTCTGTTGATACAAGTCACTTGTAAGTTAAGGTCAGGTGCATGGTAAGCTCATATATGTCTTTTCTCCACAGCTGATCAGTCATCGTTTGGAGTGTTGCTGAGTATTTATGAAATTAAATCAGTGTGTTTTGTTGGCATGAGCATACCTTTCTTCAAGCCCATGGTATGCTGATTGTCTGGATAATTATGTTTCTACTTCTGAAATAAAATATACTTGTGCCAAACTGGCACTCCTTTCTCATCTTACCCAAAGTCAGTGGTAATATCAAATTCACTCTCAGTCAGCCATGGGCATATGCTTGCCTTTGTGTGCCTATACTTAATTCTTTGTTTTAGAAACATACCTGTCCCAATGTGGTGCATGATACTTGAGAGACGGCACAAAGAGATAGGATTTCACAGCTTAGAAATAGACTCAAAACTGCTGTTCACTTTGGTGACAAACCTTTATCTGTTTCATTTTATTTGGTTTCTTTATATATATATATATATATGTGTGTGTGTGTGTGTGTGTGTGTGTGTGTGTGTGTGTGTGTGTGTGTGTGTTCAAACTAGGAAGCGAATCGGACAGCACAGAAGAACCTGTTGTTGGCAATGTGAACAAATTTGCTGTGGTACCTCCAAATTACAATGGAAAGCCCAAGAAAGGACACCTCATTTTTGATGCCTGTTTTGAGAGTGGTGAGTTATATTATTATGTGCAAATATTAACATGTAAACTCTCTTTTTTTTTTTTTTCAATTTACAACTTTATATAGAACATGATGAATGCAATCTTAAATAACTACTGTGATGACTGCTATCTTGATTTTTGTCAAGTGCTTTAATTTCAAGGATCATCACATTTTCCCATGCCATCTGATGTCAACAGCATCTTTAGAATCTTGTGTCATATTGTCTCGTCTCTTCTCATATGATCTTGCCTTGTACAAGCCCTGCTTTGCTTACAATTTCCAAAGCTCAAATTACCCTAGATTAGGTATGTTACCTTTTTCTGTTATGTATTATTTCCTCAATATGCTGTTCTGTTGAGTGTAGGTAACCTCGGCCGAGTTGATTACATCACTGAGTTTGAGTATGACCTCTTCATACGTCCTGACACCTGCAACCCACGCTTTAGAGTATGGTTCAACTTTACTGTGGGAAAATGTCAAACAGGATCAGGTGAGAAGATTGGGGGAAGTTTTCCAATGTTTGACAGATCTCTGACCAGACTGTCCTAAGTTGTATTTGTAGGTTGACAGTTTGTCCTAGTAAGCTGAATACTAGTTTTGAGCATGTATGTGTGTGTGTGTGTGTGTGTGTGTGTGTGTGTGTGTGTGTGTGTGTGCTCTACAGTTTCATTTATAGATTGACAGTTATTTTCCTGTGAGCTGAATTCCAGTTTTAAATAAGTGTGTGTATGTCAGTGTGTGTGTGTGTGTGTGTGTGTGAGAGGGGGGGGGGGGGGGGGGGGGGGGGGGGGGTGCATGTGTGTGTGTAAGAAAGAGAGAGTGAGTGAGTGGGTGTGTGCATGTGTGTGCTAGTTTTAAAGTTCCGTTTATATATTGACTGTTTCAGTCCACTAAGCTGAATTCTAGCTTGGAGTGTGTGTGTGTGTGTGTGTGTGTGTGTGTGTGTGTGTGTGTGTGTGTGTGTGGATGGATGTGTAGGTGTGTATGTTTGAGTGGATTCATATGTATTTATGTGTGTGCATGTGGCTTTGAGTTTGTTTTCTAGTGATGACGTAACATTTTGACAGTTTTGTGATTTTAAATGCTTGCTTTTGTTTCATTTATTATGTGTGTGTGTGTGTGTGTGTGTGTGTGTGTGTGTTTTGTGTGTGTGTGTGTGTGTGTGTGTGTGTGTG
>JADBJO010000979.1:145000-147500 GCA_016801955.1 Conus betulinus | reverse complement strand
AGATTCAGTATGTTAATGTCATCCTGTTAAACTGGCAGAAAAAGACCAGTTAAAATAGAAAAGATGCTTTTCACCGCTCTTTAGTGTTTTCATCTACTGTCACTCTCACATAATCTCAGTTACTGCTGTTTCTTCCTGCACATGTGGGTGAGGTGGGAGAAGAGTGTATGGGAAGGAGGGAAAAGGAGGAGGAATCATACCAGAAATTGTGTGTTGCTGTACTGCTCAACATCTCAATACTTTGTGACACTCAATAGAGTGGCAAGTTTTGTAGTGTGACTACAATGTATTTGATCTGTTTTGAAACAAAATCTGCATCATCTGATGTGATGATGGGTATGATACAGTAAGTGTCTGCATTTTGTCGCTGTTTCAGGTGTGATTGACTTTCTAGTCAGCAATCACCCCATCGCCAAAATTTTGCGAGAACACTTGGTGTTCAAGATCATCCCCTGCCTGAACCCTGATGGGGTATACCTGGGAAACTACAGGTGGGTGGTTTACACTGGTGTGTGTAGGCTTCTCTCCCCACTTTAAAATGGGAAAGTTGGGGACGCTTATGTATTATTGAATATTAAATCAGACTTGTTTTTTTTTCTGCAACAAAGTAACTGGCTGTGTAACCTCCTTAGGCTGTCGTTTTGGCTGATAAGTTGGGAGATGTATCTAGTGTAAATAAAAGCAAGAATGTTTCAGGAAAACAAGTCTTTAAAGAGAGATTTTAGGGGTGGAGGGGGGAATGGAGGGGTTGGTGAATGTACAGTTAATAAAAACAGGAATGTTCTAGAAAAGAAAGTCTTTAAAGGGAGTCTTTATTGGGGGATGGGTGGAATGGGGTGAATACAGGATAGATAAAGACAAGAATGTCAAGAAAAAAAAAAAGTCTGTAAATGTGAGTCTGTGTTGCGAGGTGAATGTAGTATAGATAAAGACAAGAACGCTCCAGAAAAAACAAGTTTTTAAAGAGAGGGACCTTTACTGAGAGTCTTCCACTCTCATGCAATTGATGTTGATCTTCCTCAGTTGGCAGGCGCCTTAGACGGGTACACTTGGCTCATCAGTAGCACCTAATAAGGCTGCTTTGTTCACATGTAATTTGGTGCCTACAGCAGTCAGCCTCTTGTTGTCCAGTCTGTTTATGTCAGCCTGGAGAGTTGTGGAGATGATGCTCATACATTCCACTGTGCGATTACCATTGTATTGGGATGAGTGTCGTTGCTTTACTCCAGGTGTTCCCTGATGGGATTTGACTTGAACCGTCACTGGCAGGAACCCTCCCCCTGGGCTCACCCAACTCTGTACTCCACCAAGAACATGTTGATGGAACTGGACCGAAGTGGGGTAAGGTCTTTTCAGGGGATGCGGTGGAGTGGGTTGGACGATGTTGTCCTGTCGTGTCTTGCATTGGGTTTGGATCGCATTGTATTGCAACGTCTTGTAGTGTACTTCTTTTCTTGATATTAAGCAGTAGAACCTTTTTACAGAGACCATGCAAATGTCAAGGGAAGAAGGTCTGTTTTGGAGGGGAGTCTTTACAGGGAGGCAGACTGTCTGGTATAAACACACTCATGCAATCAGGTCAACAGTCGCAAATATACCTAAATACAGAGAGAAGGAGCTAAAACAAAGAAGAGAAAAAGGTTTGAGGAGAAAGGAGTGTTCATTTCTACATACAGCACATAGACGGAAATAAAGCCAGTCATTTAGGGACAGCTGATGAAGAAGAGACTTGGAGACACCATTGCCATGATGATTGCCCAGTGTCTTGATTGCATCTGCTTATCATTATTGCATGATGATTAGTCTGAAGATGTAAGTTTTTGTTAGGTTATACATAAACTGAGAAAGATCAAAATGTCCTTTGTGATAGGATGTTATTTATAAATGGATCATCGCATAACTTTTTTTTTTCCCTTTTTTTTTTTTGCATGGATGTGTTAGTGTGTGTGAGTGTGTATTAGTGTTAGTGTTAGTGTTAGTGTGTGTGTGTGTGTGTGTGTGTGTGTGTGTGTGTGTGTGTGTGTGTGCATTTGCTTGCATATGTGTTTGAGTGTGTGTGTGTGTGTGTGTGTGTGTGTGTGTGTGTGTGTGTGTGTGTGTGTGTGTGTGTGTGTGTGTGTGTGTGTGTGTGTGCAGGGGATGTGGGTGTAAGGGAGGAATAAGAGGGAATGGGAGGATTGATGATCTGTTGGTGTATATGCTTGTGTGTTTGTGAACGGAATAAGAGAGGAGGACAGGCATTAGAACAGTAACATTTGTGTCTGGTTGTTTTCTTTTGTAAGTCCCTGATCAGATTTAAGATGGGGCATACATATATATATATATATATATATATATATATATATATATATATATATATATATATATATATATACAACTTCATTATTTTTTGTATTATGGTTATGTGGGTTATGTTGCCCTGTGTCATAATGAAATGCATTATATGCAGTGTAATATGTTGCTTTGCTTCGATTTGCAAACAATTTAGAAAATCCTGTGA
>JADBJO010000979.1:135000-140000 GCA_016801955.1 Conus betulinus | reverse complement strand
AGAGAGAGAGAGAGAGAGAGAGAGAGAGAGAGAGAGAGAGAGAGAACACACACACACACACACACACACACACACACACACACACACACACACACACACACATACACATTTCATCGCAACTCAAAACTGGTTGTAAGAAGCACATGCCAGAGACATCAAGCACTGACAGTCTGTAATTAATACAGAATGTATTTTCTGAATGTATTAGTATGAACCAAAGAAACATCTGTTACTTCCAGAACTGAATGGCTGCATCTCTCTGTCTCTCTCTTTCTGTGTCTCTGTCTCAGTCTCTAACTGTCGCTCTGTTGCTGTCTCTGTTTCTGTCTTTGTATTTCTCTCTCTCTCTCTCTCTCTCTCTGTCTCTCTCTCTCTCTGTCTCTCATTGTGTGTGTGTGTGTGTGTGTGTGTGTGTGTGTGTGTGTGTGTGTGTGTATGTGTGTATTGTGTGTGTGTGTGTGTCTCTTTCTCTCTGTCTCTGTCTGCCTGGCTGTGTGCCTGTCTGTCTGTCTGTCTGCCTGTCTCTGTCTGTCTGTCTGTATAGACAGATAAGTAGATAGATGGATAGATAGATAGACATATAGATATAGGTAGATAGATATCTCTGCCTATATATCTATCTTTCTGTCTCTCTCTGTCTATCAGTGAATAGATAGAAATATATCATATAAGATTATTTTATATGTGTATGTGTGTGTGCATGTGCATGTGTGTGTGTGTGTGTGTGTGTGTGTGTGTGTGTGTGTGTGTGTGCGCGCGCGCATACACACATGCTCATGTGTGTACATGAGTATGTGTGTGTGTTGTAATTGCTATTTGCCAGTCCTTACCTCTACAAATCTGCAACCCTACCCATCCACCCTTCCTTTCTTTTCTCCTCCCTACAATCAGTCCTTCTCTCTACCCATTTTCCCCTGAACCATTCCTCCCCACCAATTCATGATTTGTCATCACAGCTATGGTTTTACCCCATTCACTCGTCAGTTACATTGATTTCAGCTTTTACGTTTTGAAGAGAGTGTTAAATTTTTATGTGATTTGTACGTTCGTCATATTTGTAGCTACTTTTGGCATGTTCTTTAACTTTTTATTTCTCTGTTTTTTCTCCCCTTTGCCCCAGGGCTGGGTGAAAAAAAAAACTTTTGTATTGTTATCTCATTACCTGGTTAGATAAATAAGATATGTTTGTTCATTTGTTCTCTCTCTCTCTCTCTCTCTCTCTCCTCTCTCTCTCTCTTTCTGTGTCTCTGTCTCTGTCTCTCTCTCTCTCTCTCTCTCTCTTGCTCTCTGTCTCTCTCTCTCACTCTTTCTCTGTGTCTCTGTCTGTCTGTCTGTCTGTCTCTCTCTCTCTCTTGCTGCATTTCTCTCTCTCTCTCTCTCTCTCTCTCTCTCTCTCTCTCTGTCTCTTTCTGCTCCACCCTTGCCAAAGTGTCCCATGTGCACTTATGCATGAACATTCAAAGCAAATGTTTGTGAGTGTGTATGCGCAGGTGCGCACACACACACACACACACACACACACACACACACACACACACACACACACACACACACACACACACATACCGCACACACATACACACGCCAGCAATGGGCACGGAGGTACGTTGAGGTCGGTTGAGCTATAATCAGTGTGTATGCACATTCATTTTGCCCGTCCGTCTGTTGCACAACAAATAATGTTCCGACCGACCGTCTGGCTATGTCTGCCTGTCATTTCTCACTCTCCCCGTCCACTCTTCTCTGCTATGCACTGCATGTCTCTGTCCTCCCTTAAGTGGGCTGTGGACTGTATGTCTCAAACGAAAAAGATCCTGTACCCTGCGTCCTCATTCAACCCCTGCCCTCCACACACAAATGATGTGTTTCATTGACAACCTCTCCTCCCTGCCTTCCTTCCCCCCTTCACAAGTAACTCCAGCACATCCTGGCTCCATCGGCCCTCTCTGTCTTCGTCTTTTATGGCCATGGGATTATAAACCGTGTACCATTTCCACTAGAAGGACCATGGAACAGTAAACCATGTTCTGTCTTCCTTGAGATGGACTGCAAGACTGTAAACAATGCTCGGTTGTTTTTTTTTGGGTTTTTTTTTTTCCAAGATGGACCATGAAACTGTAAACAATGCCCTGTTTTCCCCTGGATGGACCGTGGAACTGTGAACAATGTCCCTTTGCCACTAGATGGACTATGGGACTATAGAAAGCATTCTGTTTTCTCTAGATGAACCATCAGACAATAAACCCTTTCTGGTTTTCCCAAGATTGAGTATGAGATTATAAACAATGTTCCATTTTCCTTAGATGGACTGTTCAACTGTACACAATGTCCTGTTTTCCCCTTGATGGACCATGGGATTGTTAACACTGTCCATCATCCCCCAGATGACCATGGGATTGTAAACAGTGTTTTGTTTCCCCCTAGATGGATGATGGGTATATAAACAATGTTCTGTTTTCCCCAAGATTTACTGTAAGAATATAAACAATGTTCTGTTTTCCCCTAAATCAACTATTAGATTGTGAACAATATTCTGTTTTCCCCAAGATGACCATGGGACTAAAAACAATATCCTGTTTTCCCCTTGGTGTGGACCTTGGGACTGTAAACAATATCCTGTTTTCTCCTAGATGGACCATGGGACTGTAAACGATAACCTGTTTTCCCTTAGAAGAACCATGGAACTGTAAACAATAACCTGTTTTTCCCAAGATGGATTATGAGACTATTAAACAATATCCTGTTTTCCCCAAGATGGACCTTGGGACTGTACATACACAATATCATCTTTTCTCCTAGATGGATCTTGGGATTGTAAACAATATCCTGTTTTCTCCTAGATGGATCTTGGGATTGTAAACAATATCCTGTTTTCTCCTAGATGGATCTTGGGACTGTGAACAATATCCTGTTTCTCCTAGATGCATCTTGGGACTGTAAACAATATTTTGTTTTCTCCTAGATGGATCTTGGGGCTGTAAACAATATCCTGTTTTTCCTAGATATATTTTGGGATTGTAAACAATATCCTGTTTTCCTCCTAGATAGATCATGGGACTGTAAACAATATCCTGTTTTTTTTTCCTAGATAGATCTTGGGACTGTATACAATATCCTGTTTTCTCCTAGATGGACCATGGGACTGTAAACAATATCCTGTTTTCCTCATGATGGATCTTGGGACTGTAAACAATACCCTATTTTCCCCAAGATGGATCTTGGGACTGTAAACAATATCCTGTTTTCTCTAAATGGACCTAGGGACTGGAAACAATATCCTATTTCCCCCAAGATGGACCATCAACAATGTCCTGTTTTCCACTAGATGGACCTTGGGACTGTAAAAATATCTTATTTTCCCTTAGATGGACCTTCAACAATATCCTGTTTTCCCCTAGATGGACCATGGGACTGTAAACAATATCCTGTTTTCCCCAAGATGGACCATGGGACTGGAAACAAAATCCTGTTTTTCCCCAAGATGGACCATGGGACTAAAATCCTGTTTTCTCCTAGATGGACCATGGGACTGTAAAACAGTATCCTGTTTTTCCCCTAGATGGACCATGGGACCGTAAACAATATCCTGTTTTCCCCTAGATGGACCATGGGACTGTAAACAAAATCCTGTTTTCCCCTAGATGGACCATGGGACCGTAAAACAATATCCTGTTTTCCCCTAGATGGACCATGGGACTGTAAACAATATCCGGTTTTCCCCTAGATGGACCATGGGACTGTAAACAATATCCTGTTTACCCCAAGATGGACCATGGGGCTGTAAACAGTATCCTGTTTTTTCTCCAAGATGTACCATGGAACTGTAAACAATGATCTGTTTTTCCCTAGAAGGACCATGGGACTGTAAACAGTATCCTGTTTTCCCCAAGATGTACCATGGGACTGTAAACAATGCTCTGTTTTTCCTTAGATTGGCATTGAGACTGTGATCACTGTTCATCTTCCATTAGATGGGCTATGGGATTAAAAACAGTGTTCTGTCTTACCCTATATGAATGAGCTATAGGACTATAAACTATGTCCTGTTTCCCCATGCAGACATTACAACTGTAAACAGTTTTCCATCTCCCCTAGATGATTTATAGGACAGTAAACAATGTTACATCTGTCCCTAGAAGGGCTATGGAACTCAATATTTGGTTTCCTGGATCTGCTGTTGGACTGTAAACAATGTTGTGCCTTCTCCTTATAGATGAGTTGTGAGACTGTAAGCATGTAGAGTGGAGTACAGGACTATAAACCATGATTATCTTCTAGTTGGGCTTTGCTCCTGTAAACATTGTCAAACAAATTGAACTCTCTCTCCACCTCCCCCCCCCCACCCTCCACCCACTTTTTTGTGTATTCTCCCCATCCCCCATCTATACGAACCACCTCACAGTCCCCCCCCAACTCTCCTCTGCATCCCTCCTTCTTCCCAATGCCCCCTGCCTTATCCTCCCATGGCCCTATACAATTTCCAACACTTCAAAGCAAGACGAGAGAGCATTGTTGATGATAAGCAGCTTCTGCCGGAGCTCTAGAGATGCCCCTGATCCCCACCCCTTACTCCCACCCCATCCCCACAGTTCCCTGTCCCTGAGGTTGTCTGGCCCATATAAACCGCATTGAACAATAATCAGGCTGCGCCAGAAGAGCTGAGGACGATCGAAGAATTCCAGTTTTGGCTCAGGGGGAAAAGACGTACGTGTTGCCGCGCGCGTGCGCGAACGAGAGAGAGAGAGAAAGGGGGGGGGGGGGGGGGGGGGGGGGAAGGGAGGGAGAGAGAGAATGTATACGCTTGCGTGTGTGGTGTTTCGAAGGAGATCTATAGTTTTGAAATACGACTTAACTTCCCTCGGGCCATTACGTACACAAAGAAACTGTTTGGATGGACCCATGGAACTGCCGCTGTGCAGGTAAACAGACTGCAGATGGGAGTGGGAGAGTGAAAACACCGACCTTTTTTCCTACCAATCAGGGCCCGTTTCTATTTTCAG
>JADBJO010000979.1:127500-130000 GCA_016801955.1 Conus betulinus | reverse complement strand
CGGACAGAGAAGTCGCTGGACAACCTAGCAGGCTGATCGCGATGATCCTCTGTGGCCTAATACGGCCAAATCATAGTCTGGGGGGGGGGGGGGGGGGGGGGGGGGGGGGGGGGGGGGTAGAAGGGGGTGCATTGGCGGATGGTGGCATAAAAAGGAGATGATCCATTTAACCTCTGTTCCACCCTTTCAACGCCCCCCTTCCTCACCATTCCCACCCTTTCCACGGTGTGCCTTTTGTACGGGGCGCATAGTTGGCTTAGTGATTAGTAGGGCACCGACTTCGCCGTCAGATGTTGAGTTCAAATCTTGCTTGCGCCTAACATCAACATGACCATAATTATATAACCTCTCACTTTAACGTGTTGTCGTTCTGGTGGTAGAGTATAGTGTAAGATAGATAGCCCCCCCCCCCCCCCCCCCCCCCCCCCCCCCCCCCCCCCCCCCCCCCTCCTTCTCTTCCTCTCCTGGGATGGTCTTGGCAACCTGCCGTGCCACTGTGGTTGATGTAGATGTTAACCCTAAATGGAACTATCTCGTCTTCTGCCCTCCTCTGTATCTCTTTTCTCCCTCTGGTCGTTACTACTGTTTCTGTTTCTGTCTGTCTGTCTGTCTGTCTGTCTGTCTGTCTGCCTGACTGTCTCTCTTTCTCTCTGTCTCTCTCTCAGTGTTTGCGTATCTTTCTGTCTCTCTCTGTCCCTCTTGATCTGTTTCATTGTCTCTCTCTGTCTGTCTGTTGTCTGCCTTAGTATTATTATATATTATATTATATATATATATTATTATATTATATTATATTATATTATATTATATTATATTATATTATATTATATATTATTATATTATATATATTGGGTATTTATACATCCTCGGTCACAGACCAAGCTCTAAGCGCTTTACAATAAACACACTACCTCACTCACTCAACGGGCTGCCTACCCAGGTAGAGCCCGCCGAAGAGCAGCCTACTGGCGCTCATTCAGTCGTTTCCCGTACCATTCAAATATCAGTCACTCATTTTCATTTATCTCATTTATTCCTCCAGTTTCTCACATAGGATGCATGCGATGTTTATACGTGTCCTCCATTTCCACCGGTGGCACACGATAGCAGTAAGTGACAATTTTTTGTGGCTTGGTAAGAAATACCAGGCGGCTATCTTCAATCTACATCAGTTTTGCCAGGGCAGCGGGGAACTCCCCTGCTCTTTTCGATTCTCAACTGCCGTGGGTTCTTAAACGTGTGCAGGGGGCCAGGAAGGCACACGGGTCAGACTCGCTTATAGTCCCCATCCGATGGACTTGACGTTCAGTTCGATTTGTGACATTCAAACTGGGAAAGAAAGGGCGAGAAAGGCAGGGCTCGAACCCACGCACTTCTCACACGTTGGATTGGCAGGCGAACGTCTTAACCACTCTGCCACCTTTCAGCCTGTCTGTCTGTCTGTCTGCCTCTCTCTCTCTCTCTCTCTCTCTCTCTCTCTCTCTCTCTCTCTCTCTCTCTCTCTCTCTCTCTCACACGCACGCACGCACGCACGCACGCAAGCACGCACGCACGCACGCACGCACCATGAGATAGTGACGTATATACACGATAAAGCGCGCGCGCACGCATGTGTGTGTGTGTGTGTGTGTGTGTGTGTGTGTGTGTGTGTGTGTGTGTGTGTGTGTGTGTCTGTCTGTCTGTCTGTCTGTCTATGTGTGACCCGACTGTGAATGGGGAGAAAAACAGAGGCAGAGGTAGCTGCATGACGTGCCTGCCGGTTTGTGCCGGCGCGGGCATGTAGTTGCGTGCATGCATGAGTGTGTGTGTATGTGCTTGTGTGTGTGTGTGTGTGTGTGTGTGTGTGTGTGTGTGTGTGTGTGTGTGTGTGTGTGTGTCTGTGAGTGTGCGTGCGCGCGCGCGCGCGCGCGAGCGCAAGTGCGTGCATGCGTGTTTAGATGGCGGCGCTCATCCTCGCATGCCCATGATGATGATTTCTGTAATGATAGGCCAGCTGAGCTATCCGGGGAGGATGACCCGGCCTCTCATTGCAGCCAGTCTGATTGCATTGAGATGGTTGTCGCCGCATGGGCCCGATTTGGGCTCTCTCCTCTCTCATGCAAGCTACAGGCGGGGGCATGAAAGCGTGTGTGTGTGTGTGTGTGTGTGTGTGTGTGTGTGTGTTGTGTGTGTGTGTGTGTGTGTGTGTGTGTGTGTGTGTGTGTGTGTTGTGTTGTGTATGTGTGTGTGTGTGTGTGTGTATGTATGTGTGTGTGTGTGTGTGTGTGTGTGTGCGAGAGAGAGAGAGAGAGAGAGTTCGTGCGTGCGTGCGCGCGCCTGTGTATGTGTGTGTGTGCGTGCGCGCGCGCGCGTCTGCGTGTGTGTGTGTGTGTGTGTGTGTGTGTGTGTGTGTGTGTGTGTGTGTGTGTGTGTGTGTAGGAGGAGGGAACTGGGGGGCACGGGAGTGAAGGAGAGGGTCGGGAAGAGGAGGGGGGTTGGGAATCAGGGGTGCCATTGAGGT
>JADBJO010000979.1:117500-125000 GCA_016801955.1 Conus betulinus | reverse complement strand
CATACACACACACAGGCACACACAAACGCGCGCGCGCGCACGCACGCACGCACACACACACACACACACACACACACACACACACACACACACACACACACAACTGCAGTCAGAGTTATCAGATTGCATCATTTTCCAATGCCTACCCTCACGCCCTCAATTTCCTACTCTCACTTTCTTTCCTCTGTCTGTCTGGCTGACTTTGATGCAAGCCAACACTGTGATAGGTGCGCGACGATGACAACAATGGGGCAGAGAATTTTTACACACTGTAGAGGGGGTCGCCAACTACGCTTTTTTTTTTTTTTTTTTAGTACTTGGTACTATCTGTTAAGATGATTACGGACTACTATATCCTGACGGGATAATTTTATGCCCATACTGGATGAAACCTGTTGAAGCGACATATGAATACTGTTGATTTTTAGTAGCTTACTCTGGTCAACATAATCATGTACTTGGGGTAATAGTATTCCAGTACCTAATTACCTGAGTATACGACTACATTAAAGAGTTGTTCCCCTTTTATTATTTAGCAGTTTCTTACTGTCTCGGAACGCATACTGAAATCCACTCAAAACCTGAGAGAAGACCGTAAGTTGAGACTGAAAATTAGCATACATTTACGCTAGGCTTACCTTTGCTGGCTGAGATCTTACAAATTTACTGAAAGTTGGAGTGCGAGTGTGAGGACTCGTCAAGACGCTCTATCAGCTGCTTAACTACAAACAGGTTCTGTAATGTAAACAGACTGAGTCCATAGACTCCCTGCAACTGGCCTGCAACTGGCCCCAGCACGGCATCAAGATTTAAAGCTTCCACACGGCCAAGCAGCAACTGATCAGCATGCCAACCGGACAAGTGGACCACAGTCACAAACAAACAAAAAACAAACAAAAAATCCACGGACCTCTCCTGCTAAAAAGCTAAGTAACGGAGAATGTCCTGGACACAGACTCGGGTTATCGAACCATCCCCTCCCTTTATGATGAAATGAAATGAGGAGAAGCCAGCCAAAGCAAGGACGGTCTTGTTCAATTGAATCCTTATCCGTCTGTAAATTTTCACTCTTGTAAAGTCGGTGTGTGTGAAATCGTCCGTGACTTGTCTTAGTTATTTGTTGTTCATACATCATTCGTGTTTGAATTTATTTTTTAATTCTGTCACGCGGAGCACAAGCACTTGTAAGTGTATAAGCCGAAAGTGAATCACACCTGAGTCATTCTTGAGTATTTTCAACAGTCCCGAGAAAAAAAAAATTCTTTCGACGACTAATACCGGAAAGTTGCTCCTTCCACCACTAGTGAAGGTGAAAAGTTGACATGAAAAGTACTGTAAACATTCTAGATCCTTCCCCTAGAGGACCACACCTGCCACCCCATACTGGTCACAAGGGTCAGTCACATCACAGTAAACAGCATCATGGCTTTCCAGTTGAACGTTTAGTTGCTGCACGGGGCTCTCAATCGTATCGAATTTCCGCTTTCACCGAAATATTCGCAGACCCCCCCCCCCCCCCCCACCCTTTTGATTCCCCTAGCTGTCCCATCCTTTTAATTCAAACAACTCAAGTGGAATTAAACGCTGTTTTACATGTTATCATTCAGGACTTCGAAAAACCAGAGTGTACTCCGCTTTTGTCATCTCCACGACAGAATGTGCAGATAAAAGTACAATTATTCCAAACTTTTTGACAGAATGTAAGACTAACAAACAAACAAAGAAGAAAAGAACACGAAAAATTAAATACCTCATTTGAATTTGATAACACTCGGTTGGAAATGTCTATTGATCATGCCAAGATAAGACATTGCAGGAGACACTGTTGAAAGTTTTACTGATTGCTGTTGCTGCTGTTGTTTTTGTTGTTTTAGATTCTGGAAATATGCAATAGATGTCTCTGCGAGAGAGAGAGAGAGAGAGAGAGAGAGAGAGAGAGACGAGAGAGAGAGAGAGAGAGAGAGAGAGCTCTGTATTTATGCTACTATATAACCCAGTGTGACAGAATGAGAAAATAAATGAACTGATAAATAAGTAAAGAAAACAAATGAAGGAATAAAAGTTTGAGTCTCAAGCTTCCGGAAGCTGGCTATATATGTTGACTTTTTTCATACAACCCGGCATTGAGGTCCCTACCCCCGTTGGATGGGTCCTCTAAGGCTTTTGTCCATCCCAGCTTATAATCAGATTAAGTTTCCAGTTCCATCAAAGATGATATGGCAGGCGGGGTTTCTCTTTTCTGTCATGTTGAATATCCGCACTCACCAAAGATGTAGCAAGCGGCCTTCCAGTTTCTTTCGGGCTAACTGTCTGCATCCACCGAAGATGACATGGCAGACAAGGTTTCAGTTTTCTTTCGGGCTAACTGTCTGCATCCACCAAAGATGGCATGGCAGTTTTCTTCTTTCGGACGGGGTTATCCATCTCAGACGGGAGAGTGGGAGAGGGGAGGAGAGGGGATAGAAAAAAGGGAGAAGGGGGGGCGGGTAGGGTAGGGGAGGGGTGGGAAGGAGCTTGAGTAGGTGATGTGTGCGTAGAACTACACTGATACCACCAGAACAACAACGCTTTAAGACGGGCAACCAAGACAATGTTTCCACACCACTTGCGCTGTGCGCCCCGGGCCCGTGGGATTCCAAATTCGTTAATCTGATTCAGAGATTGCGAACTCGGTGCTTTACACTGAGTTCACTCCTCACCCCTCCTCCAGTCACCCACCCCACTCTTCTTTCATCCTCCTCCGCGCTCTTCCACCACGCCATCCCCTCTCTTCACCATCCCCCTCCCCTTTCCTTTCGCCATCGCCTTCCACCACCTTCCCCCTTTTCTCTGACCCCCCCCCCCCCCACCCCCCTCCACCCGTGCTCAGTTGTTCTGGTGGAACATGTTTTACGCATTGGTGTGACATCTCCTGGTGACACCTCCGCCCATTTTTGGCGGAGACACGGCGGCCCTGTGTCAAGGAATAGGTCAGTTTATGCGCGCGCTGGGACCCTGGCCCGCTTACTGCATCTGTGATGCGTGGAAAGAGATGCACGCCTCCATTGCTTAAACATCCCTTGGAATGCATAACCATGTCTCCCTTTCTTTTTTTTTTTTTACGTGATGTACTTGTCACATAGTTCTTTTACGTGTTTGCGTCTATCTTATATGTTAAGGTGTCATCGATAATTTTTCTGTTTCATTACTGTTTTATTTCCCGCAACCTTTTTTACAGTGTTTGTTAGTCAAGTTATGTCTTTTGCATCCCAGTCGACGGAAGACATCATAGGTTAAGACTGGAAGCATGTTAAAACTAGAACTATGTTCAGTTATAATCCAAGGCGGAAAAATCAACAAGAACACAGCAGTCCTTACAACATGAAGTCATTTGAACACTGTCACTTGGACATTGTTCACTTGCCAGTCTGATCAACGAACAAACATTTGTTTTCGTCCGCTTGTAAATCTGATAGATGAATCAAATTCACACACATACACGCACACGCGCCAAACCAGTCAACTAACCACATCGGCTGGGTTGTCTGGAAACAAAGTCTTTCATGGAACCTGATGTAAAATGCTTGTTGCCTGTAGTATAAATCCCTGCATTCTCACAAGTGATTTATACTGGGTGGTTCTTCTCTCTCTCTCTCACACACACACACACACACACACACACACACACACACACACACACACACACACACACACACACACACACACACACACACACACATACACACACACACACGCACGCACGCACGCACGCACGCACACACACAGACACACACACACACGAACACACGCACGCACGTACACGCACACACACACACACACACACACACACACACACACACACACAGAGAGAGAGAGAGAGAGAGAGGAGAGAGAGAGAGAGAGAGAGAACTACCCAAACCACATCACTGGGAATATCCGGAAGCAAAGTCTTCATGGAATCTGGTGTGTGAAAAGCTTGTTGTCTGTCGTTGTATGAATCCCAGAATTCTTACAAATGATTTGTACTGGGTAGTTTAACATACACACTCTCACACGCACGCACGCACGCACGCACCAAAACCGGGAAAGACTTGGAACATCAGTTCGTTACGCAGTAAGTAACCGGCTGCTTTGACGAAATTTTCTGGCATGTCCATAGTTGAGTGTATTCACTGAATGAAGCTATTTGGCTGCCCGACGCGAATCTAGTGCATTTCTTTTTTGGTGAATTTGTGAGAGATTCCTAGCTATGAACAACCTTTTTTGTCATGTCTCGACCAGTGCATATCCCTGGGCAAGGGTTGTTGAGGCATCACTGATGACTTCCTGACAGTATCTCCCCGTCTGTTGCGGCTCTCTGAGAGTTGGTGAACGACAAGCGTGTTCACTCCATGATGTAGTCTTCCCTCATCTTACTTTGTCTGCTTGTGTTCTCCATTCAGGCGCTGTGTCATACAAGACAGGTTTGTACCAAGACCACTTGAACATGCAATATGCCGGGTTTGTTTGTCTGTTTTTTGGTGTGTGTGGTGTGTGTGTGTGTGTGTGTGTGTGTGTGTGTGTGTGTGTGTGTGTGTGTGCTTCTTTTGCTCCTGATTTAAGGCGTCATGCTCTAGTTCCAGTAACTTTTCCTAATCTTTCGGACGAGAGACTTAAAGCCGAGGTCCGGGCCTGAACACTTGCATACGAAATTTTGCGCGCATACTGAATCACTTTCACTTTTCGGAGAGTACTCGGCCGTTTTGCGCTGGTGGGATGGGTGACAGGAAAATAAAACTCACCCGCACTGGTGTTGTGTTGTTTAGACATCATCCCCGAAGGCGGAGTGTGGTGACCTTTAATGTGGTATTTATGACGGTCGCATACACCAATGGGTGAACCTGGGAGTTCTAATTGAAGAAAAGATAAAGAAAAGAAATGTTTCTAGTTTTTGACAGTGGTAGCAGGCCATCATCGCGTGATACAATGGCTTGTCCGACTCTGTTTCAGACTTCCTCATGTCATAGCGTGGTCTCATTGGAAATGTTTAACGTCTCACGGTAACATTTCATCTCCAGGATTTGTTTGTTTGTGGAGATCTGCAGCGAATGTATGGATGTCACTGACGTAAGTTCTCAGTACGTGGCGCGTCTAGGACACCGTTCAGTGGACCTCATCCCTCTTTAAGCTTTACTACGGGCGATCTCCTCCTACTTTGTGGTTCATCTGGGTCAGCGAACTAGTCGTTGAAGTCCATCTGGAAACTGCTCCATCTTAGCCACTGACGGTTCAAGGGGAGATGCCACAGAAAGCTGATTTTTGTTCCTCAAGAAGAGAAGAGTGACATGTAATCTCATCACTCACAGCATTGGATTTGACCGTTTCATGCCTGCGCTTGCACCCCCTTCTGATGGGTGTTAGTTTGCACAGTGAGGCATGGTGATGGCGCGTGCCGTTGCAACACCAAGTGTGATGGCGATGAAATTGATGCAGCAAGTGGGGCACACAGAGGGACCATGAGCTGGGAACTCTACACGTGGTTACGGTGACGTATGTGGACATTTTTTTTTTTCTCCCACTCCCTCTTCCCCCACCGCCCCTCTCTCTCACCGTTCCCTGACCCAGTTGCAGGCTTTCTTGTTTTTCACGTAATCTTTGTGCAAGATGTACAGCATCTTGTAGTGACATCTCATCTCCTTGGTTTGGGTTTGTCTTTGGAGATCAGCATCGAGTGTTCATTGTCATGTGATACGAGGTGGGTCTAGGGCAGATGCCCAGTAGTGCATGGAGCCCATCATTCATAGTCTGATCAGAAGCAGTTTTTCTTCTTGGCTGGTTCTTCTGGGTCATGGAACTTGGAGCAGTTGACTGAGTTTATTTGGGAACTCGTCTACCTTGGCCTGAAGAAAAGGAAATAAGAGTGATTGGTCACACTTTGCGAAAGCCACCATCATAAATCACAAGGCAGTCTCTTAACTTGAACCTGCAGGGAAAAAGGACAGTGTGACGACCTAAACAGACATGGCATAGAAGCAAGGTTTCTGAATGAAGGCAGCCGAAATGACATCAGTCCAGCTGAAAAGATCTGCCCAGAAACGTGTTCGTTAAAGGAATGACTGTGGAAGGCCTACGTCTATCAAGTCCACCTGCGAATTCATTTATGGTGTGTATACCGCGGATGGATGATTTTTTTTCCTTCAAGAGTTAAAAGGCTGACATATAAATCTCTTCACTCAAGGGTTTGGATGTGACCTTTCTAATTTTGAATTTGCATGTGGCGCCAATAGCTTTTGATGTGCACAGTAAAACACAGTGATGGCAGAGCGACGTGTATTGGCACTCAAATGGAGTCAGCAAGTACCTGGGGGTGCGCAGAGGGACAAAGTCCTGGGTGCATCCGATGATGGGCCCATGTCGAGGACAACGGTTTCTTTTTTTTCTTTTTCTTCTCTCTCTCTCTCTTCCATACCTCCCCGTCGCCCCCAACCCCCACCCCACCCCCACCCCCGCCTATCCTTTCGATAAACCCTCCTCCTCTCTACCCCCTCATCTTCACTTCATGTAACTGTCTGGATTTGGAGGGATTGTCCCAGCTGGCCCGAACTCCAGCAGGCTGGTGCAAACGGTGGAAAGCAAAGAACGGGTGCAGTGGAAAGGTCTGAGGCGGCTGTAAAAAGGGAACAGGAAATACGCTGTGGTCAAGCCACACATGCATGGGCTCCATCCGCTACGCGGTATCTGCCCTAGACCCACCAAAGAAAAAGGAAGAAAAAAAAAAAAGGGGGGGGGGGGGGGGGGGGGGGGGAGGCATGGAGATGGGAGCTTTTTGGTTTTTTTTTCCTAATCTTTTGCAAATCTCAATTTTTTTCTCGCCCCCCCCCCCCCCCTTTTTTTTTTTTGCCCCCCCCCCCCCCCCCCCCCTTTTTTTTTTTTTTTTTAACCCTAACCATTGACCATACTTGTATCAAGGCAGAAATACGGACAAGAATGTCCACAGGGGTCAGGGTTGTTTTATCAGCAGCTGGCACGGGTTCCGAGGGCTGGGGGCTGGGGGGGAGTAGGGGTGGTGATGGTAGGGTGTGTGTGGATGGGGGGGGAGGGGGGGGGGGGGGGGAGGGACTGGGAAGGAAGGGCTAGCAGCATGCTGACCAATCAGATCAGCGCTATCAACCTCCCTTATCCCCCCTCCCCTTTTTTTTTTTTTCTTTTTCTACCCCACCCCCCCCCCTCCCCCCCGATGTTCAGAGAACCAGTATTTGCATGAACACGACGCGTGGTGTAATTGTCTTGGGGGTTCTCTTCTTGTCGCCATGCCAAGTGGAAGATACTGCATG
The DNA here is from genome assembly GCA_016801955.1 of Conus betulinus. Classification (NCBI taxonomy): domain Eukaryota; kingdom Metazoa; phylum Mollusca; class Gastropoda; order Neogastropoda; family Conidae; genus Conus; species Conus betulinus. Next base: position 117,708 of record JADBJO010000979.1, on the reverse strand, counting down.
CTGGGAGAGAAGAGGAGGTGAAGGCGGGTGTGTGCGTGGGGGATGGGGGTGGTGGAATAGGGGTGTATGAGGGGGGAGGGGGAGAAATTGATGGATTGAAGGTTGAAAGATCGAACTAGGATTTCACGAACAAAAAAGTGTTCACACTCCAGGTACTCGAGTGGGGGGGGGGGGGGGGGGGGGGGGGAGAGATTAGGATGGAAAGAGG
>JADBJO010000979.1:110000-112500 GCA_016801955.1 Conus betulinus | reverse complement strand
TTGGACATAAGCCTGGGTTTTTTTTAGTTTCAGATCAGTGTGAGTGATAGACAGTCTGCTCAACTCTTTCTTTGTGGCGCTCTCGGCATGCTCATCAACCATTTAGTTGCTTCCAATGCCTACATGGTTGGGAACCCAAGCAAAAACTATGCTATATCCATCTTATTTCAGAGAGATGTATAGTGTACATCATCATCATCATCATCATCATCATCATAATCATCATCATCATCATCACCATTAATCCTCCTCCTCCTCCTCCTCTTCATCATCAATCATCATCATTGTTATTATTATTATTGTTATCATTATCATTATTATTATTATTACTACTACCACCACCCTGTGTTACACATGGTGTGACTCTCTCTCTCTCTCTCCCCTCTTAAGTCATGCAGTTTGGACAGTTTTGTTTTTATTTGATTTTGTTTGTTTGTTTTTAATTATCATTATTGTTATTATTACCAATATTTCAAGCTATAACCAGAGCAATACTGGAACAAAGTGATAGGCAGAGAGCGAAATCGGAATTGTTATCAGAGTTCATGGAGTGAAACTTGGTCATGAAAAGGCACGTGACTTCCTCCTTAGGGTCACCCCTCGCTCGATCCTTCCAGCTGTGTCCTTGACCCACAAAGGGAGAAATTCCAGTTCCAAGTTTCCATCATAGTTGGCGGAGAAAAAAAAAAAAACAGTACGAATCAAGTCCTTTGAAGAAAAAAGAGCCGCAGAGAGAATCGGGAGCCATAAAGTAAATCGAAAACAAAACAAAACAAGTTCATGATTTATGCAGATTTCGCCCCCATTTTTCAACTAAGAGCAGAGCTTCGTCTTCCGGTGATCGATCTGGTTGAGCGCGAGAGAGAGAGAGAGAGAGAGAGAGAGAGAGAGAGAGAGAGAGAGAGAGAGAGAGAGAGAAGCACTTGCTGACCGAGGATGAGAAGTCGACAGAGCACGTTTGTTTCCTTGGCCTTAGTCTGGTTGAGTACCTTTGTGTCTTTCACATCAGAGAAATCGTCCCCATTCCCCTCGCCCACCTCTGCCCCGCCCCCCCCTACCTCCTTCCTCACCTTTCGTCTTCTCTCTCTCTCTCTCTCTCACTCCCCCCCCCCTCTCTCTCTCTCTCTCTCTCTCTCTCTCTCATATCCCTCTTTGTCTGTCTTCGCATCTCTTTCTCCAGTCTCTCTGTCCTTTGTCTATATTCGCGTGCTTGCTTCCTTGCCTCCTGTGTCTGTCTGTCTGTCTGTCTGTCTGTCTGTCTCCCCTTGCTCTCCCCACTTGTTCACCACCCTTTCATGTAAGAAATCGCAATCACTCTCAGGACAAAGGAGAATACAGACAGCCATACCTCGGCAGGGCTTGACATGGTTCTTGGACCTCCTATCATGGTTTTAAAAAAATGGATAACAGAACAAGCAGACGAAAGAGAAAACAGGTGTTATTTCCCAACTCCCCACCTCATACCCTTAGTTTTAGAAGTTTTTATTTTATTTTATTTTTTGTCTTTATCCATGCGTAGAGCACAGCCAGGCTCTGTTCTGAAAACAGGACTAGAGAACAAAGAGAGAAAGTAGAGGCATGGTTCTTTGAGTCTCAGTCTTTATGTGGAGCACAGCCTGTCTTTGTCTCTCCCCTCCCCGCCTCCTCCACCTCTGCTCCCTCCCTTTCCCATCGAAAGATTGAAAAGAAAAAAAGAATAGAAAAATAAGCGGTCTACGGAACAAAGAGAGAAACTGCAGAGACAGAGTTCCGCAGTTCCAGACTTGGTTCTTCGGGTGTGCGCGTGCAGAGGAGTAGTGTTAGGGAAGAGTGGAAGTGAAGAGGATGGGTGGGGGGTCAAGGTTGGGTGGAGAGGAGTAGATTAGAGAAAGAAGGGAGGGGGGAGAGGAACGACTGTTGGAGTGCGAAGACTTGGGTCGGTGCGCTGGGCGACAGACGATAAGGTCTTCCAGCCTCCATCGATCCGACTGTCGTGTGATACGGTCTCACTGTCTGGACGCATTCCCAGCCAGCCACCTAGTATGGCGTTCAGATAGTGTCAAGAAATATAAAAACAAAACAAACAAGAAAAATTCGACGGGATGGGGAGTGAGGAAAGGGAGTTGGGGGGAGGAATAAAGAGAGCGGCAGGAAGATGATGAAGGAAAACACTTTTTTTCATGCTTTATACAACATTTCGTTTTGTAGTCAACACGCGGGATTGAGGACTTACATTGAAATACATCTCAGAGGGCATGAATAGGTTTTAATGAAATCAATTCTCCTTCGAACGTTGCAAAAGATGAACATAAATCACGAATGGTTACTGGGCCAGCCTTTGTGAAGCAGCTATGGATATTATATTGTTAGATATCGTAGTTGAAGTTCCTGACAAGACGGGTTTTTACACAGCTGCTACGGTTGAGCCCTTAAGCAAGTTTCTTTTTTCCGTCATCGCGACAACCGCAACAGACGCAAAACAGCTGTTATTTTTGTGTGTGTGGTCATTACCAGACATGGA
>JADBJO010000979.1:95000-107500 GCA_016801955.1 Conus betulinus | reverse complement strand
GTGTGTGTGTGTGTGTGTGTGTGTGTGTGTGTGTGTGTGATTTTGGATGAGAAATTATTGTTCTGTCTGAGACTGACGTTGAGAAATTTGGCTTCGTTCAAACTTTGCCTTTCCGTGATGTGACTCCTGTTTCCTGTGTGTGTGTGTGTGTGTGTGTGTGTGTGTGTGTGTGTGTGTGTGTGTGTGTGTGATTTTGGATGAGAAATCATTGTTCTGTTGAGACTGACATTGAGAAATTTGGCTTCGTTCGAACTTTGCCTTTCCGTGATGTGACTCTGTGTGTGTGTGTGTGTGTGTGTGTGTGTGTGTGTGTGTGATTTTGGATGAGAAATCATTGTTCTGTCTGAGACTGACGTTGAGAAATTTGGCTTCGTTCAAACTTTGCCTTTCCGTGATGTGGACTCCTGGCTTTTTTCTTTCTTATTTTTTTTCCAAGGTCACTTTCAGGTTTGACAACCACACTTATGAAAAGAGATAGAATCATGACAGGTGAAGATTACCAACCATCCTAGGACAGTGGGAGGGGAAAGGGACGCACAATGATACCGCCAGAATATTACAACACATTCAAGGTGGGTCGTGGAAATTTTCAGTTATTTTGTCGGGGGGCACCAGCGGAGTTCAAAACCGCGACTTCCAACCGGTAAACGGACCTGGTAATAATTACCAACTGCGAAGAAGTTTACAGAACTTGGGAAATCATATTGCATGAATCTCTCTCTCTCTCTCTCTCTCTCTCTCTCTCTCTCTCTACCTACCTACCTACTACCTACGCAACGAGAGAGAGAGAGAGAGAGAGAGAGAGAGAGATAGATAGAGAGAGAGATAGATAGATAGATAGATAGATAGATGGATGGATGGATGGATGGATGGATGGAAAGATAGATAGAAAGATGAATGAAAATGAAAACATAGTTTCTGATTCAGCTTCTTTCACTGTACTAACCATTCATCTCCGATGCAAACAGGCACGGGTGTTCGGAGTGATGGCCACCTGCAGCAAGCACGCCTCTGTGAGCCTTTTTGTGAACTTACAGACAGGGCGGTCTGGCCAGGCGTCGGGGGAAATTTACTTCCGGTCATGTAGTCTTGCTGAGGCGAATGAAGTATTTGCAAATTTAAAGAAAAACTTTTTTTTTAATGCAAAACAGGCCTGCTGGTGAAATATCCTTTTTGATATGTTAGCAGACTTTGAATAGTCATCCCGCATCTAAACGAAACTGCGTTTCGATTGATCAGACTGGCTGATAATACTGACTGATGCTCTTTAGCAGATGACACATTGCTCTGCGGGTCTTCCGTCTCACTGCGTCTGTACTTTCATCTTTTCTTCCTTCGGTATTATGTGGAAGAAAATGGGTGTGTCGCCTTCTTACATGTGCCGTGTAACCAAGAAGGCACAGGAAGACCTTCCGGGCATTTTGAATGTAAGCACGAACATTTTCCATTTCAGGTGCAAAAATTCGATGTTGTGAAGACCGAAGTATTTTTGGCCATCGCACGCTAACCCCTTGGCTGTCCTGAACATAATGGATGCGCAGTGGAACCTGTTTGCTTGCCCCCCCCCCCCCCCCCCCCCCCCCCCCCCCCCCCCCCCTAAACACTAACCCGTCTTCGCCAGACGTCCTTTGACGCAAAACAAGGTAAATGTTGTTAGGGTAAGAACTAAGAATGGAATTATTTTCTGATTATGTAAAACTATCATATTTCTCCCATGCAGTGACAGTTATGATAATAACAATGAGAAGGAGGAGGAAGAGGAGAATAATTTTTTAATTTAGTGCTGTTTTTCCTGCCCAGAAGAACAATTTGCCGCCCATTACATCGTCCTGAAGTTTTCCTTCGTTAGGCAGTTAATTTGCCCCATCCTTCCGACTTTTCTGTCTTTTTTCGTTCCTTTCTTTGTTTCTTTCTTCTTTTTTTTTCTTCTTCCTCCGCCCTTCCTTCTTCTTGTGTCCCCGGTCCTCGGCTTGATCTCCGAGGTGAAAGTTTTGCTAATGTGTCCATGGTTTAAGCTCACTCATTCCGTCTGCGGAAATCGTCATTTTCTGTCTTGTTCGTTTCTTTCTTTCTATTCTTCCCCATCTTTGGTTCTTTTCTTGCAGTTTATTCGTTCCTTTATTTCCCCCTTCCTTTCTTCCTCTTTTTTCTTTTCTATCTTTCATTCTTTTTGCCCTTTCTTTCACCCTTACTGTGGTCGCTGTGGTTTTTCCTTCTTCAGGGGGTGGGTTGTGAGTGGGATGTCGTCAGCTGACGCCAGAGGTGTTTCGGCAGTTGGACTGGTACTGTGGCCCATCGGATTGGTGGAATCTATGCACCAGTAATTTCCGGCTTATTCCCCCCCTCCCGGCCCCTCTGGCTCTTTCTCCCCACCCGCGCTGGTCCCTGATTCCTCCCCCTTCTCACTCCTGACTCCTTCTCTCCCCCCCCCCCCCCCCCCCCCCCTTCTGCCCCCCCCCCCCCCACCGCCTCCCTCCTACTTCCCTCTTTGCTATCGCACCTTGCTCCCACAACTTCCCTTCTTTTGCTATTAGCACCTTGCCACCACACTCGGTGTACTTTAATCCCATTTTGTTTTGGCTAGAAGACAGAATCCCAAAATCAGCCAATCACAGCCTCTGAAGCACAAGTGCGCCTGGGCTGGCCGGAGCTGTGATTTGGAGTGCCATTGGCGACGCACGGGAAGAGCCATCCGTTGTTGGGTTGTTTTGTTTTTCGCTTTCCCCTTGGTCTGTTTTCTTTTCCAGTTGTTTTGTGTCTCGATGCACGTCAATTGGCGCTTTACGAACCGATTGGCTATTCTGTCAATAGAGCGCCGGTGAACTGAATGGGATTGGCACAAAAGGGTGCTGCTGAACCAGGACTTTCACTTAGCCCATTTCTGTTCGTACCTCTTATTGTACACAAGAGCGTTTTGTTATTATTCAATTTGTCAGAATATTGATGCTGGTTTGGTAATCGAAAGGGCACTGCATGTTTCCTTGTCATGTGGGATTGTTCTCAGTATTTTCTGCAGCCAATCGGGCCATGATATTTGACAAAAATGTTAGTATGGGGGTACCGTAGGGGTGGGGGAAGGGTGAAGGGAATACGAAAGGATAATGTTTTCCGCTCAACTCGCACCATCAATATAAACATAGTAAGCGTCTTTCTCTCACATCCTGCTCGTGTACCTTATTTTATATGTATCCGGTTGCGCTCTAAATTCTTGGTCATGGTGAGTCATTTTCTCCACGTCACCCTGTGCTCCAACTTTCCCCCCTTTTGTTTATTTTTCAAACATTGCCATATTCTTTCAGTCACAGGAATTGGAGATTCGGTTTTCAGTTGCCCCCCTCCCCTCTTTGTCCCCCTAAGTATTCCTTCATCCATGTTAACACAAATCCTACCAACTCCGGGCACATTCGTACCACACCCCCATTCTTCACTCAACACCGCCCACCACATCCCCCCCCCCCCACCCCCGCCGCTCTCTTCTCTTATCTTCCACTTACTATCTCTCTATCTCCATATTTATTCCTTATCTTTTGTGAAACATAATTATTCTGCCCCAAATACCAAGTTTTTTATTTTTGTGGATTAGTTTTGTGAAGTGTTGGCTTGCAGGCGTGTTAATAAAGTGTCGTTGTTAAGGGCCTTTGTACATGGCGGGACTCCGGGGCCTATGAAGACTACTGATTGTTCTTTGTGTTTTCCTAGTTTTGCATGATTTGACTATGAAGAAGCCGTTAATATTTAAGAGCTGGTATTTTGTTAATTCCGTCGGTGTTTTAAGAGATGTGAAGTTTATCTCAGAAGAGGCTTTAGCGTATACCGAATTTTGTTTAGAGGAAGCCAGTTCCGTCGGTTATATTGTCATAATCACCGTACGCGTAAGAGACCTTTTGATGGGTTGCTTCCCCTTGGTTCTTGGGCGTCGGTTGTGAGTGATTCCCCTTGCTCGCACTTTTGGCGCTTTTCCACTCTTCCATCTGTTTTTCTCCCTCGTTTCCCCCCTTTCCCATTATCTCCCATTCCCCCCCTTCTCCTCTCCCCATCCGTTTTGCGACGCCTCCGTCTTTTGTTCCAATACCCCGCATTGGCACCCGCACAGGGCTTTTCCCACTGGTTGGACCCCCTTGCCCATGTGTGATTCGCCGATATGAGGTTTGTAGGAGATTTAAGGAGAGAGAGATCAGAAGGTTTAGATCAGAAGGTAAAGCAAATAGCGTTCTATTGATTATTTAGGTTTGGAAAAAAAGGATGTGAATAACTGCTCATGGTTCTTTACCCGCCTGTTGAAAGTGAGTGAGTTGGCCAATAGGTCAATACGGAAACACTTAAATCGAACCAAGAGTTCTTTTTTCAGTTTCCCCCCAGATCGGCATCGAACTTTATTAATTTTGCCCTTCCGTCTCATGGTCAAGGAATTTATGCACACAGGGTTTTTAAAAGCTGAGAAATCTTGGCTTCACTTTGGATCAGGCCATCACAGGTGCCCGATGTGACCATTTTGTGATATAGCATCAACCCCACGTGAACATAAGATTTCCTTTTTTTCTGAACTGTAAAGTTCTTGTGATATACACAGGACGCACTTGTAGGTATTTGGATTTTTTTGTCCGATAGGATATCCTTAGATGGGTGGGAGAAAGGAGGGAGCCGAGTGGGCTGCAGGCCAAACAAGTGCCCCGCAGAAGTATCACTGTTTACCAGGCCAAGCTTGGCAGCAGGCAGAGGGGGGTCTTATTTTGGTGTGTGGCCAAGTTTTAAGCGGGTCAGCGACAAATCGAACAAAACGATTTATAGTTTAACGGGAAAAAAACGGCACACTGGAATTCTTTTTAGATTTACAACATTAAAACACCAATACACTGTCTTTTTTAGATTGGGAGATTTAGAATTCCATATTGTCCTGTGAAGAATAGGATTTCGACGAGTGTTGTGATTTTTGGTTCTTCCTTCAACAAATCCTTGAATGGCCATGATATTGTTTAACGGGAAAAAACAAAATGAAGCTCTGGCACACTTGTGTCTTTTTAGATGTTAAAATTTAAAAGACAAACATCATGCCCACTGTTTTTTTACGTCCTTCGGAGATTTAGGAATTCCGATTCTGTGCAATGTGTAAATAATTAAGAATAGGATAATTTCGAAACGAGGTCTGTGTCTGCGAGGGGTTGTGAAGTAGTTTGTGTTGCAGTTCACGTTTCTTGAATGGCAGTGTATTCTTTTGTGGTTTTGCGTATATGTTGCTCTTGTTTGTTTGTGTGTCTTTATTTTCATTATTGATCTTTTTGTCGTCGTTGCCTTCAGTGTGTTTGTTTTTTTTCAAGATTACATTACCATAGGAACATTCTGTGCAATGGGCCATAAAGAATCAACTTCTTCTCTCTCTCGTCTCTCTGTCTGTCTGTCTGTCTGTTCTGTCTGTCTGTCTCTCTCTCCTCTCTCTCTCTATCTCTCGCATCTCTCTCTCTCTTCTCTCTGTCTGCCTGTTTGCCTGTGTGTGTCTTCTCTTTGTCTCTGTATCTCTCTGTCTCTCTGCACTGTCTGTCCAGTATCTATCTCTCTCTCTCTCTCTCTATCTCTCTCTCTCTCTCTCCTCTCTCTGTCTTTGGGTTTTCACTGCCTTTGTGTCTCTCTCTCTATTTGTCTCTGTCTGTCTGTCTTGTCTGGTCTCTCTCTCTCTCTCTCTCTCTCTGTCTCTCTCTCTCTCTCTCTCTCTCTCTCTCTCTCTTCTATCCTTTCTCTTATCTTCTCTGCCTGTGTGTGTGTGTGTCTCTCTATTTGTCTCTGGTATGCTCTGTTTATCTCTCTCTCTCTCTCTCTCTCTCTCTCTCTCTCTCTCTCTCTCTCTCTCTCTCTCTCTCTCTCTCAAGCTCTCTCTCTGAATGGATGAATTACAGATTGTTTCTTTTTGTTTAAACATAATTTTGTTAAATCGTCGTTTCGCCGATTTCTCCCTTTGTTAAATCGTCGTTTCGCCGATTTGTACCCATTACCATACGAACATTCTGTGTAAACGATAATAAAGGGTCAACGTCACTCTCTCTCTCTCTCTCTCTCTCTCTCTCTCTCTCTCTCTCTCTCTCTCTCTCATTCGGACAGTGTCTTAATGTACCTGCCTTTTGTAACATATCTACACTTTTTCATGATTTCATTGTGTTACGTATTATGGATGATGCATGTATGAAACCCCCTTCAGTATGGGGGCTGTGGCCTTAAACTGCATAAAACATTCGCAGTAGCGTCTCTCTTCTCTCTCTCTGCTCTGTCTCTGTCTATATGTCTATGTCTATGACTGTCTCTCTTTGTCTCTGTCTCTCTCTCAGTCTCTCTCTGTGTGTGTGTGTGTGTGTGTGTGTGTGGTGTGTGTGTGTGTGTGTGTGTGTGTGTGGTGCGTGCGTGCACGCGCGCGTGCTCGGCGTGTTCATATGTGTGTGTGTGAGCCCCAGGGAGGTGATTCAGGGTAAGCCGATGAAGGGAAGAGCGCGGGAGTTAGGGAGAGAGGGGTTGCCATAGGTGCGGGTTCTGTTCACCGCGTCACAGTGAGTCACACAGAGAGAGAATGGTCACAGGAGAAGGCTTAGGAAGAGAAAAGAACGGGGATGTTTGGGGGGGGGGGGGGGGATGCAAAGGTAGAGGATGGGGAGGAGGAGGCTATGATGGACTTCATTGTGGCTTTGCTGAAATGCGAGGGCAACGGAAGGTGAGGGTGGCCTTCTGTATCTTTTTTCTTTAGTGTAGGCAGCCAAATGAGGGTGGCCTTCTGTATCTTTTTTCTTTAGTGTAGGCAGCCAAATGAGGGTGGCCTTCTGTATCTTTTTTCTTTAGTGTAGGCAGCCAAATGAGGGTGGCCTTCTGTATTTTTTCTTTAGTGTAGGCAGCCAGATTCGACAGCTTAAGGGATTCTGCTGCATCCTTTCTGTCGACAAGTACTTCGACAGGATGAAGATTCTTCCAGTTTCGAGATCCCCAAGACAACCGTAGTGATACGCATGCGCGCCTTTGCATGTTTTCGCTTGTGCTTGGCTTGCAGAAAAGAAGAAAAAGAAATACCCGAAGGTGCTGGGGAGGACCCAGAGAAGCACCGTCTTCACCTGCCTTTAGAGCAGTCCTGTACCACCCTTGGCTTGCACAATATAAGTACGCGTGTTTAACAGATCGTGCGTTTAGTAAACTGTGCCTGTGTTTGTGCATGCGTGTGTGTGTGTGTGTGGTGTGTGTGTGTGTGTGTGTGTGTGTGTTTAAGCGGCCATCAGCACGCGTTCGTGCACCACGTCGGTGATCCTGTGTTAGCCGGTGTCCCTATCTTACCTATTTTGTTTTGACCATTGACGCTCTAGAGACGACCGTTGCGCCACGCCTACACCCCCTCCCATCCCCTTCCTTCTCCACTCCTCCCCCTTTGCCCCTCTTTCCATATACCCTGCCTCTCCCTCTTCCGGTACCAGCCAGCCGACTGCGAGACTCCTCGGGCATCCGGGGAAACGGAAACTGGACCCCCCTGCCGAATAATATGTTGCCCGTGATCGATAGGCCTTCAGACGGCACTTGGCGTCTGCCCCCCCCCCCTGTTCCCCCTACCCCTACATCCTGCTCCCCTCTTCCCCCTCTCCGTCTCCCCACCCAACTAAACCCCTCTCCCCCTCCCTTCTTCTTGTCGCTTTGACATACGCATACTTCTCCTTCGCTGCCAGACGTTGGGATCGGAGGGAGGAATCCGGAGGCAGAGATCCGGGGGGAGGGATCCTGAGAGAAGAAGGGAGCGTGCATGTGCGTGGGTCTGCCTCCTGTTTTAGAATCCATACAATATAGTATATGCTCTCCACCCCCCACCCCCACCCCCACCCCCCATCCAGCGCTTTTTTTTTTCCCCCTCCGTCCTTGTTTGTCCTTCGCCTTTACCTTGGATTTCTTGTGGTGGTGGTGTCCAGAAGAGGGGGTTGCAGTGGGATGGTCAGTGTGTGTGCATGTGTGTGTGTGTGTGTGCGTGTGTGTGTGTGTGTGTGTGTGTGTGTGTGTGTGTGGTGTGTGCGTGCGTGCGTGCGTGTGCGTGGTTGTGTGTGTGTGTGTGTGCGTGCGTGCGTGTGTGCGTGCGTGCGTGCGTGCGTGTGTGTGTGTGTGTGTGTTGTGGTGTGTGTGTGTGTGTGTGTGTGTGAGATAATAAAAATCGATGATGAGGCGGGCCGGGAGTAGAGGATTTTGGCTGAAAGGGGCAGGGTGTCGGAAGGAGGTTGGTGATGATGGGGGAGTGGGCGGTGTCGAAGCACCATATTTATAGACACATGTATGTGTCTTTCTTTCTTCTGTTTTTTTGTTTGTTTGTTTGTTTGTTTGTTTGTTTGTTTTTTAAGACAAAGAAGGAAATGACACATATTTTTGTTGTCGAGAATAGCCCGTCGTGTAGAAAGCAACAACCGCCGTATTGTAAAAACGCAGCCGTGAAAAAGCGGGCAGGCAATTAACGCCCGAACGTCAAGAACAACAAGAACAGTAATAAGCAACAGGAAAACGATGACAAGGGTAATAACTAACAGGGAAGAGGAGGAGGAAGACGAAGAAGAAAAAAGAAGAAGACCAGCAGCAGCAGCAGCAATAACAACAACAGTGATAACAATAGAACGACAAGAACAACAACAAAAACATTGACAACAACAGCAAAAGCGGTTATGTGTGCGATTGAAGAGCTGTGCTGGCACCAAGACGCAAAGGATGTGCGTGCGTGCGTGTGAGTGTGTGTATGAGTATGCGTGCGTAAATGTGTGCTTTCATGCATGTGTCTGTGTATGTGTGCGTACGTGTGCGTGCGTGCGTGCGTACGTGCGTTCGTTGATTCGTTCGTGCGTGCGTGTGTGTGTGTGTGAGCGCGCGCGCGCGCGCGCGCGTGTGTGTATGTATGTGTGTGTTTGTAACTCTGTGCGTGTGTGTGTGTGTGTGTGTGTGTGTGTGTGTGTGTGTGTGTGTGTGTGTGTGTGTGTGTGTGTAACTCTGTGTGTGTGTGTGTGTGTGTGTGTGTGTGTGTGTGTGTGTGTGTGTGTGTGGTGTGTAACTGTGTAACTCGTGTGTGTGTGTGTGTGTGTGTGTGTGTGTGTGTGTGTGTGTGTGTGTTAGTTTGAAGGAGCTCCCATGTATTTATTGTCTCCCGGATTCTGTTTTGTCTTCGGCTACTCCATATGTTCCCGTAATTGATCCCATACAACCTGCCCTCACCCCTGCGCCTCCTCACCTCTCCATCCTCTTTCCGTTATCCTCTTTCCTCCACATCCCCCCACCCCCCCCCCCCCCCCCCCCCCCCCCCCCCCCCCCCCCCCCCCCCCTCCCTCTCTCTCTTTCCTCTCCCACTAACTCATCACACTCTCTACCATCTTCTACCTCTCTCCACACCCCCCCCCCCCCAACCCTAACCCAATTCTACATCTAGTAGCTCCCCCCACCCTACTCCCCACGCCCTACTCCCTCTTTCTCTTCATTTAGGATTGGGTTCAGCCCAGTTGTAGTTCTTTACAACCATCTTGCTGTCTGGTAACTAGGATCTATAGAGCCCATTTGCTTGTCGTCCGTGGAGTGCAAAGAATAATTCATCTGCTGATCCTCTGCCTATCCCCCTCCTCTCACTCTCTCTCTCTCTCTCTCTCTCTCTCTCTCTCTCTCTCTCTCTCTCTCTCTCTCTCTCTCTCTCTCTCTCTCTCTCAACCACTCCCCCAGTCCTCCTTCCCCTTCTCTCCTATCCACCTCCAATCAGAATCTTAGAAAGACAACAGTTCTCCCTGTCGGCTTGTCTTTGCGTCCGTGTCACTGTCTGTGCGTGCGTGCGTGCGCGTGCGTGCGTGTGTGTGTGTGTGTGTGTGTGTGTGTGTGTGTGTGTGTGTGTGTGTGTGTGTGTGTGTGTGTGTGTGTGTCCCCTCCTTCGTCCCTCTCTCTGTTTTGTTTCTCACTCTTCCTATGTCTTTCTTTCTCTCCTTTGTATTGATGTTGATTAATTAGTATTGATAGTCCCATGGGAGTTTGAGACTCTCCTGGAATGTACGGTCTGGCGGAGAGAGAGAGAGAGAGAGAGAGAGAGAGAGAGGAGAGAGAGAGAGAGAGAGAGAGAGAGACAGGAGACAGACAGACAGACAGACAGACAGACAGACAGAGATAGAGACAGAGGTGAGGTGGTGATCGCGTTTGGCAGACGTCTTATATCAGCAGGACTTCTGTTTGTTCTATTCTGTGTAACATGTACCGGCAAAAGTTAGTTTGTTGCGCTCTGTATGACATGTACCAGCAGGAGTTACACATGTACCCTGTGTAGCGTATACCAGCAGGCCATGTGTATCGCCAACAAGAGCGATCTGTCTCCATCTTTATCATCCAACATTCAGATCAATAACATCGTCAAATTGCCCTGGTTTCTAAGGTCTTAGCCGTTCGCTGACGACGTGCTTGCAAGGTTTAAAGGATAACGTTCGAGGCCATTCAGTTCCAGCTTCAGGTTCCCATTGTTGTTAAGGATGTTGAGGAAACTGGCCTCCGTTCCTCAGGGAGACAGCGCGTCAACTTAACTTTAGAAACGCGTGTTATAGATTTGTTCATCAGCTTTAAAAACGCCTGTGATAGATTTGTTCATCAGCTTTAAAAAGACTGTTATAACTTGGTTCTTGCTTCAGTCCTTTGCATGGTTGATTAATTTGTTACGAGAGCTGCAGATCAGAAAAGAATACTTTCATTCCTTACCAAGATCTCAAACAAGCACAAGCTGTAGTCATACAAAAAAAAACGCATGTATCAAGAGAACTAGAAGATCACAATCCCAACATCAGGCAGTCTTTGGTATCCTTTCCTGTAAACTTGAACAAGGGATGTCAAGGTGCCCCTGATGACTTTCATATGGAAACTGAAGTGCAGTGTGTCAGCATATTACATGCTGTAAGCTTTTTGCTGCTCAGTTGTAATCGTTTTATATTTTCATACATCGTGAAATGATGAAGGGTTTGTAGGAGATAAATGTCTCTCCGGTGGTTACGCTTCTCTGCGGCACTCAGAGTTAACGAAGGACAGCCTACTCACTGCCTGATGTGTGTTCCATTTCTCCCGATGCGACTGCTGCTTTTCTTCCTCCTGGCGCTGCACCACCATGCGGGATGGTTCTTGCCAGGCCAGCTATTCCTGAAACGTGGTACCATCATTTCACCTCTGTCCTCTTGACAAGTGGTGAGAAGGTCGTCACAGGACTAAGAGGCTCGTCTTAGTGTTAAGGACTTACTTGTATGAGCTTTGTACGAGGGTGTTCAAGATCTCATCACCGGGGTTCGGAGTCTTTTTTTTTTTTTTTTTTTTTTTTTTTTTTTTTGAGTTATCGTTCACGTAGTTTCATGTGTGCACAGACATATAAGAAGTGACCAGTGAGTGCTTGGGTCTCGTTTTTTGTCATTCTTGTCACGCAGGATGGTCTTCGGCTTTGGTTGACTCTGAGGTACTATGTTGGTTGACTCTGAGGTTGTGTGATGTCCTGGCCAGGACTTACTTTTGGGATCTTTCATCCTGCACGTGTAGTCACCTGACGGTTTCCCCCGTTTTTTTGTTTTTTTTTTTCGTTTTTTTTTTTTTTTGTTGTTTGTTGTTGTTGTTGTTGTTTTGTTATCTCTTCACATGTGTGCGGGGCGAAGCTCCATGGTAAGCAGTGTGTCAGAGCCCCTCCTCCCCACTCTCCCACCCTGTAATCTTGCCTCTCCTCCCCACTGTCCCACCTTTACACGCTTACACCAGTGTTACAAATATCTTCTGGGACCCTACGTGATGGATGGATCCTTTACCACTGCTTCCTGTGAAGTTCTCGATTGAAGATGGTGCACTTGAGAAAGATTCAGAGTAAAATGCATGTGTTTGTCTGTTAAATTGTGTGTGTGTGTGTGTGTGTGTTTGGGGTGGGGTAGGAGGTGCATGCGTGCGCGGATGCGGACCTGTATGTGGCTGGGGGGTGGGGGGGGGAGGGAGGGATAGGAGGAAAAGAACCATGTAATTTTTTTCAGAGAAGCTGCTGTAGTTATTGAAACAAGATAAATCAGAGAAGACAGTGCCGACGAAAAAAAAAAAAAAACCGCACGCGTGTGGTCTTTATTACCACCTCTTAAATCAGAGGAAGACGTTGCCCATGAACTCGCCCCCTTCACGTTGAAGGACCAGGGAGGTGTGATGAGGCGTGGCCGGCGGCTCAGCCAGGCGTTCCCTCTGGAAGCTGCTTCATCGGGAGATTTCTGGCACCAGTGAGCCTGAGGGGCCTGTCAACCAACAGCAACGTGGTTTAAGGCTGTAGCGAGGCGAGGGGGTCGTTGAGGTGGATTTGACTCACCTGATTTATGAACCTGACTGGGTTGCTGAGCTGGGGGTGTGTGGATGGTTGACGTGGCGTGCTGTGTTTTTGTGTGTCGGATTAAAGGTCGGATGTTTTGGTCGGAGGTGGTTTTAGCATGTCTCCGTGTGGGTCAGTATGGGTCTGTGTGTGTGTGTGTGTGTGTGTGTGTGCGTGTGTGCGT
>JADBJO010000979.1:85000-90000 GCA_016801955.1 Conus betulinus | reverse complement strand
ACCACCATCACCACCACCACCACCACCATCACCACCCCCCACCACCCCCACCCCCTCCACAAAGCGGTTTCCGATTGCCTATTAGTGTCAGATGAGGAAAGTGAAACTATGCCTGGCATGCAAGGTTTCCCTTTTCAGCAACATGGCGACCGAGCTTTATTGTTTTAATAATGCATAGGGTGCTTGGTTTGCCTCGCTATTTTTTTTTTTTTTTTTTTTTTTTCCTCGCCACTTTGTTTTCTTTTTGCAGTCCTCGCCAGCCTAATGGAGATGATGTATATTGTCACTTGTTATGTAAGGGCGTGGAAGAGGATGAAGGAGAAGGAGACAAAAGGGAGGGGACTAGGAAGGGGTGGGGTGGGTTAGACAAGAAAAGGACGTTGGGTGGGAGTAGAGAGGAGCAGGTGTCCGTATTTGATTCTTGCATATGAACTAGATCTTTCCTCATAAGAATGGTACTGTCTGAAGAGGTTGTGTTTGTTAGTTGTCCGTTTTCCTTCGATTGCTTGGCTGTTTCGTTTTGGGTTCTATTTTGTCATCATTGTTTGTTGTTGTTTCTTTTTAAACCTGTCAACCTCAAAAGTTGTCCATATTCAGAGTTTGTCTATGTGTTTGTTTACTTTTGGGGGGAGGGAGTAGGTTGTGTGTAGCGGGAGCGGGAGTCTTATCGAGTGTAAAGAGGCATTCGTGTTTTTTTTTTTTTTTTTTTTGTTTGCTTTTGTTTGGTTTGGTTTGGTTTGGTTTGGTTGTGTGTGTGTGTGTGTGTGTGTGTGTGTGTGTGTGTGTGTGTGTGTGTGTGTGTTGTTTTCTTCATTCCACACTTTCACTTCAGAGAAACCCCACCTTGCGCAAATCATGAATTTTGTGTATATATGAATGGCTAAACCATGTGCTAATAATAACTAATTCTATGCATTGTTATTAGCTGATCTCCAGAACCTTGTTTTTATACTTTAAAAAAGAAAAAAAACAGAAAGAAAATAGAAGAAAAACGTTAAAGTCCTATAGGTAGTGGCCGGAGGGACAGTGAATTATCAGAGATCCACGGTGTCTGGAGTTCGGCATTGTGGATGGCGGAGCCCATCCCTCTCTGTCCACCCTCTCTAACCTTCCCTGAACTGAAGCAGGTACCCACTTACTGCTGGGTGGACACAGAGGATTTTAAAGCCGAAAAAAATCCCCATCCCACGAGTGGTTTGAGCTCACGACTACCAGCTCCGCGGGAAACGCTCTAAGTGGTTTGAGCTCACGACTACCAGCTCCGCGGGAAACACTCTAAGTGGTTTGAGCTCACGACTACCAGCTCTAAGTGGGAAACGCTCTAAGTGGTTTGAGCTCACGACTACCAGCTCCGTGGAAACGCTCTAAGTGGTTTGAGCTCACGACTACCTGCTCCGCGGGAAACGATCTAAGTGGTTTGAGTTCACGACTACCTGCTCCGCGGGAAACGCTCTAAGTGGTTTGAGCTCACGACTACCTGCTCCGCGGGAAACGCTCTTATGTTTTTTTTCCAGGGTGAAGAAAAATAAACCGAAATATTAACTGACAAAGGTCTCTGAACCTCCTGAGTTCCGAAAGAAAAGTCGCAACCTAGAGTTAATGTTGCTTTGTATGTGTGCATGTGTGTGTTGTGTGTGTGTGTGTGTGTGTGTGTGTGTGCGTGCGCGTGCGTGTGCGTGCGTATCGTGTGTGTATCTGTCTGTGTGCATGTGTGTGTGTGTGTGCTTGTGTGTGTACGTGTGTGTGTGTTGTTGTTGCTGCTGTTGTTGTTGTATATCCGATTCATAAAGGTTTTGATGAAAAAAAAAAATTGAAATCTAATTATCTGTATCTGTTGTGAAAAGTACACTGAGAATGTTGTAATTTCATTGTGATTTTGAATTATATGAAAGGGAAAGGTGTTCTGTAGGTTGCTGGAATTGTACACGATGATATTCTGTAGGTCACTGGAATTGTGTTGAGTGTTGTTTACATAGGTCACTGAAATCGTATGAAATGTTTTTTTGTATAGACCACTGGAATAATACAGAATGATGTTCTACAGATCTGTGGAGTCAGGTGGCATGGTGTTCAATAGTCACTGGAATCGTATGGAACGATGTGGTGAAAGACGTTGGAATCGTTTGGGATGGTGTTCAACGGGCTACTGGAATCGTATTGCGTAGTATTCTATAGGTCACTGAAATCCAATGTTATAGTGTTCCACTGGTCACTGAAGTCGTTTGAAGTGGTGTCCTCTTGGTGAGTGAAATTGTGTTGAGTGGTGTTTTATAGGATACTCGAATCATACGAAGCGGAGCGCAGTAGATCACTGGAATCCTATTGTGTGGTGCACCGTAATGTATTGTTGTTGATATTGAGTTGCCAGCCATGTCTCCATGGACAGAGATGTGCAAGTGAGATATTGCGATGTTGAAAGAGTACTTTATTGCTTTGAACACAAACCCAGTTTCCCCTTTGGGTGGAGAGGGAAAGGATAGAGGGTTGGGGGGGTGGAGTGGAGCGGAGGGGAAAGGTAACTTGGAGGGACTAGGAGTGTGGTGGACAGATTGTTAGCGATAAAGCTTCCATTCACGGGTATAGCTTCTGGCTTTTAACTCGTTTGGCGCAAATTTGACTTGTTACACATGGCCAGGCATGTGATTTTGCTGTGTTTTTCCCTACTAAACCTATTTTGCGAATAATCTGAGTGTTTGTTCCTCTCCCTAAATGTTTCATCATCTTCTCTCTCTCGTCGTCATACACATCGTGTAAGTTTGAAACATGGAAGAGGAGGGAAGGAACGCAGTTTAGAAAGGTATCTGTTTTATTTGATCAGTATTTGTGTGAAAGATGGTCACTACGACTGATTAAAGCTGTCAGAAATTGCTGTTGGGGAAATTTCAAAACTTTTTAATTGCTGTGTTGTTATAAAGGAGGAAAAAGGCCTCGATGTCACTCTTTGAAAGGTGATTGCTTTTTTGTCTGATACATTGCCTACTCTTAACACAGCAGGTAAAGGCAATGACTGGCAGATGAGAAACGTATGTTTATAACTTGAAAAATGTATGTGACACCTGCCTTGATGAATATGCGAGGAAAATGTTTTACCATAATTGCTCTCTCTCTCTCTCTCTCTCTCTCTCTCTCTCTCTCTCTCTCTCTCTCTCTCTCTCTCTCTCTCTCTCTCTCTCTCTCTCTCTCTCTCTCTCTCCCCCCACCTCTCGTTCCACCTGCTTTATCCCTTCCCCTCCCTCCCCCCTCCCTCTCCCACATTTTCTCTCTTATATTGTCACTTACTTTTTTTTCTCCCCACCCCCTCCACTCCCTTCTTTCTGCCGTTCAGTAAGTAAGACTGACAGGGTAAAACTGAAAAAAAAAAAAAAACAACCAAACCTTCCCCACCAAGGTCCAGAAACTAGCCAGCGAGCTAGCCAGCAACTAACTTGTAGCAGCCAGGGCCTTCCTCTTGTCGTGTCTCCTCGCTGCCAGAGAATGTGACGGATAATTTGCCTTCGGTCGGTACGGCTGCCGCTCCCTTCCCATGATTGGCACCTGTCCCTCGCTTTTTGCCGTGACGGACACCTGACCCGGATTTTGTTTGTTTTTTTTGTTTTGTTTTGTTTTGTTTTGTTTTCTTTTCTTCTTCTTCTTCTTCTTCTTCTTTCTTCTTCTTCTTCTTCTCTCTCTACTACTACTACTGCTGCTGCTGCTGCTGCTGCTGCTGCTACTACTACTACTACTACTACTACTACTACCACCACCACCACCATCACGACAGTCACCACCACCACTACTACTTCTACTATTTGTACTACTACTACTACTACTACTACTACTACTGCTTCTACTATTACAACTACTACTACTCCTCCTGCTCCTCCTTCTTCCTTCCTCTCCTCTTCCTCTCCTTCTCCTTCTACTTTATTTGAGGGGGATGGTGGGTGGTGGTGGGTGGGTGATGTTTCGTTACATTCAGGTTTAACGTCTCCATATACCAACGGTGACATGGCGGAGAAGGATAAGCATCCCTGGAGAGTGAATGAGGGCGGCGCTGTTGACATGGCGGAGAAGGATAAGCATCCCTGGAGAGTGAATGAGGGCGGCGCTGTTGACATGGCGGAGAAGGATAAGCAATCCCTGGAGAGTGAATGAGGGCGGCGCTGTTTGACATGGCGGAGAAGGATAAGCATCCCTGGAGAGTGAATGAGGGCGGCGCTGTTGACATGGCGGAGAAGGATAAGCATCCCTGGAGAGTGAATGAGGGCGCGGCGCTGTTGACATGGCGGAGAAGGATAAACATCCCTGGAGAGTGAATGAGGCGGTGCTGTTGACATGGCGGAGAAGGATAAACATCCCTGCAGAGTGAATGAGGGCGGTGTGCTGTTGACATGGCGGAGAAGGATAAGCATCCCTGCAGAGTGAATGAGGGCGGTGCTGTTGACAGGGCAGGGCGGAGAAGGATATGCATCCCTGCAGAGTGAATGAGGGCGGTGCTGTTGACAGGGCGGAGAGAAGGATAAGCATCCCTGCAGAGTGAATGAGGGCGGTGCTGTTGACATGGCGGAGAAGGATAAGCATCCCTGGAGAGTGAATGAGGGCGGCGCTGTTGACATGGCGGAGAAGGATAAGCATCCCTGGAGAGTGAATGAGGGCGGCGCTGTTGACATGGCGGAGAAGGATAAGCATCCCTGGAGAGTGAATGAGGGCGGTGCTGTTGACATGGCGGAGAAGGATAAGCATCCCTGCAGAGTGAATGAGGGCGGTTCTGTTGGCTTGATCTATTTTTAAAATTTCTTCTGTTTTTCTCTTCCTAACCCAGCCGCTCCTTTCGTTTCATCAACACCCCCCCCCCCCCCCCCCCCTTCCTTTTTCTCTTTCCCCCCACCGGTCCAACGTCTTTCACTCTCTCCTCGGCTGAATGTCTATTCGACCGACCCCCTCTCTCTGTCTCTCTCTCTGTATCTCTCTCTCTCTCTCTCTCTCTCTCTCTCTCTCTCTTCATTGCACCTCCACCCTGC
>JADBJO010000979.1:70000-80000 GCA_016801955.1 Conus betulinus | reverse complement strand
TAATTTTCGGCCACGTGTGCCTTTTTTCAAGAGAAAAAAAAAAAAAAAAAAAAAAACAATACAACTACGTGATGTCCATCTTTGGCAACTGGTCAGAGCAAAAGAATTGACGTCATACATATATTCAACTTATACGATAACATGAGGGATCGCAGTTTGAACGCTTTAGATGGATAAATCGACAAATTCCTGACCTTTTTCATGAGTACAGGCCAAAAGAAGTGCTAATCTGAAATGATTTCGGACTTTGTAATGCTTCAACGATATATACTGAGCTCTTAAGTTTTTTGCAGGACAGGGACAACTTAACACAAAATGCACTTCACTTTCTATCTCCTCTCTGCAAAGCTGGGCATATGAGGAAAGGGGGGTATTTATTTATCTGCTAGTGAGAAATGGAACTTACAATGGAATAAGAATGCCTATTGTTAACGCGTTCAAGTGCCCAGCAATATACTTCTCTACCAGGCTTAGTTTTGTAGCAGCCTGCAATAACCTTTCCAGCCGAGCCAAAACTGCTCATGTTCAAAGGAGTTAACTTATACGAGTATCATGATAAGCAGGAAGGGTTTAAATGTGTTGTTTTTGATGTTTTTCAGTGAAGTGTGACGATTAGGGGTATGATCAGATTAGGTAAGGGTTGCGGGTGAGGTTCAGGTTAGGGTTAGAGCTAAGGTTAGCTGTGGACAAAAGTCGCAGGCGATAGAATTTCATATAACGATTGAGCAAACAAACGTATATTATTTCAGACTCATGGACAAATTATCCATTAACCACTGTTGTTTACGAATTCATATCCATCTATGACGAACTGTCATAGAGTAGTATAAGACTTTCTGGTGACAAGACCACTGACATTTCTTTTTTACCGTGTCGTTTCTTCTTTCTTCTTTCTTTCTTTCTGTTTCTTTGTTTTTTTCTTTCTTTCTTCCTTTTGTTTCTTTTCTTTTCTTCCCACTTGTGATTCTTTTGTTCTGTTTCATTTTGTATTTCGTTCTGTTGAGGCCATGCTGGGCAGTAACTCTTTATTCTATACCTACCGTTACTTTGCCCCCTGGCGGGGAAACGTCTTCACTCATGATCAGACCCACAGCATGGATCCTAACTTTCAGGTCGACCTGAACGGAGAAGTGCGCTGTGCCGTAAGCCTCCAAGTTTGTCCACAACAAGTGTTCACAGCGACCGCGGTAGCCTGCCTGTCCTTTGCTCCGAAAGCGGAGTATGGGTGCCTGAACGATGGGTGTGGGGGTGGGGGATCAAGATAGGCTTCCATGAATTAATACAGGGGAGTGAATGTGAGAGGTGGCGCTGCAGTCTCCCTGTTTCTCTGTGGTCTTACTGGCTCTGTCTCTGTCTGACATTTGTCTGTGTGTCTCAAATTCTCTCTCTCTCTCTCTCCTCTCTTGTCTCTCTCTCTCTCTCTCTCTCTCTCTCTCTGCTCTCTCTCTCTGTCTCTCTTTCTCTGTCTGTCTGTCTGTCTCTCTCTCATCTCTCTCTCTCTATCTATCCTCTCTCCTCTCTCTCTCTCTCTCTGCTCTCTCTCTCTCTCTGTCTGTGGCTGATCATTTGTTTGCCTTTACTGTCTGTCCGTTTGACCATGTCACACAGACGCATCGACATCGTGTCAAATCAGCAGCAGAATAATGATTGTTTGATCAATAGATCAGCAGGACGCTTTTCGCCATGATGGAAGGGCAGTGTACATTCTAAGGCACTTGCATGTATGCTGACGATCGCACACACACACACACACACACACACACACACACACACACACACACACCACACACACACACACACACCACCACGCGCGCACACACACACACACACACACACACACAACACACACACACACACCACGCGCGCGCGCGCGCACACACATACACACACACACACACACACACACACACACACACACACACACGCACGCACGCACGCACGCACGCACGCACGCACGCACACACGCACGCACACCACACACACGCACACAGAATTTGGAAGGAAGGCGGAGGAGGAGGGGGGTGGGAGAAAAGGGAGGCTAAACTCGACGAATGGAGAGAGATGATAGAGATGCCAGATCGATCGGTCGGGTCGGTGCCAGAACTAATGTTTTAATTCTCTCTGCACATACATGTAATGGCTGGCTGCTTGCCGCGAGCTAGACCGCTGCAAGGCTGGATCTGCCTGGTGGAGGGGTATCCGTTTCCAGGATCCAGAGGAAAATGGTTTTGCCCGGTCATCCCTTAGGCAATGCAAGGGATTGAAGAAAAAAAAAAAAAAAGAACAAGTCGGGGAAAAAAATGAATTGTGTCTGTGGGACTGTTAGTTTGAATCTCTTTCGTGGCCTCGTCTGTGGTGGCACGATCTTGGGCCTGGCACTAACTAGAGGGACAGAAAGAGATGAAATAAGAGCTACTTCCCTGACACCTGGACCTTGACAGTGCACTCGACAGACATTCTTCTTACTGGAATTACTGTTTATATTGATTTTTGAATCAAACGAAGTTTGTTTGTCATCAGTAAAATAAAATGATAAGATGAGACTATTTGTTGCTGCTTCTGTCTCCCCCCCCCCCCCCCCTCCCTCCTTCCTCCTCCTTCCCTGTTCCCTTTAAAGGGCATCTTTCTATCCCCAAACGGTCCCTTCTCTTCCCCAACCCCCTCCCCTCCCGCTCTCCCCCCTGCCTCATCTTGCTTCCATCCATCGTTTTCCCGCTGCCCTCCTCCCTTCTTCATTTCTCTTACGGTGTAATGCTGTCTCTGTTGTCGCAGAAAACAGAATGACGTATTCAGACATCGGAACTGGCAGATGGATCTCTCACACACACACACACACACACACACACACACACACATTCGCGCGCGTTTGAAAGGAAGCGAGAGTCGCTCACACAATCACTCGCACATATTTACATGCGCACGCGCGTACACACACACACACACACACACACACACACACACACACACACACACACACACACACCACGCCACAAAACACCACAAACCACGCCACATCACACACACGCGATACGACGAGATACACTCAACGCACAATTTTCACACTCATTCGCTCGATTACCATTCAGAAAACCATTCAGAAAACAGCATGTAAAATCATCGCCCAATATAGAGAGTACCAACAGTGAAAGAACTGACTAAGTACGGTACATGAGGGAGTCTATATAGTGTTCAAGTTTCGACATAACAAAAGATTCTGCCCCAACAGTGCGCGGGCCGAACACCCTTACCCAGCTCTGCAGCACTGCAATTTTACCGGCTTCGCACAACTTCGGGCGGGACAGTGTTGTGTGGGTGTAACGTGCGGGATGGGCGTTGGGGGGAAAGAGATCTTACAGGGAGCAGAACTGAGGGAGGTGGGGGGAGGAGAGTGGCAGTTGCGGGGGGGGGGGGGGGGGGGGGGGGGGGGGGGGGGGGGGGGGGAAGGCGGGGGGGGGGGGGGGGGGAGGTGCCGTCGTTGGGGGGGAAGGAGAGGTGGGGCCCGGGGTGGAGGGGGATGGGCGTAGGCGTGGTCTTGTTTGCAGTGGTCGTCGTCGTCGTCGTCAGTCATGGATCGATGTCGAGCGTAACGGCCAGTGCCGGTGCCGGTGCCGACCAGCATCACAGAGGAACGGCCCGCCACGCAACCCGGTCGGTAGGTGGCATGTTAGTATGGGTATGGATGTGCTCGGCTCACAGCAGGAATCGTCTTCCTTCCATCTCAGTTTCGGACCCCCGGGCACTAAGAACACACACACACACCACACACACACACACACACACACACACACACACACACACACACTCACATGTACGCACGCACGCACACACACACACGCGCGCACACACAGACACATACGCACGCACGCACGCATGCACGCACACACAAACACACAAACAAACATACGCACGCAATTATGCACGCACTCACCCGTGCACGCACACACACACGCATGCACGCACGCGTGCACGTGCGCGCGCGCGCGCGCACACAACACACACACACACACACACACACACACACACACACACACACACACACACACACACACACACACACACAACACACACACACACACACACACACACACACACACACACACACACACCACACACACACACACACACACACACACACACACACACACACACACACACACACACACACACACACACACACACACACACACACACACACACACACACACACACACACACGCACACGAGTGCACGCGCCTCTGAACCAGACGAGTAGTTGGTGTTATCTATTACCTTGATCTTGATTTTCTCTTATCACTTGTATACATTGTCTGCCTACATGCACTCTCATCCCAGTGTGTCTGTCGGTCTGTATTCTTCTCTCTCTCTCTCTCTCTCTCTCTCTCTCTCTCTCTCTCTCTCTCTCTCTCTCTCTCTCTCTCTCCCTCCCCCCCCCCCCTCTCTCTCTCTCTCTCTGTCTCTGTTTGTCCTGCCTCTCAACCCTACCAGGGCTGGTAATCCCATGAATATTACATGAGCCACATGCGTAATGGCCCCACGTACAATTATACACCCCTTTTCTGGGGTGGGCTCCGATGAAATATGTAGGTGGGTTTTTGTGTTCAAATAAGAGGGGAGAGTGAGGGACGGCTAAAAGAGGAGAGAAAGAGGAGAGCGAGAAGAGAGAGAGAGAGAGAGAGAGAGAGAGAGAGAGAGAGAGAGAGAGAGAGAGAGAGAGAGAGAGAGAGAGAGAGAGAGACTAATATGCTGTTTCAGCCATGGGAGGGGGGAAAATGCTACACTCCGTTGCGTTTTGTGGATGCTGCGTCACCTGCATACGGGCAAGACGTGGTGAAGGCCATGCCCTTCCGTCCCAGCTAACTTCTCGGCGCATCGTCGGCCATTCTCGCCGTCGTTCCAACAACATGAGCTGTTTCTTTCATGGTTCTGGTGTCATCACTAATAACCCAGATGCCACTTTCGGAATGGTGCCACATGATACTTAGAAGCCATGTTCTTCACTTTTCCTTATTTCATTCATTCATTCATTCATTCATTCATTCATTCATTCACACACACACACACACCCTCCCCCAATATCCACATTTACCCCCAGAAAAAAAAAAAAAAGAACGGAAAGGTCCACGAAGTCATCAGAAAGCTCATTTCCGTCCATAGATTATCTTTATTATCCATAGATAATGTGTGTGTGTGTGTGGTGTTTGGTCGGAGAGAGAGAGATAGAGGGGGGGGGGGGGGGGGGGGGGGATTGAGAGGAGTTATCGGGGGAAGGGGGTGGGGGGTGGGGCTTGGCGGTCGGGTTGATTCACTTGACACTTAGTAGATGTCACATTTTTTCCTAGCCGTTGGTGCTGCATGTTACCTAGACGCCGCATACTTTTTTTCGTTCTTTTTTGTTTTTTCTCGCTTAAGTATCACCTAATAGGTCTTAACTAGGCCAGGCACAAATCTGGCGCTGCTGGAGCCACGTTCTGAACGATGGTCCTGCCAGGTCCTCCAACGAAAACTAACCATACAATATCGTTGTAACAGTTTCCTCTACGACGACGTCAGATATAAAGGGATGGGGAAGTGGCAGGAGGAGGGGTATGGAGAA
The DNA here is from genome assembly GCA_016801955.1 of Conus betulinus. Classification (NCBI taxonomy): domain Eukaryota; kingdom Metazoa; phylum Mollusca; class Gastropoda; order Neogastropoda; family Conidae; genus Conus; species Conus betulinus. The sequence goes on along the minus strand of JADBJO010000979.1, from coordinate 74,407 downwards.
GAAAGTGGCTAGAGATGAGGGGATGGGGGTATGCATATCAGCACAATATACTTGTCCCATGAGCTTACGTCACTACAGTGATTACCGCTGCAAGAAAAAAGAGTGAGAGAGTTGAGAACAGTTAGTATCACTGATCTTAATGCTGTTAAGGGAGGTAATGAAGCAAAAGGAAAAAAGAAAAAGCTTATGACCCTAATCAGGCCTGAGAGAACCACAGAATATGAGACAAAATGGTGAACGGAACTAGCAGCCGCGATGCTAAGGTTAGCGTCGCTGTCTTGCGGGCCGGCAGGTTGTGGGTTCGATTCCCATTCGGGAAATTGTTTGTGGGATTTGTTTTGGCTCCGACCAACTCTTGCCTAGAGTTCAGTGTGCTGTGTTCAGATTTAAGATTCTAACCACTCAAACGACTTTCACCCACTAATTGGACGCGTCTCTGAGAATGCTGTTTGAATTTCCTGACCAACACAGCATACCTGTATCTCTCGAGTGTGGTTGATTTCGTGATAAACAAGGAAGAAAGGTAGAGTGAAGCCCTATGCTGGGGTCTCTCACCAGAATGAAACTCCGTAATCATCTTGATCCTTTCTGATCATCATTACTTGTGTTTCAGAGTCTCATATTCTGTGGCTCTTCATGCCATGCTGTCGTGGTATAACGGGCGCAGCACATGAGGGAAAAAAAAATACACACACACACACACACACACACACACACACACACACACACACACACACACACACACACACACACACAGAGAGAAACAAAGAAACCAAAAGTTTGCTTTTAATTACGGCAGTTTTTTTTTTCTGGATTACAGCATTCTGCTTCGTTGCAAACTAGTCTTGTAAAGACCAACAGCCCGTGCAGTGAACCTGTTGATACAGACCGTACGCATAGAGTCGTATGTTATGGGTTTCCTGAGTCTCAAGTACTGTTTTCATGAGTCATGATAATTTTCATGGTGATCACTTATGGCAACCACTTTAGGCTGAAAAGCTAGATCACGAGTAATTAGGCAGCAGCAACATCAGTGACAACTACATTTTTCTTATGAAGAAGAAGTCGGTTATTGTGGGATTTTTAAGCGAGTATGGACCTATATTCCAGGGCTTTTAGGAAAAGTGACATGGTGAGTGGAAGAAGCAGGCCACTTTCCACGAACAACATAAACATAGGAATGCTTTATATTTGGCGTTAAGTGTTTTGATGCATAGCAAGCTCTTGGAGCCCAGCAGAACTGAAATCATTATAGCTCATACTAAATAACCTTCAAATCAATCATTTCACTATTTTTTTTTACGGATCCTTGTCAATGAAACTACTGATGAAATCACAATAAAGGAATCCAGGTATCACCCGACATCTGACGTTAGATTTCAGCCTGCAGCAGAACTCACTCGTGACCCTATCTTTGCGTCACCTGGCCTTCCCCAAATAGTTCCATTCCTTCATTTTAGTCTGTCTGCTTTAAACCATTCCTTTCATTTTAATCTGTCTGCTTTAAACCATTCCTTTCATTTTAATCTGTCTGCTTAAACCACGTAGCGCGTATCTTGATGGGAATGTGAAAAAAAAGGGAAATAACTTTGCAGACACAATAAAGAAGAATTTAGCTATTCAAAATATTTGATTCATTTATTGGAGGCCTTTGCACGTTAAAGGTTTAGTGTAAAAGCAGCGGCGAACGCTCTGAATTCTGTCGCCCATGTTCCATTGTTGCTGTAGTCTGGCAGCGAGCGTTGCCATAGTAGTCTTCAGCGCCATTGTTTGCTGGCCGGCTGCCTCAGCCATACGAGATACACTACATCGAGCACCTGCTGTCCCATTGTCTGGGACAGTGCTGTTTGTTCAGGACATGTAATGACATCTCTGTCCGTTCTACGTGCAAGGCCTGCCTAACGCTCTGCATGTGCTTGGTAATTAACCTGTTCCTGAAAAAAAAACAAACACCCAAGTATCTGGAGAAAAATAATGCATGTCCTTCCATTACAAATAGAGTTATGTTTTTTTCAGTTTATGGGCCTAGCAAACCGATCTAGAGAGCCAAATACTTGATTTGAATCACCAGCCAGCATAACGATCGGGATATCGACTGTCTGCTTTACTAGCACTGTTTCACTCCCATCTTTTGTTTTACTGCCCTCTCTGGTTGAACTGACAAGCTGACCGATGGGGCTCAGTTGCTTTGGGCGTGCCCTCTAGCGCAGCAGGGTCACTCTCGCTGAACGAGAGCTCGAACGCAGATCACCATCCTTGCAGATTTCCGAACATTGTCTTTCGCTGTGGTGTTTCCCGTCCGTTAGAGCCTGGGCAAGGCCCCTTGACTGGCAAAACCCAAACTTGAACTGTTTCGCTGTTTTTCAGCCGTCAGCCAGCTCAAATCATGAGATACCCCCCCCCCCCCCCCCCCCCTTCCTCACCCCTGCACCCTCCCTCTTACTGACTCACATTTTAGCTGTATGAATTTTCATGTCTCTTCTGAGTACATTTCACCAATGGTTCGGGTTGGATCACCCCCTTCTGCCCCCCACCTTCCCCCAACCCCATTCTCCACTGCATCCACTTCTCCTCCCTCCATCCTGTGCCCATTCCGGCCTGTCAGTCAGTAGACTTCCTTCCTGTTTTTTTGTTTGCTTTTCGGTCCGTTGGCATACCTACTGATGGATTTGTGTTTGAACCCTGGCAGCACCCGCCAAGTGAAAAACAAAGGTACTCCACAACCAGCTGCTATGGTGCAATAGTTAGCTTCATGGACTGCGGGGTGGTAGGTGTTCGGGTTCGAATCCCATCTGAGCAATAACGTTTGATTTTTTGTTTGTTTGTTTGTTTGTTTGTTGTCCCCGACCAGCATGTACCCATAGATAAGTGTCTTATGGGCGCAAAACTAACGGGAAGAACAGACTCACATTGAACGGATGCGACTGTGAGAGTCTTGATCAAATATTCTGACCATCAGTGCGATGTCTGTATTTCTCTTGCGGCCGGTTGACGCCGGATATACTATGAAAAGAAGCGTAGAGTGTGGAGCTAACATGTAGGGCCTAGTCTCAAACCAGAATGGCGCTGCATGGCTTCATCTCATCTCCATCCGTATTGATAAGCTCTTTCCACAGAAAAAAGGGCTCAAATTCTGCAGCAAGGGTTTGGCTTGGAACAGGGAATGAGTGGTGTGGGAGTGATCGCCGGTGAGGGGAAGGGGGAGAGGGGGGGAGGGGGCATGGACAATGACACAAGAAGGAAGGGGGAAGGGAAGAGATCTCCGATCTCCCAGCTCAACATGTAAGCAGACCTGTCAGATCTGGCGTAAGTATGTGTGTTTGTGTGTGTGCGCGCGCGTGTGTGTGCGTGCATGCTTGTGTGTATTTATGTGTGTTTGTGTGCGCGCGTGTGTGTGTGTGTGCGCGCGCGCGCGCGTGTGTGTGTGTATGTGTCCGTGGTAAAGTTTGATGATGGCGTTTCCTCAGCAGGTACAAGCATTAGTGTAATCGAACTTGGCAGCATGGAAAAATATTGTTAAGACTTTTAATGTCATCCTACGCATAATGATTTTTTTAACTGAACTGCAATTGCTGCAGATCTATGATTGAGGTTTTTTTTTTTAATTTTTCAACAATGAAATTAATATTACAAAATTGTTATTTTCAGATAGATTGTGACTAGTTACAGCCATTGTGTAACACACTGATGAAGTGCGTATTAAATGATACAGTGTGCAAGCACTGTAACAAAATCAAGTTACATTCTATCGAGATCAGACTATTCAATGCCAGTTTTATCCAGCAGAGATGACGTACTACAACGGTCAAAATATTACGTCATGCTGATGATGCACATTTCAATGTGCAAGGGGTGATGGGTTAAAAAAGAAACTGAAATCACAGTATTGAGCTAAAAGGAAAGTTCCTTTCTGTTCAGTGGACCACGCTGTCTAACAGAAATACATATCTGGTATGAACTTTGCATTTTGAGGCGCACGTGTTGTCATTGCATAACTGGCATGGAGAGGAGCAGTAATCAAGGCTAGGAAATTTCACAGGCCTGTTATTCCTGTTACTAGGGCGGTGTAAGCCAGTTGAGAAGGGGGAGATGATGGAAAGGAGGGATGGGGGGCGGGGGGGGGGGGGGGGGGGGGGGACTGGAGGTGACATGGAGATGAAAAACGGGGAGATGGATGGAGAAAGCCACAGGCTGAAGGTGAACAGAGGCGTGATAGCTGATGCCTCGGGATGTGGAAGAAGTAAGAGGGCCATATAGAAGTAAGAACTTGCTAAGTCGTTGATCGTGTTAGTGCCGACTGTTACCAACAAATCGTGTGCTTGTCAGCTGGTGGTGTTGTCATACCTGTCTTCTTTCCCCCACCTACCCTGTTCCTTTTATTCTGTTGTTGTATGTATCCATCACTTG
>JADBJO010000979.1:55000-57500 GCA_016801955.1 Conus betulinus | reverse complement strand
GTCTCCGGCTGCTGAAAACAACGTGTGAAGCTACCCCTTATTGCGTCCTCTGACGTGCAGAGATGACTGATCAGTCGACAGGGCAGTTCGGCGGGTTGGTTGATGTGGTGGAATTGTTGGTAGGTTAGGTTGCTGGTCAGTTGGCTGGCTAGTTGATTGGTTGGTTAGTTGGTAGGTTGTTTGTGTGGCTGGTTGGCTGGTTTGTTGATAGGCCAATTGGTAGGTTGTTTTACTTCGCTTGTTGGCTGGTTAGTTGGGATAATATGTAGAATTGTTGGTTAGCTAGGTTGTTGGTAAGTTGGCTGACTAGTTGATTGGTTAGTTGGGTGGGTTGTTTGGCTGGCTGGCTGGTTTGTTGATAGGTTAATTGGTAGGTTTTATTTCGCTTGTTGGCTGGTTAGTTGGGATATTGGTTGGTTGGTTGGCTGGTTGGTTGGTTGATTTGATTTGATGGCTGGTAGTTTGTTCAGTTGGCTGGTGGGTTGGATTGATGGCTGGTTGTTTGGTTGAATTATTGACTGACTGGTTGGTTGGTTAGATGACCGGTTGATTGGCTGATTGACTAGTTGGTTGGTTTGCCAGCCGATTGATTTTAGTTCACGACAAAGTTGGTCTTGGAAGGGAAATCCAAAACCTGTCCATTTGAAGCAGCAAGAAGAACAACGGGAGGGGAAGAGAGCGGAAGGGGGAGGACGACGGAGCAGGGGGGAGGGGGCGATAGAGGAAAGGGAGAGGGGCAGACAGAACAGACAGGCAAGAAAAGAAGAAGAAAGAAGAAAAGAAAAGAATAGAAAACGGAAAGAGATGTAGACAGAGAGAGATAAGGCCATGGCTGCAACGGATAGCAAAAAGAGACAGGGATAGAAGTTTCATCTACAAGTGAGAGATACAAAGTAAGTTTGAACCATAATTTTGAGAACAGAGATCGACAAGCTAACAGAGAGAGAAAGAGAAGGTGAGAGAGAGACAGACAGACAGATAGACAGAGACAGAGAGGGGGGGAGAGAGACAAACACAGACAGAGAGAGAGAGAGAGAGAGAGAGAGGTTGCGCCGACACCCTGACAGACAGATAGACAGACAGACAGACAGACAGACGGAGGGACAACGAAAAGGCTTCACCCAAACTATCGTCTAAACCCACGTTCCAAGGTCGAAGAAGTACAATGCTCTTGGAATCCGAGATCTGGAAGGATTTTTTTTTTTCTTTTTTTATCGCCTTTGTCGTCAGCAGCCACTCTCCTCCATCCATTCCCTTCCATCCTTTCACTCTCCTCTCCACTCCACCCCTCTCCACTCCACGTTATCGTCTTTTCCCCCTGGTGCCAAAAAGACGCAGTTTCGCTATGGAATTTTACGAGTTGTAAAAGAAGTAGAGAGCCTGTGGACGGTTCAGAATGTGGTGTGTGTGTGTGTGTGTGTGTGTGTGTGTGTGTGTGTGTGTGTGTGTGTGTGTGTGTGCTTGCACGCGCGCACATGCGGGCACACATCCAAACTTTGTACATGTCTTTTTTATATGCTGTATATATGGGAACATGAGAAGCTTGTTTGAAGAAACCCAAGTTGGGCGAAAATTCACAAGTAAGTAAATACACGTTTGGAATAGCAGTGGCCTGGGTCTTATGACTCCTTTTCTCTTTCTGCTTGCTACTGCAGGCACTATCTGGCCTAAGCCTATCTTTGTGGAGCGGTGCCCAAACTGTATGGAGACCTGAATCAACCTGTGAATAGATAGATAGATAGATCGATCGATCGATCGAGGGGAAGGGAGAGAGATAGAGAAGGAGGAATGTTTATATGCAGAATGTGTGTAGGTTTGTGTATATATGTATGTATTCAAACATGTATGCTAAAAGTGCGCCAACGAGTGCATATTCAGGTTTATGTGTATGCATGTGTTTATACGTATGTACGTCTGCACACATTTCTCTATGTGTATTTAGATTTCACGAACAGTGAAGTTCTAGCCCAGACAACAACACAGCGCCCTTTGAGCGTGTCCACGCTAAAAAAAAAAAAAAAAAAAAAAAAAAAAAAAAAAAAAAAACGGTCAGGGGAAAAAAGCAGCATCAAAAAACGAACACAACATGTTACTCGTGCTCAATTGTCTGCACCAGTTCATAACGTAACACGCACAGCTCAATTATTGACATCCAGAGGTCGGATAAACCCAGGCTGTGCGGAGGTCATCAGCTATTCCGACTGATTTACCTCACAGTACAAATGATGAGAGGTGTGGGGTTGAGGTGGGGGTGGGGGAAAGGGGGAGGGGTGAAAGGGGGGGGGGGGGGGGGGGGGGGGGGGGGGGGGGGGGGGGGGGGGGGGGGGGGGGGGGGACCTTAGCGGTGCCAAATAACTTCCAACCCAATATAAAAAGCCCTATAAGGAAACAAGTCACTGCAGCCTGAGTAGCTGTTCATTGTCGTGGACGTCGACGGTGTAGCTAGATGTCAGATGACATCAGAAAGCCTGGCGTGTTGTTTACACGTTCTTGAAAAGAA
>JADBJO010000979.1:47500-50000 GCA_016801955.1 Conus betulinus | reverse complement strand
CATTGCATTTCATTTCATTTTATTGAAATAAATCTAAGCTCTTGAAAGCGTAACCCGCACACACACACGCACACACATTATGTATATATATATATATATATATATATATATATATATATATATATATATATATATATATATATATACATAATGTGTGTGCTCTCTGTGTGTGTGTGTGTGTGTGTGTGTGTGTGTGTGTGTGTGTGTTGTGAGAGAGAGAGAGAGAGAGAGAGAGAGAGAGAGAGGGAGGGAGGTATCTACGCCCAGGGAATGATCTGAGGGCTCATATGAACAAAACAATATCTTACACGTCAATGTTTTCGCCTTAGATCATTGTATTGTACTGTATTATGTTTATTGTTTTGTATTGCATTGTATTGTATTGCATGGCGTTGTGTTGTATTGTATTGTTTCATGGCCCCAGCAGATTTCTTTGTATGAAATAGAAGCTGCTCTCCCCCAGGAGGGTGTGTCGCCATGCTTCAGAGCCTCCCTTTCTTCTTCTCCTCCTTCTTCTTTCTTTTCTTTCTTTCTTTCCTTTCTTTTCTTTCTTTCTTACTTGGTTTCTTTTTTTTTTTCGTCTTTTAGTTTACCGATCCAAGTGGATCATGATACATGATTTTTTGTCGAACTTTATGAGGTGAACTTTATGAGGCATACATACATGATGAACTTATAAACTTTATAAGGCGTACATTTTCAAACTTTGATTAGGTGCCGCGTGAGTATATATGGGCAAAACATCGTTGAAAAGGGGGGAGAGGAGGGGTGCACGCCATCCAGGAAATGTTGGTTCGAATCCCGGCAGCACTATAGTGTGTCTGACAGTTGAGAAGGGCGTCTAAGAGCGGCGACCTAACTGCTGCTGCCCAGACCCCATACAGTGTTAGTTCAGGTCCGAAAAACTCGTCAGAATGGGGTTTCTCCTCTGGAGACGTTCTGCTGTCAGTTTCTGTCTAGAATTTCTTTCCACATGGCAACCAGCAGCTGAGAAGAATCCTTGACCTGACACACATACCATTAGAGAGAGAGAGAGAGAGAGAGGGGGGGGGGAGGGAGGGAGGGAGAGAGGAGGGAGGGAGGGGGAGAGAGAGAGTTTATCACGTATCAATTTTAATTGGCAGCACAATGCTGCTTTTCAAAAGCCGGGAATCCTTTCTTTTACTATTGATAACGCAGCAGTGATATTTCAAGACGTGCACTTTATTTATTTGCATTTTTATACATTTATTAACTATGGTTGCAAGCTAACACATGCTTTCATTATCTCTGAAAGCACGCCTCCCGATCGTAATTCATTGTCTCCGATCAGCTTTCGCGGAACTGATCCCTTATTGAGATGGGGGAAGACAAAATAGAAGCCCTGTTTGAAATTAACGGGCGGAGGGGGGCGGTGAAATAAGCCATGCTTCCTCCCGTAGTGCTCTGCATGTCAGTCTCCGCTTCCCCCCCTCCCCCTTTCCCCCTCCCCCCCGCCTCCTCCTCCTACCCACCCGACGACGTTCTTCAAGGAAACTGCTTTTGTTTATATCTTTTGTCGACCAACCCAACCCCCCCCACCCCCCCCCCCCCCCACCCCACCTCCCATTCCCACCCTCAGTGCCCGCTTTCCCCTTCTCAACACGTAAACCCACCACCTCCTCCCTCCTACCTCTAAATCCCTAACCTCCTCTCACATACTTTTCCTTCCCCTCTACCCCTCCTCCCCCTTTTAATTTTTTTTGCGTCATCTAATCTAACTCTAATCAACGTCACCTTTTCAGAGTCAATGTAGCCTTAAGTTCAAAGTGTTGCCCGTTCATGGGGCGTGGCATTTTGATGATGGACAGCTGGAAGAAAGGGCAGTCGTTAATAGTTGTCAATTTCTCTTCGTTTACAAAGCGTCGGTGGGAGAGGGTGAAAGGCAGTGGGGGCGGAGGGTGTCTTGTGGAGGGGGCGCAGGGTGGCGACACCCGTTTGGGCGGGATGGGGGTTAAACGGTCTTCGTGCAGAAGAGGATGATGGGCAACATTATGGAACGTGCACACGGTCGGACTGATAAACAAACAGGCAGGTACACGCACACGCGCAGAGCATCAGAGAGAGAGAGAGAGAGAGAGAGAGAGTGCTTGTGTGCGGCGTGCGCACGTATGCGGCTTGACCTCAGCATGACTTGATGTGAGTCACGTGCCGATGAGCAGTGCTCTGCCCATCTTAGTCTTCTTTTCTTTTCTTTTTTTTTTTTTTTTTTTTTCTTCTTAATCTGTAGTGACGCAAGCGGGCGCGTGCGTGTGTACACGTGTGCGCGCGTGCGCGCAGGCTCACACCTTAGCCATTTTATCCATTTATTTTTTTTTCTTTCTTCCTTTTTTTAATTCTTTGTGTGGTTTTCTGTTTTCTTTTCTACCGGTAAAGTTTTAGGCTTCGTGCAAGAGGACAAAGAAGACAAGTTTCTGCGTGTGTCTTGGTTGCATGGGGTTGGAATACATGCTTCAAAAATAGTTAAGGGCTGGAAAGCAAA
>JADBJO010000979.1:42500-45000 GCA_016801955.1 Conus betulinus | reverse complement strand
CCTGTCCTGCAAAAATGAAGGGCTGGGTATACACCTTTGAAAGTGTGACCAAGTCCCGAATCATTCCAGATCGGCACTTCTTTCGGCGTTGTACCTGCGAAGAGTCAGAAACTTGTCCATTTATTTATTTACAGCGTTCAAACTGCGGTCTTCTTTGTGATCTTGGATAGTTCCTGAATAAATTTGGTTATATCTGTGAGTAGTTCTTGTGGTGCTTCTGTGGTTGTATTTGCACGCACATTCTGTCATGAGGGCCAATGGACTAAACGGGAATAGGTTATCGTGAGTCTGGACTCTCTCTCTCTCTCTCTCTCTCTCTCTCTCTCTCTCTCTCTCTCTCTCTCTCTCTCTCTCTCTCTCTCTCTCTCTCTCTCATGCGTCGATGTTGCTGATCGGCCTGTGTGTGCATGCCTTCAGAGTCTGACCATGCAGGGTCGGGCACAGGGATACGGGGGAGCTGCTGCCGCTGTTGCTGCTGCTGCTCATGCTGCCGAGGTTGCCGCTGCTGTGCCGCTGCTCAGCTGGCCGCCCGTTCGGCTGGGTGCCCAGCTTGCTCAGTTGTTATTGATTCTCCGGGAAGAAGTCAGCCACGTAGCTGCTGTTCATGGTCATCATAGTATTCTCTGTCGCCCTCGCTCGCCTTCTCTTTCGTATTCCTGTGCCGTCCTCTCCCCTATTCCACTTTTCGCCAGCGTCTGTCACTGTCTCTCTGTCTGTCTGTCCGTCTGTCTGTCTGCCTCTTTCTCCCTCCCTCCCTCCCTCTCTCTCTCTCTCTCTCTCTCTCTCTCTCTCTCTCTCTCTCTCTCTCTCTCTCTCTTCACACACACACACACACACACACACACACACACACACACGCAAACACACACTCATACACACACATATCACACACACACGCGCGCGCACGCACGCACGTACGCACGCACTCTCGCACACACGCACGCACGCACGCACACACACACACACACACACACACACACACACACACACACACACACACACACACACACACGCACACAAAGACGCATACGTGAGATCGTGGAGATTCTTGCCTACTCCGTCCTTAACATTCATCCGTTTCGAGTTATTGTCCGTTTATCTTTCTAGCATAGAACTCCCATCAGTGGAGGTCGCGTTCCGAGCAGGAAGAATGGCTGTTAAATGCAGAGCCGGAGGGATGGATTGGGGGTGTGAGTGAGTGAGTGAGGTTGCAGTGACTGTCTGGTCAGTTCATCGGCCCATGGCGTTGTTGGATCTCTAACAGACGAGGACGTAAGATTCGTTAGTAAGCCCTCTTTACTACTCTGCATACTGGCACGACGGAAACGGACGGTTTCGATGAAGACCAGAACTGTCTTTCATTCATTCGTTCGTTTAGTCATTCGTTTATTTATGTGCCCTGCACCAGACCCAGTCTTTCAAGTGACTGACTGTCTGTAGGCCTATATTCATGGCTGACAAACAGACTTGGTCTGCCCAGAAATTCTCCTTTCCTTTTTTGTTTTGTTTTTTGTTTTGTTTTTGTTTTGTTTTGTTTTGTTTGTTTGTTTTTGTTTTTACAAATTTGAATTCTCCGAGTGAATAGGTAAAAGTCGCGGGATCAAACTGCAGGCGAGTTTATGACTGGGCTAAGACTATGCCATGTGCAATGTTTGGCACGATTTGTGTTTAAGATTTAGATGTTGGCAGGGAAAAGCAACACGAAGCCGAGGGGGAAAAAAAATGCCGAGAGTACGTAAACCCTGGGGAGATGCTTCGGCATCTGTAAAGCTTGTGCATAATTCCCCCCCCCCCCCCCCCCCCCCCCCACACACACACACGCATGCACGCACGCACGTACGCGCACACACACACACACACACACACACACACACACACACACACACACACACACACGCATGCACGCACACGCACGCACGCACACGCACGCACACACACACACACACACACACACACACACACACACACACACACACACACACACACACACACACACACACCCCTGAGGTAAATCATCTGGAGATCTTCTTTGTTTTTGATAGAAATCTGCAGTGCTACTGTTAGGAAGTCCAGTCGCCCAAAATCTTAATGTTTAGAGGGGGAAGCTGACACAGGAGCGGGGAGAGGGAGAAGTTTGGGTATAGGCGGAGAGGGGGGGGGGGGGGGGGGGGGGCGAGGGGTGTCTGGGAGGAGGCAAGCAATGTGCTCCTCAAAGAAAGGCTTAAGCATCATAGGTCGTTAGACAATTTTCTGGCAGTCTAAAGATTCAGCTATTCCATCTCTCTCAGTCTGCCAGTCAGTCAACCGCGGGCCCGTTCTGTCTTTTTTCGATGAGTAGAATATGGGAAGTGGAGAGGGAAAGGGAGATAGTAGGAAGGGGGGGGGGGGGGTCGAGTCGACGGTGGAGGGGTAAGCGTAATGTCATGCACGTCTTTGAACAGTAAACCATTTGAATTTTGAAAGAAAAGCTAAGAGTACTGATTAATAGATAGATAGATAG
>JADBJO010000979.1:35000-37500 GCA_016801955.1 Conus betulinus | reverse complement strand
TCGTAAAGGGGGTGGAAATCGTGCGCACTGACGTCGTTCCCTGAGGTGAAGGAAGGTTTTTTCAGAAGTAACGTGTATCCAGGGTGTTTTGTATAGTGTGCCGTCAGCTTGGCATCTGGAGATCTTGAATGGGAATGACGTGTACGGGAGTGCCAAAGGATCTTTCAGTACAAATATCTTCCCCGCCTTCTGGAAGTTTCTGGGCAAGTAACTTCCGCTTTCCCATCACAATCTCTGACTCTGCCCTGTTTTTATGTTTGCCTTGCTTTTCTGTTGTCTGTTGTTCTGCTTTTGTGGACTGTTCTCATGTCCCTGCTCTTGAAACTCCTTTACAGCTGTTTCTCGTCACAATTTATGATAAGTCAGTTTGTTTGTCGTAATTGCACGCACTGTCCATAGTTGACACTTTTTCCCCTGTGGTTTTTTGTGTTTCTCGTGGCACTTGAAGTTTAAAGAAAGTATGCAAAAAAAAAGAGAGAGAATCTAGAGACAATGAACAAAGAGGATTGTCTGGTGCTCGCAGCGCGGCCTGGACTTCTGGGCTGTAAAGAGTCAGTAGTTAGCAACCATATCGCATATTGTTTTCGTTTTTCAGCGTGGTATCTTTTCAGGATCTGATTCTTTTTCTCTGTGTGAGTTTGATACCCCTGAAAATGCCATGTGTGTTCGGCTGGGTTATAATGAAAAAAAACAAACAAACAAACAAATGTGAATACGGAAGCGACAAACATTCCCGAAAAAATGGAATGGAAATCTACCCATCTGCATTTGACTTGTTATCCAAACAGGCAGGCGAACAGAGAGGATCCCAAAGCGTGTCCTGCTTCATAATGTTAGCTCAATGCCCAGGGTAAAGGTGGCATCAGAGAAGCTCTGTGTGTATGTGTATGTGGGGGGGGGGGGGGGGGGGGGGAGTTTTTTTGTTGTTGTCCATGTGATGTTCAGTTCCTGAGATTTCAGCTCCTTTCTTTAATGGACGCCATCAATTTCTAACCATCCCTGGTACTATTGTCATCATCTAGTAGTATCCATTTCTGTGATGTGCTATGTATTTCTATCAATATTGCGCCTACGGCACTGTCACTATGTTCATAAATCTGGTATATAAGCTTATGATGGCCAAATCAGAGGTGTCGTTGTGTGGGTAAATAAAGCGGTTTCATTTTGTTATAAATATAAAGAGTAATAAATATAGCGGGAAATCTTTGAGCCTGTGATCGAGGATCTATTTATAGGATACAAGGGACATCGAAAGGTGTCAACAGTCAGAGTGGTCCGCTCTGCTGTTTCATACAAAAGCATTGTCATTCACAAAAGTGCTGGCAGCAGCCAACAATTGTGCAGACCATCCATAACTTGGAATTCCTAAGATATGCAGTCTCCCCCTGATTGACTAAACAATAGGGTGTTGATCAAATTAGTAGTGGGAGGAAATAACTGCAGATTAATGATTGCTCTGTATTCACAACAATGACTTGGCAATGATTAAAAAAGAACGAAAAAAAAGGAGGGGGAGAGTGAGAGTTGTAAAGCGAAAAAAAAAAAACGGGAATGAGAGAATTAGGACGTTGGATTATATCTATCTATTTATCTAATATATATATATATATATATATATATATATATCCTTCACTAGGAGGATATGAGGATCCTGGTAGTCCATCCTGAAAACAGAACCATTAATATCGCCCACTCAGAGGCCTTTTTTTCCGTTGATTCATACTCATCAGCGAGACATAGCTGATTGTATCGGTCCTCCCTTGGTATCATTTGAAATACAGCACCTTGATTCTGTTCCGAAACAGGTTCTACTGGCACTCCAAAGCAGCCACTGAGGGGTAGGAAAGTAAAGCGAGAAACAAGCGCTGTAAGAAAATAAGTTTGAAAAACTAATGCCATGAGGTATAAAGTAACAAATATACTGGAAAATCTTTGAACCTGTGCTTGAGGAATCATTTGGGAATGCAAGCAAGGTCAAAAGGTATCAACAGTCAAGAGTGGCCAGCTCCATTATTCGGTTATGCACTGACAGCAGCTACGAATTTTGTGCAGTACAACCTTTACTGTGATCTTCTAAGAGATATAATTTGCCATTGACTGGCCGGATTGACAGAATTATCTGTCCCCTCTTGATTATTAGAGGATTATTTTCTGTCTGCCTTCGCTGATGACTGTCACCTGTCAGTAGTTGTCCGATAGCTTTGATCTCCTTGACGCAGCCCGAAGGTATGCACTAGAGGAGGCTTTTAGTACCTTCTCTACTAATCTGCGAATTATCGTCCACTCACACTCTAAACCGTAGTCGTCTGAAGCCCTTAAAGCCTCCAGTGAGGAGTTTAGTTCCTTGACAATAATAATGATAAATACTGTGTTTAGTGTTGAGTACAAAGAACTAACACAACTACTACTATTACCATTAGTACTACTTCTTAAGCTACTACTGCACGACGATGACGACGACATCGACTTCTACTATACTACTACGAAAACGACGACTACG
>JADBJO010000979.1:25000-30000 GCA_016801955.1 Conus betulinus | reverse complement strand
TGAACCGCCGATCCTTTGATATCAGCTGGAGATGAACCATAATCTGCAATTCTGTGGTATTCTCACCTCTAGTGGTTCATGAACAGATCCCAGCAGCACCTCAAAGCAGCCAACTGAGGGTGCAACAGTAAAACAAGAAGAAGGCACTGGGAGGAAATAAGTTTTGCTAAAACAAACAAACAAACAAAACAAAAACCATTTAGCAAGGAGTATTAAATGAATGTGGGAATCTTTGTGCGTATGCTTGAGGATCAATTGAAGGATACAAAGGAGATCGAAAGGTCACAAATTATACTAGTCACATAAAGTTAAGCACAGTTTACATGTACCCGCATAATTTCCAAAATATAAAAGCCACGATTTTGAAATTGGGAACAGATTTAATTCATTATCTTGTTCCAACGTACATTGAATTTCATTGAGATCGAATGAACGGTTGTTGATTTACAGACAATTAAACAGAGGATGGGTCGAAAATCAAAGTTCGCAAAATCTGTTCAGTTCACAAAATCATTTCAATAGTGGGTGTGGCCACCGCCATTGGCGAGACATTCCACACGCAGGCGACTCCTCATCGAGTTGACCAGTGTTCTGATGACCCTCTGAGGGATTCTCTGCCATTCCAGTTGCAGCATTTGGAAGAGATCCTGGCGGTCTCTGGGAGGGTGGATGGGTTCTCCTTCACACGTCTCCCCAACTCATCCCACATATGCTCGATGGGATTGAGGTCGGGACTATACGCCGGGAAGATCATCCTGTTGATGCCGGCCTGCACAATGAAGTTTTCGGCCACCCGGGCCCTATGTGGCCGAGCATTGTCGTCTTGGAAGACTGCCATGGGTCCTATCCGTTGCATGGTCGGAACAACGAAAGGCGCCAGGATTTCATCCCGATAGCGGATGCCTGTGAGGTTTCCATCAATATGGTAGAGTGGTGTCTTGTGGTGGAGGCTGAAGGCACCCCATACCATAACAGATCCTCCCCCAAAGGCCCTGGTCTGGCGAACAGCTGCATCAATGTAACGTTCACCAACACGCCTCCAAACTCTAGTTTCGCCGTCATTGTGTTCAAGACTAAACCGCGACTCATCTGAAAAGAGGACCTGGGACCACTGTTGTTGGTTCCATCTCACATGACGATGGCAGAAAGCTCGGCGAGCCAGCCTATGGGCTGCTAGCAGTCGTGGTCGAACAGCTGGGCGACGTGATCTGAGGCCGAAGTGGTGAAGACGGTTTTCGTATGGCTTGACGGCTGAGGATGGTGTTATTTGCCATACGAAGCTGCCTTTGGGATGCTGGTGGAAGTGGTATCCCGCTGCAATAGGGCCTGCCTCTCGATGAAACGATCTTCTCTGGGAGTAGTCTGCCTAGGCCGACCTGACCGTGGCCCTCTCTCAACGCTGTTGGTCGCCCTAAAACGCTGATTCAGTCTAACAATAACTGAAATGATGCACACCAAGTCGTCGCGCCACTTCAGCCTTTGCAATGCCATCTTGTATCCACGCAATCGCCCTGGTTTTGTCAAAGGTGCTAAGTTTTCTTCGTGGTGGCATGGTGAAAAAGGGCTGACAGTAAACCAACCCCGCGCTTAAACAGCCAAAAGAAAGGGCATAAAACTCACTTGAGAGACTGCTCTTGCACGGGAAAAAAAAAGATTTTTCATTTTACACATCTTGTGTCGCCAGCAAGCTTGATGCAAAACAGGCACAGTTAACGCAACTTTGCACTTTTTATCCTGCGCGGTAACGAGGTCACCAAGACCCCCGTGCGCACTACCAGTTGACACAGGCTGGATTACACACTGCTGTGTGAGATTCCATCATTGGTTGCCGCATAACAAAAAAAAACACATGTTTTTTTGAAGGGATGAATCACCCCCTGTGTGCAAGGCCTGTGCTTAACTTTATGTGTGACTAGTATAGAACAGTCAGCTCTGCTTTTTAATACCTAAGCACTGACAGTCTCATAAGTATTGATAGCTGCAAAGAACTTTGCAGAGAACAGCCTTTACTTGGATCTCCTAAGAGAGATAGACAGACAGACAGACAGACAGACAGACAGATAGAAAGATAGATAGATAGATAGATAGATTTGATTGATTGGTTGAGGTTAGAACTTGGAGTGGGACGCCTGGAGGATTGCTCTGGTGAAAGGAGGGAGGTCTTGAATGTTACAATACGAAAAGAGCTGAGATTTGGCGGTGAAAGCGAGCATTGCGTAGATCGTTTTTTCCTGACAGTCGACATAATCTGGATGTTGGAGAGTCTGTCATCAATTAGCAGTTCTCTCTTTTACCCCTATCCACGCCCCTCTCCCCTCCTTTTCAATCAAACAAACACAAGGAAGAAAGTGAATTAAACACATAAACAAATACAGCGTGAAACCCTGAATTTACAACGGCAGGCCAACCCTGGAAAGATGCATACCATACGTTTCCCAGCAGCCCTCACGCCACTAACCTTGGGTTTGCTTTGGGATCCCGTGACTTTTTGGCTGCCAAGAGAAAACGGCTGACTTGTATGAGGAGCAGGGAGGATGGTTGATGGGCGCCTGGAGAGTTGGACATCAGTGTCGCTACAATGCCCGGTCTCTGATTGGCTCTGGCACGACGGCGAATTCTGATTGGCGGAGAGGCTGTCTCTGGGGTGAGGGTGAGGGTGGCTGAAGGGGAAACGGCAGCGGTGGTGGGGGCGAGAGATGAAAGGGGAATGGGGTGGGGTGGTAGGGTGGTGGAGGTCCATTTTGTATTCATAAGGGCGCTGTATTCTTCCCGTCTGACCTGCCATTTCGTCTGATACTTCTGGCGTGTGTGTGTGTGTGTGTGTGTGTGTGTGTGTGTCTGCCTGTCTGTGTGCTGTGTGTGTCGCGCGTGCGTGTGTATGTGTCCTTGAACGTCAATAAATGTGTCTTCACCTTTATGATGTTTCTTTCTCTCTGTTCATGTCCCTGTTCCTGTCTCAGTATCTGTATGTATGCGTGCTTCGTTCTCTCTCTCTGTCTCTCTTCTCTCTCTCTCTCTCTCTCTCTCTCTCTCTCTCTCTCTCTCTCTCTCTCTCTCTCTGTGTGTTTCTTTCTGCATCTTTGTCACTGTCTCTTTCTGTGTCTGTGTGGCTGTCTCAGTCTCATCTGTCTGTCTGTTCTCTGTGTGTGTGTCTCTCTCTCTCTCGTTCTCTCTCGTTCTCTCTCTCTGTCTATTTGTGTGTGTGCGTGTGTGTGTTGTGTGTGTGTGTGTGTGTGTGTGTGTTAATGCGTCGTTGATGTGTGTGGTGGGAAGAGGCGAGAGAGACAGAGAGAGAAAGAATCTGTCTGTCTGTTTGTTTGTCTTAATGCGTCGTTGATGTGTGTGGTGGGAAGAGGCGCGCGCGCGCCCGCCCGAGCGCCCGCCAAAGAGAGAGAGAGAGAGAGAGAGAGAGAGAGAGACTGCTTGTCTGTCTGTCTTCCGTCTGTAAGACAATGAGAGAGGGAGATGCTGATTTTGTATATTTTCTTGCATGTTGCACACGTTGAGCATGTACACATTACAGTGAATGAAGAAGGGCGATGTGGGAGCGGGGAGGGGGGGGGGGGGGGGGGGGGGGGGGGGGGTTGGGGAAGGGGGAGAGGGCGGAGAAAGCAGAGGGAATTTTCACACCATACTTCTAGAAGAGACAGAATCTGAAAATTTTATCGTATGAAAAGAGACAGCTGTTTGCAAGAGTTGACATTGCATTGAGGTTATTTTTTCTTTCTTTGTTTTCTAACTTTCTGTATGTCTGTCCATCTATCTGTCAACTTTCTGTGTATCTATCTGTCTATGTATCTATCTGTCTATGTATCTATCAATCTATCTATCGATCTGTCTACCTACCTATCTGTCTATCTACCTACCTATCAGTCTGTCTATCTATCTATCTCTATCTGTCATATATGTATGTATAGCTCTCGATCTATCCATCTGTCCGTCTGACTGCCTATCTATCTGTCTATTTATCTATCAATCTATATTTATTTTACTTGTTTATTTATTTCATGTGTGTGAGTGTGTCTGTGTGTGTGCGCGTGCGTGCGTGCTTGCATGTATACAAGCCTGAGCGCGCATGTGTGTGTGTGTGTGTGTGTGTGTGTGTGTGTGTGTGTGTGTGTGTGTGTGTGTGTGTGTGTGTGTGTGTGTGTGTGTGTGTGTGTGTGTGTGTGTGTGTGTGTGTGTTGTGTTTTCTCCATGAACTGTCCCTAAAGACAGGGTCGAAGCTAATGCATTTTACGCGTGCCAGACGCGTGTGATTTGCATGGACCCAGAGGGACTGAACTTTAAGGGCGGGAAAAAAAATGCGCCGACTCGGCACAATTGCCTCTGCCTCTGCCTGCTGCCTGTCTGTCTGCCTGTCTGTTTGTCTGTCTGTCTGTCTATAACCGACTCTGTGCATATGTGCGTGCGTCTGTGTGTGTGTGTGTGTATGTATATATATATATATATATATATATATATATATATATATATATATATATATATATATATGTGTGTGTGTGTGTGTGTGTGTACGCGCGCGCGCGCGAGTGCGTACGTGTGTGCTTGCGCGCGCGTCGCCTGCCTTCTGTCTGTCTGTCTGTCTGTCTGTTTCTGTGCTGTGCATGCCTGGTCTGAGGGAGAAAAATTCTTTTTGAAGTGTGTAAATAATTATTTGAACCTTTCGCTCTCGTCTGAGCAAATATTCCATGTTTGGTTGTGTTTGCTGTCGGCAAACTTTGAAATTCGATTCCGCAAACATGCGAACACATGTGGAATTCGCCGTCTGTTTTCCGTTAATGCTGGGCCGTGTTTATAAATCAACAGGACGCTGCCAACATCAGGACAATCAATACATAAGAACGTGTATGTGTTACAAATCTCTCTCTCTCTCTCTCTCTCTCTCTCTCTCTCTCTCTCTCTCTCTCTCTCTCTCTCTCTCTGTATTTGTGCCTGTGCATGTACGTGATCCATCTTTGTTGCTCTTTGTACACATCCATCCAGTTTCGTCAGAGCTT
>JADBJO010000979.1:7500-17500 GCA_016801955.1 Conus betulinus | reverse complement strand
AATAACGTCCATCCAACAGGGGCCGGTTCTGTGTATTCGAACGGCGTGGGGGCAGTCCCTGTTCCTGCCATTGCTGGTTGATACTATCGTCTTCTTGATCTGTTTCTCCCGAATGCGGAGGTTCGTTGTACCTCACTGTCCGTGATTAATGGTGCAAGGACAGCTGGTGATTTATTCTCAAACCATGAGTTGATAGTCTCGGACTGCTCTCTCGTTCACGCGCAATCCCTCGTCTGACCTCCTCTCATCTCGAGAGGGAGGCTCTCGTTGACTTCCTCGATGGGACAGTCACCGTGGTCATCTGACTCCCACGTGTGTGTTTGCACTCATGTTGTTTCTCCTACCTTTCTCTCCCTAAATGAATATAAAATATATAAAGAAAGAATAACTCGCATCCATTCTCTCCATAAATACAGACAGATAAATACAGTGTGTGTGCGCGTGTGTATGTGTGTGCGCGCGCGCGCGCGCGCGCGCGCGCGCGTGTGTGTGTCTATGTCTTGATACATTCTTCTTACTTAAATTCGTCCACCTTCATCCGTGAGTTTTAAAGGCCACCTGGTGTTATTTCGTCCAGCTCTTGATGGAACAGACTACCGTGACGTTCACGCGCAATGACGTCAGCCCGGTTAACCTGAAGAGAAAAAAGGTTATCCGCTTGATTAAGCGTCCATCCCAACAAGGATTTCCGTTGTTCTTCCTGGCCGCTAGGCTGTGGAGACAGTCCCTGTTTCCCGCCATTTCACTCACTGTCGTCTGCTTGTCTGTTTCTCACCGGAAGCGGAGGTTGGGGATGGTAGCGCTTGGATTGATGGGGCAAGGAGGCTGGGGATGGGAAACGGGATGAGAGGAGATTGATAGTGAGGGAGGGCGATGGGGGGGGGGGGGGGGGGGGGGGGGGCTGAGGATGGGTGAGATCGAGAGGGAGGATGGGGAATGAGGCGATCGATGGGACAGTCACTCGTGGTCATCTGACTTGGTAACGCTTTTACGACAGCAAAAACCTTGCTTTTCGTGTGTTTAAAGGGAAATACCACGAATGAATAAAGACGCCATAGTCATAGGAATGAGGGACCACGGTCATAGTATCAAGAGCGGTACAATTACAGGACCATGGAGATCACAGTTATAGAACAAAGAACACCATAATTAAGATAACAAGGACACCACATTCATAGGACCAAGGACACCACATTCATAGGACCAAGGACGCCACAGTCATGGGACCAAGGACACCACAGTCATAGGACCAAGGACACCACGTTCATAGGACCAAGGACGCCACAGTCATAGGACCAAGGACGCCACAGTCATAGGACCAAGGACGCCACAGTCATAGGGACCAAGGGCGCCTTAGTGATAGGACGGACCGAGGACACCACAGTCATAGGAACAAGGACACCACAGTCATAGGACCAAGGACACCTCAGGCATAACACGAAGGACACGAGAGTCGAAGGACCAAGGATACCATTGTCATAGGACCAAGGACATTACAGTCATAGGTTCAAGGACACCACAGTCATATGACCATGGACACCTCAGTCAGGACCAAGGACACCTCAGTCATAGGACTACGGGACGTAACAGTCATAGGTTCAAGGACACCACAGTCATATGACCAAGGACACCTCAGTCAGGATCAAGGACGCCACAGTCATAAGACCAAGGACATCAATCAGAGGACCAAGGACACTTCAGTCATAGAACCAAGGACACCACTCAGAGAACCAAGGACACCTCAGTCATAGGACCATGGATACCACAGTCATAGGACCAAGGACACCGCAATCATAGGGCCAAGACACCTTAGTCATAGGGCGAAGGACACCTCTTTCATAGGACCAAGGACACCTCAATCAGAGGACCAAGGACACCTCAGTCATAGGGCGAAGGACACCTCAGTCATAGGTCCAAGGACACCTCAGTCATAGGACCAAGACATCTTAGCCATAGGGCGAAGGACACCACAGTCATAAGACCAAGGACACCAATCAGTGGACCAAAGACACCAATCAGAGATCAAGGACACCTCAGTCAAAGGACCAAGGACACCAGAGGACCAAGGCGGCTCAAAGGACTAAGGATACCTCAGTCATAGGACCAAGGACAACCTCAGTCAAAGGACTAAGGATACCTCAGTCATAGGACCAAGGACACCTCAGTCAAAGGACCAAGGACACCAGAGGACCAAGGACACCTCAGTCAAAGGACTAAGGATACCTCAGTCATAGGACCAAGGACACCTCAGTCAAAGGACCAAGGATACCTCAGTCATAGGACCAAGGACACTTAAATCAAAAGGACTAAGGACACCAATCAGAGGACCAAGGACACCTCAGTCATAGGACCAAGGACCCCCCACTCAAAGGACTCTAGGACAATACAGCTTGAGGACCAAATCCACTTCAGCCAGTAAATGAGTGGCATCTTCATGACGAGACCAGAGACTGCCCAGTTATCAGAGTTAGGACATCAAGCTGTGGATCAAAAATGAAAACTCAGAGAGGTGACCAGTCTAGAACAACACATTCATGGGACCAAGGACAGTGTGGCCATATAATCCAAAACACAACAGCTGTAAGAACAAATTAACCCATTGGAATCTTAAGGAATCTCAGTAGCTTGTAGATTGACCCTCTCTCCACCATTCTTTGCTCAGTTAGATTCAAAGAAAGCGACACGATTAAAGTTTACAAACCTACACTAGGATGTCTTCTCTTACAATAAAGAGCTACCGGTCTTGATGACAGCGTTGCTGGCGTTACACTGGTGCAGAAAAGCGGCAGCATCAACGCCTAACTTTGCTGTGAACTTATCGCTCCTTAGGCTTCAGAGGGCCGAGGACCTCGCAGACTGGAACATAGCTTCAGAAACGCTTCTGCTCTTCTTCCTCCTGCTTTTGTTCATTCCCGTCCCTAGCTGCCCACGCTTTTCAGTGATGAAACGCGCTGAGTGCACGAGTCCCCACCCTCCCACCCATTCCCACCACCCCTTTCCCACCCACCACAGTCCCACCCCACCCACTTACCCCGTACAGAATGGAGATGAATCAATTTGTCTTACAGCCGTGGGACAAGTTGCTCAAATCGAGGGCCATGTCTCCACCCTCTCTCTCCACCTTACCCCGCCCCTCTTTTTGAAATCCTTAATCCATAAAATCGTATAACTGCTATGATGAAATTGGCTCTTGTCGGGGAACCCGAAAAACTCAAGATGCGGGTTCTTGGGAAGGAAGAAAGAAGGAAGAGGAGGAAGACGGGAGGAGGGGAGGGGGAGACGGAACTTGGGTGAGGGGACTTGGGAAGGGAGGGAAGGGGAAGTGAACTCCGGGATCAGGACTGCCCTTTTGACCGCCAGAAGGGGGTCATCATTGGCCCTTTTGTCGTGGGCCGAGGGTCGGTCCCACTCGTCAAGGCTTGCCTTCCCTTGTTGAATGCTTCCCAATCAAGACGGCCGTGACGCGCTGCACAATGGCCGCTAGTTGCTGTTTGGACAACCCACAAATTGCCTGGGAGGAGATGGGTGGCCGGAGGATGGGGGGTGGATTGGGGGTGGGCATGAGAGGGGGAGCTTGCGTTTCGCCATCCATCCCCACCGTTCCTTCCACTCTCTTTCATTTCGCCCAGGGTAAACGCCTGGGGGGGGGGGCCCCTGGGGGCCCTCACCCCCCCCCCATGTCCCCCCCCCCCGCCCCTTACCCCCTCGTGCTTTTGATCCACCCCCTTCCCTTCCTACCCCTCTGCCCCACCCCCGGGGGGGTGGTTGGGGCTTTTTGAGGAAGGTCCCGAGGCCCCTTTGCTGGCGAGGGTAAACTCGTCAAGATGGAGCTAGACCGAAATAGAGACGAAAACAAAGCTAAACACACACAAATTACAGAGGAAATTTTTTTTTTTCGCAAAAATCGTGGATGGGAGCTTGGAGATAGAAAACTCAATAACATAAAAGAAGAGTCTAAAATGAGAAGGAAAAATAAGACGGAAAGGGGAGGGGGGGGGGGGGTTTTCGAAAAAAAACAGAAATCAGATGAGAAACTAGCGGAGAAAGAAGACCCACCACTTCCCTCCTTCAGTGGTGTTCAGGCCCACGTCTTTGAACTACATCACCGTAAACCCAACCACTTTTTTTCCCACGTTGTGAACTACCCCCGTTTTTTTCCCAGTGTCTCCTGGTTTGCCTTTGTGGAAATTGGTCTTTCTTATGCGGAGAACTTTACGAAGATAAAAGAAGAAAAAGAAATAGATCACATGCGGGTTTTGTTTTTGCTTCGAAACAGTTCGTGTTTTCTAAAAGATTAGGGAAATAAGTCGCAACACAGATTATTTGAACTCTGTGACTGGCTTCAAGGTTTTTTACTTTCTGACAACGTTATCTTCGTATAACTACGTTTGAAAAGGGTCACTATCACGTCTCTGAGCCTAAATGGAATTTCTTGTTTGTTTGTTTTTTTAAATGATGTGTATGCATAGTGTATTTTGTGTCATTGCACTTATAGCTCTTGCAAGGTGGACGACCAATAGGATCGGAACGATTGTCACGTCTCTCTCCGCTCTCTCTCTCTCTCCTGCATCTCTCTCTCTCCTCTCCCCGCCCCGCTCTCTCTCTCCACCCTCTCTCTTATGTCTCTCTCTCTCCTCTCTCTCTCTCCTCTCTCCTCTCTCCTCTCTCTCTCTCTCTCTCCCTCTCTCTCTCTCTCTCTCTCTCTCTTCCGCCCCGTTCTTTCTTTCTCCCCCCCCCCCCCCTCTCTCTCTCTCTTCTGTCCTGTCTGTCTGTCTGTCTGTCTGTTTATAAATCAACAGGACGACCTGCCAACATCAGGACAATCAATACATAAGAAACGTGTATGTGTTACAAATCTCTCTCTCTCCTCTCATCTCTCACTCGCTCTCTCTCTCTCTCTCTCTCTCTCTCTCCCGCCCCGTTCTCTCTCCCCCCCCCCCCTCCCCTCTCCTCGTCTTCCCCCCCCCGTTCTCTCGTCTCTCCCCCCCCTCTCTCTCCCTCTCTGTCTGAGTCCTCTCCTCTCTCCCTCTCTCCCCTCCTCTCTCGCTCCTCTCCTCCTCTCTCCCCTCTCTCTCCTCTCGGTCTCCTCCTCTCTCTCTCTCTCTCAATCTCTCGTCTCTCTCTCTCTCCTCTCTCTCTCTCTCCTCTCTCTCTCTCTGCTCATTATTAAAATATGATTTTAATATTCAGGGATGCAGGGGGTTATAGACAGAAGTATTTACGCTTTCACAACCCAAATGCACCCTCGCATAGGCACACGCACTCTGTCACTCACATCGGGCCCGCACAAAGGTGACGGGAAATCAATAACATTCATAGAAAACAATGAAAATAATCAAATTTTTATTTAGCTTGACTCCGAGCCCCCACCCGTCACTACACAACACAATTATCTGTATCATACAACAATGTAAACATCATACAGACAATCTCGTAAATCGCATCCCCTGTTCTTCAGTTATTCTTCTTACTTAACCAGGAAGAGAATATTTCACTATTCTGATTGTACACTTATACGTAAGAACAAATGAAACGTCCATAACTTGCCAGCATTCCTTGGTTGACCGTCAGTTTCTCTCGTCCCACTATGCGACCACAAGCTGAAGCTGCCACACTGTTGTGTTCTCCCGATTGGCCAAATCCCAGTTGGGGAACACTGGCAACGTAGCTTTAGTCGCACCCTCACACCGAGTCTCCCGGACTCCACCGCACTTCGCCCTCTACACGGAAAGGGCTCCTGTTGGCCTCTCCCACAGGTCTTCTCCGGCTGCAAACACCCCCACCGTTGTCTGGCAGCTCCCTGTCTAGGCTCCAACAGGCTAACACGTCTTGCCGTCGACCGTCCCCACACGGGAGACAATTCTTCTCGTCTTCGGCTCCGAGGCTACAGCAACCTCCACTGTCTTACGTCCCCACCCAGGAGACAACGAGGTGACAGCAAACCTCTGCTTCTCGCTGTATTTTCTTGAGCCCTCAGCAAGACGGGCGAGTTCACTCTCCCTTAAGTGAGTCACACACTTCCTGGTTTTCCAGGCACCTTATATCCATTCTCAAACAAGAGAGAACTCGAGTTTAACTGGTTCAACCAATGGAATCACTGGCACACACATATCACACGATTTGTATCAATAAATCCCCGAGTTATTTTTGTTCCACCAGTGGAATCACTAGTCACGTACACATGCACACACACCACAGCTGTTAGCACCAACAAAGACTTGCGTACCAAGTGGTTAATGCATAACCTCCTATTCAACTCATGTTCCATTCCCCAAAGCTACCCATTATACTAACAACCTGGACTTCTCTACCAGCCAGGACTGATGCTTCAAGTATTTGCTACCTCTACAGACAACAAGGTGCAAATCACTCAATAGGCCGAAGCCTTCCATTCATTCCTCAGAAGAAGAACGACTGAATGGTCGCTGTACTCTGCCTGCAGGCTGACGGTCGCCTACCCATGACGGTCACCTGACACGATTGCCTTCCTTTCAGCCCAGTTAATAGCCAGTACCCAAGTGGACACTCTCTTTACCCAGGACCGGCAGGTCGGCATGTCCTTGTTGCTATCCCTCGGACATACAAAACACTTCTCAGTACTCTCCCTCCTTCAGTAAACTACTCGGGGTATTCCCCTCTGGTGATGCCTGAATTCGCGCACTTGAAGAACCCAAGAAAATTTGCTCTCAACAACAGCAAAACTACCTTAATTTGCCTAAATGCTCGAGAACATTCGGCCGACTCATGACAGAGATGAAAAGCTTTATCCGTGTGCGTGCGCGTGCGTGCAGGCGTGCATCTTTATGAGTGAATGTGTGTGTATGTGTGTATGTGTGTGTGTGTGTTGGGGTGGGGGGGGAGGGGGGTGCTGCTGCGCGCGTGCGTCTTTGTGCTAGGCGCAAAGTCTTCGATGTAAGTTTGCTACATTCTAAATTTACACAGCCCCCCCCCCCTCTCTCTCTCTCTCTCTCTCTCTCTCTCTCTTCTCTTTTTTATTCTCTTCTCTTCTATTTGTAGGCTTGTGAGTGCATGCTTGCGCCCGTGTCAGTGTTTCCGTAGGGAAAGGTAACATGGTAAATACAGAAAACGGAAAAGGACTGAGATAAGTAGATTTTTTTTTATCGAAAGAATTCCAAACGAAAAGGGGCAGAGAAGGAAAAAAGAACGCCCTTCGGATATTTTAACGGAGGTACATACAACATAAAATGACTGTCAATAGATGAGCGAGGAGAGTAACAGTTCTTGATGAGTACAGTTGATTCAGAGCAGACAGGCGAGCAGGTCCATTTTAATCGACTGCACCAAAAGTGGGAAGAAATTATGCAATTTCATTCTGTACTGGCCCCACCCGCTCGAAAAAGGGATCTGACCGAACATAATGAACGCACGCGCTCACGAGCTAAATCCCACTTGAACTATGTTCTGCGTATACTTGTGGGATCTGAGTGGTGTGGAAGTTCGCTGGCTGGCTTCTCGCACTCGCAATGCGATGTGAAAGGTGCTTTGATAGCGTCAGTGTCGTCCACGGTAGCGCAGCGGTTAGATTTTTCAAGTAAGGCTGTTCTAATCTCCAGCGTATGCACTGTTTGAAGGTTAGCTGCTGACTACCTTAAGTTGGGTTCTGAATATTACGTGTACTAAACTGCAGGCCGACACCAAGCTTATTATAAACGATCCCTTTTAGAAAAGCTACTAAAATGCAATTGCATTTATATGTAAGACTCTTGCTTCAACTGGAAGCCGGTGCAATTCATTGTAATATGTGACTGCCTTTTTGAGGGAATGTCGCGAGAAAAAAATGCTAGGAGTCTTAAGGAGGAAGGAAAGGAAGGGGGATGGGGATGGGAAAGAGGAGGGAAGGTGGAGGGGGCTGGGTGTGTATGTCGCTGTATTGTGTAGCAAAAGAGAAACAACTGTAGTAAGTCTGGCACGTGGTGGGCACGTGAAGACGGGGGGGGGGGGGGGGGGGGGGGGGGGGGGGGAGAGAACGGGAAGGAGGTGTCTCTGTCATGAAGTTGGAGACGGAGCGAGTGTGTGGGAGTGGAGGGGACGTTTGGAGGCGAGACTCTGGAATGAGGGGGTGGGAGGGGGGGGGGGGGGGGTGGGGGGGGGGGGAATACGGAGGTATAGAGATCGTGATGATGGCAGATTGAATTAGTTGGTCACTACAGACCCATGATTAAACCAGCCGCACTGATCTGCTAGGTTGAGTGAGTGCATAGTGATACCAGTAGTTGTTGGTATGGGGAGAACAATGCCGCTAACCACCCTGTGTGTGTGTGTGTGTGTGTGTGTGTGTGTGTGTGTGTGTGTGTGTGTGTGTGTGTGTGTGTGTGTGTGTGTGTGTGTGTCACAGCGTTGCTGTGGATGATCACCCGACTTATTTGTGTGTGATGCTGGACAGAACAGCCGTGCTTTGTTAAGGAGTAGTGACATAGATTCTTCGTCGTCTAACACTGGACTCTGTGTTATTTCATTTCAAATGCACGTTTGTTGTTGTTTACTCACGTGAAGTGGCATGGATTCCTTGTCGCAGAACATTGGATTTTTTGTTACTGTTATTTTAAGTGCACGTTGTTGTTGTTGTTGTTGTTGTTGTTGTTGTTGTTGTTGTTGTTGTTGCTGCTGCTGCTGCTGCTGCTGCTGCTGCTGTGGGCTGTTGTGTTGTTGTTGTTAATGTCGATGTAAATGCCCCAGTCCTCAGTACTTCCCAGTACCACTTGTAGCAATACTCTCTCTCTCTTTCTCTTTGTCTCTCTGTCTCTGTCTCTCTCTGTCTTTGTCTCTCTCTCTCTCTCTCTCTCTCTCTCTCTCTCTCTCTCTCTCTCTCTCTCTCTCTCTCTCTCTCTCTCACCGCGTAAACAGACTGAACATGGAACGTTCAGTTTCACTTTCTCCACGTTCAGCTGTGCTGCATCTCTCGAAAACAGCAACGAATGAGCCACGAACAGGGTCTGGTTTCCAAGGTCCGGGGTTCCATCTTGCTCGAGATAGCTTGCAGGCTGGAAGAGATTTCCTTTTTCTTTGGTGTTTACTTCATGCAGACTCCATTCCCATTCTAGTTCTTCGGATGAGGCTTTAAACCGAAGTCTCGTACGTGCGTGGACGCATGCATAAAATATCTTGCATGCAGTTAAGTCCTGTTCCATCTTTCGGAGGAGGGTTGGCCATTGTGTGCCGATGGGATGGTTGACTCGAAAATAAAACACATGCACACTGGTGTTGTGTACAGTCTTCGTCCCAGAAGACAGAATACTGCTGTCTTACGGGTGGGTTTAAGAACGGTCGCGTATGCAAAACACCACCAATGGTGACACTTAGGAGTTCTAACCCAGGAATGAAGGAAGTAGGAAAGAAAGAAGGAAAGGAAGAGATAAAGAAAGAAAGAGAAGAGAAAGAAAAAGTGATGAACAACTTGCCTTTTTTTCTTTTATTATCCAGGCAAGGCTTGGCCCGAACGGTTGACAAAGGGGGAGGACTGTAAAGTTGCCTTACCAGATCATCAGCCCCGGAACATGAGTCCTCGCCATCAATCTGTCTCCGCGCGGACAGATCATTCTAATAGACCGTCACTTTGTTTGAAAAACAACCCGTTGATCTCCGCTGCTGTCATCACCACCCCCTTCTCACACACTTTCCACTCACACCCGTCCACCAACCCAGTGATCAGAGAGAGAGAGAGGCCTCACCATTAATACACTATATTGATGATGTCACCCACCGGCCCACGTACCCTGTCGTCTAAATCATCATTATCTGCTAATGCTAGTGCTGGAGCAGTCACCAGTAACTTTTTAAAAAAAAGCAAAAGAACATCTGTCACTGTATTCAGACGTCCTCCCCCACCGTGTCCCCACCCTGCCTCCCCTGTGACTACCTTGCTCGCGTATCTTCTGTTAGTATCAGAATGAATCACGTTGCTCGCAGTTGATCGCCCCCCCCCCCCCCCCCCCCCCCCTCCTACCACCCACCTCACCCGTTTCCCCCTGTTTTTTTTTTT
>JADBJO010000979.1:0-2500 GCA_016801955.1 Conus betulinus | reverse complement strand
TGTACTGTGCGAATCGAACGACATCGTTTTAGAGTTCTCCTGCGATCCGAATTCGGAAGATGACCGTCTATTCTCGTTTGTCAAGCAGGAACTCAAGAACATGTCATCGGAAGTTCGTGTTCAGTTTAGGCCCACCTGCGGAAAGGAAGAGTGCCAGCAACACACAACACGCAGAGACTCAAGCACGTGCTCTACGGCGGTTGCACGCTGTCCTCGGCCTGATCCAGTTCTACCTGGGTGACTGTCCTCCGCTGAACGGACTGTGCACACATATCAGGGTCAGTTTGTCGTTCACGACTTTGTCATGTAATATTTGAAAAAGATGCATCGCTCTGGTTCCATGTTAATGAGGTCGTGTCGCGTTTTGTTTATGTACATCGCGCCGACTTGCTAATGAGGTGTACAGCTTAATAGCAATACGAACATTCTCTCTCTCTCTCTCTCTCTCGTCTCTCTCTCTCTCTCCTCTCTCCTCTCTCTCTCTCTCTCTCTCCTCCTCCTCTCTCCTCCTCCTCCTCCTCCTCCTCCTCCTCCTCCTCTATCTCTCTTCCTCTACCTCCCTTACCCTCGCTCCCTCGCTCCCTCTCTCCTCTCCCTCTCTATCTCTCCCCCACCGTCCCTCCCTTTCTTTCTATTTCTGTGTGTCTCTGTGCCTATACATCTGACTCTCATACTCTGTCTCTCTGTCTCTCTGTCTCCCCCCCCCCCCCCCCCCCCCAAACTGACTCTCTCTACCTTCCACCCCCATCTCCCTGCCCCCCTCACACACATGTCTCTCTTCATCCTTTCTTCTCTCTCTCTCTCTCTCTGTCCGCCTGTCACTTTGCCCTGTCGGTGTCTGTCTGTCTCTGTCTCTCTCTCTCTCTCTCTCTCTCTCTCTCTCTCCTCTCTCTCTCTCTCTCTCTCTCTCTCTCTCTCTCCGTTTCGATTTATTTCCTTTCGCGTTAGTCCGAACCTTCAGCCCATCAGCCAGCAGAAACGGTGATACATCACCATCAGTGTCACACCACCAACATAAGTACATTACCATCACAATCATAACACGACCCACCCGCACCCCCGCCCACCATCACTACCATGAAAGACGATCGCACTACAACCAGCTAGTCTCAGCAGCAACGATCCTTCAGCGACCTGCAGGTGTAGGAGAACGAGGGTGTCAAAAAAAAAAAAAAAAAAAAAAAAAAAGAAAAAAAAAAAGAAGAGAAAGAACAGAACAAAAAAAAACAAGAAAAGAAAAAGAAAAGCTCTGCTCCGTGCACACGCCCTGTCGCATGCCCCCCCCCCCCCCCCCCCCCCCCCCCCCCCCCAGCCAAGTCGGACCCAGACTGAACAGTGCCATCAGGACCTACCAGTGCCTGCGGCCCCCCAGTTTTGATTAATGCCTTCTTGCAGGCTGTTTTTGTTGTAACTGTTCGAAGAAAACGGTTCTCGATCGGGCCCTTTCGGTACTTGGCCCAAAATGCTGCCGAGTCCTGATGGGACAAACCCACCCCGCCCACACTGGCCGCAAGAATCGTCCAGAGCGTCTCCGGGTGGAAGGAAGATTGAAACGAAGGAAGGAGGAAAGGCAGACAGAAAAGGAAAAGGAAACAAAACAGAGGGGGGGGGGGGGGGGGGGGGGGGGGCGGGAATTTCCAACTCGGGGAGGGGGTAGGGAGTAATGGGAACAATCAGAAAGCGCTGGTGGAGGGTCGGGGTGAAAATAATGGTTTTAACAGAGAAGGCGATGGGTCTTATCCTGAAGGTTGTAAACGCAACAAAAGACGCCATTTGGACAAATCGGGTCTTTGGACAGGGCGGGTCGTAACAAGGAATGGCTAAGCGTGAAACTGCCTGCCTCACTCTGGTCATGACAGTTGTAACGGCGGAGGACTTGAAGCAAAAAGTCAACTTGTTATTGTTGTTGTTGTTATTGTTATAGCTGTTTCGTGCCCACCTCCGCGCCACTCATTGCGGCTCACTCATCCACAGCCACACACAGCGTGTTCTGAAGGTCACCCCTTTCTCCCTCACTGCCTCCAAGCATGTCTGTATTTCATCACAGGATTACAAAGCTGCAAGGCCTGTTGCAGGTCGCGAGATCGATGACGTGTACGTGTGGTGTGTGTGTGTGTGTGTGTGTGTGTGTGTGTGCGCGCGTGTGCGCGTGCGTACGAACGTGCGTGCGTGTGTGTGTTGTGTGTGTGCCTGCGTTGCAGTGCATGTATGTGCAGGTATGTGTGTGTGCGTGCCTGCGTGCATGCATGCGTGTGTGTGTGTGTGTGTGTGTGTGTGTGGTGTCCTCCTTTCTGTTCTGGAGTTTTAAGTATGAGTCAATGCTTATGATTCAACGTACTTCCTAGGTCACTTGCCACTGGGTGACTGGGCACCTATTTTTTGGATTAATTTTTATTTTTTTTTTTAAGCATGTCTGGTGCTTTCGTATCTTCCTCCCCTCTTCCGCCCGCCCCGGTCCCCACCGACCCCCCGGCATTCGTCTTTATCGTCCCTCATCTCG
>JADBJO010000978.1:512500-515737 GCA_016801955.1 Conus betulinus | reverse complement strand
TCGTAGTGCATTCTTCATAACTAAAACAAAAATATTTATGACTACTTCGTTTCATTTATATAGTCGCTAACGGGATATACTAAATCATCTGATATTCCCAATCTTGTAAAATATTTATTTTATATACCTGTTCATGCCAAGCAAAAGATACTTTATATCACAAACTGAGACAACGACTTAAGTTGCTCTGTAAAATGAAAATCTTGTTGCTATTCGGAATATGTACATTCTGGCTTTGCATCTGTTCCAGCCCAATGTCTGTCCCTAATGCTTTCATGAAAGCACTTACGTTTTTCACATACGTTGATGCAACCAACAATCAAATCCCATTTTTAATTAAACAAATTATGATTCCCCATAAATCTGGACTTCCTTCTACGCACTGCTACATCCAGTGACATCTGCCTTGAGCGGCAGTCTGATTTATTCATATTCGACGAAATTTCAACCATACCCAATGCATCATACTCACAGAGGCTTACAGAGCTAGGTACAGCTTTCATTGGAAAACAAGATCCTCGTAGTGCTTTAATGCTGAATGTTTTTTATTTTTTATTTTTTTTTATTTTTCTGTATGTATATTCCCTTTAGTTCAAACCCCTTTAACTCTCGCCCCATATTGAGCAGATCTGTGGATCTTGTGCCTTGAAGAGTTTTTAAGAAAACCAGGAATAATTATTTTGAGCACTACGCACACTTTTCAAAATATAAACATAAAATTTTTCAGCTCTGATTTGACGAGAAGCTGTAAAACTAAGACGACTGGAGAAGCTTATTCCAAGATATTTGCAACAGTTCGCAACCGCCATCATCTCTCCATTGAAAAAACCCACCCATCTCTCTCTCTCTCTCTCTCTCTCTCTCTCTCTCTCTCTCTCTCTCTCTGCTAAGGATCCACCGTTGTCTGTAAACTGCATGTAAAAATTATTCAATTAAGTTTTAAGAGAGAGAGCGAGAGATGAGAGAGAGAGAGAGAGAGGCTACATTGTGAAAGTTATTCATCCGAGTTGAGAGAGAGAGAGAGAGAGAGAGAGAGAGAGAGAGAGAGAGAGAGAGAGGGTCTCAGCGTTGAGTGCATAAATGTCCACTGTAGAGATGCTCAATCCATGCACATACGAATGCTGAAAGAAGACAGGTCAGATCGCCCTCAACCATCCTTCTCTGATTTCTTCATCATTTTGAATTCAACTTTCAATTACTGACACCCATGTTCCAACAAAGTGAATCTGTGTCATCTTTACTGCTTCCGGATTGGCTGTGTGTGTGTGTGTGGTGTGTGTGTGTGTGTGTGTGTGTGTGTGTGTGTGTGTGTGGCGCGAGCCCGCGCGCGCGCGTGTTTTTCTGATACTTATTATTAATTTCTACTATTGTATCACATTTAATTACCGTTTGGTTCTTTATAATTAGTTTTACTTCATTCCGCATGTCAATGTGTTTGTTGTATACGAGCGCGCGCCCCGCGTGCGTGTGGCGCGCATACGCATGTGTGTGTGTGTGTGTGTGTGTGCACGCGCGCATGCGTGCGTGTGTGCGCGCGCGTACGCATGTGTATGTGTTTGTGTGTGCGTGTATGCGTGCTTGCTTGCTCTTATTTGATAGCTGGCTTTAATGTTATCTCTTTACTCTTTCATGATGTTCTTAGCCTGTTACAAATTTTCTCCTCATGTCGGTGTACTATCATCTTAAATCATAAGAGTGATGATGGTGATAGTGGTGGTGGTGATGATGATGATGATGATGATGATGAGAAGAAGAATAATTATTATACATGTAACTATAATAACGACAAGCCCGGAGTGAATAGCTCCTATTTTCAACATGCATGACTGGCCCCACTTAAAGCTCTCGGTGCCACTGGCAGTCGTCCCGGTTTAAATCGCAAGTTGTGATTTGCACCGGTGCAGTTAGAGTTCTCATTGACCCCGGTCCAAGTCACAGCTGTCATTTACCCAGGGGCGATGGTTAATTGCTCCGGATTCTCGTCTGCACCGTGACGAAGAAAAACCAAATTTAATGGTGGCGTTAGTATTCAAATACATCATGGCTGTTGTGCACACGCTTTCACGGAAATTTCTTGCGCCAGTCAAGAGTGGAAGTCATTTCATGCTATACTATCTATGTTGCCATATTCTCTGTCAAAACCAGTAGCGTTCACTGGATATCCTACGATTTAAAGTCCGAACAGATCAGCTCTTGGCTGACAGCATTGACTGGAAATGACAACCCCACTAAATGAGGTGATACTGACGGACTGGAAGCAGAAGACGCTAAGTAGATGGGTCACTGCTTCAAACCGCTGGAAACTATTTTTAGAAATTTCCATCCCATTCGATCGATCGATAGCAAAGCGTCTCTGGGAACCACGATGCATAATTTCGGCCTGAGCCAGTCAGTGTTGCGGATAAGGTGTCACGCAGTCGGCCATTTACTTTAAAGGGAACCCCGCTGGTTCCTGTCTGCTTCGCGTGAGCTCACGCAAATCGGAAACGGAACTTGTAACTAGGTCAGATCAAATCCTCTGAACACTGTATATCTCTGGCTTATAGAAGGCCTGTTCTCAGCTTGAGTGGTCGTGGTCACTACCAGTATTTAACACCCCCTTCAGCTCCCCCCCCTCCCCCCCCCCCCCCCCCCCCCCCCCCCCCCCCCCCCCCCCCCAAGTTAACAAGGGAGATAATTCACTGAGATAATGGAGCATTGTTGTGATGGGACGGGCATTCCAGATTTCCATTTGTCCTGATTTTACATTCGGTGCAAATTTTTATCGCAGCAATAGCGAGTCTGAAGTCGACGCTAAGTAGCGTTGCTTCCTTCAGATGTGCACACACCGAAATGTGCGCCCACCGATCTGTCTTAAATGCCTTGTAAGTCCGTCTATTGCCTGTTTTTACTGTTGTTTTAACTATTGTGCGTATCATCTGCGATACGCGCGTAGCTACATGGGGGAAAATCCATTTCAACCGTCACTTCAAATGAATTTAAAAAAAAAAAAAAGGTGTTCGGGTCATGAATCGTTTCTGTTGTTGCTCTCAATCTTCTCTCACCAAACCATCGCCCCCCCCCCCCCCCCCCCACACACACACACACACACACACACCTCCCGTCTTCCATCCTGCTTCATCATCAACGCTTATTCTGTTATATAGGAAAAGCAGCAGAACTGACCTTGTTCAGTTTGTGAAATTTCTTTGAATAACGCACACAGGCAGAGGATACATTCTGGAATTTCACATCTAC
>JADBJO010000978.1:450000-507500 GCA_016801955.1 Conus betulinus | reverse complement strand
TAAGCAAAACTCTCTCTCTCTCTCTCTCTCTCTCTACCATTTCCTGGGGTTTTGACCAGTTGGTAACCCCACTTCATAAGTTACAAACACACAGACAAATCGCTAGATATACGACATGAGACAAGTGAAAAACAAACAAACAAACAAAAAAAAAAAAACAGTTACTGGCCCGTCAGACGAACGGAATGAACAAATGACAGGCGAGATGTAACGCGTTTCGACCCTGAAGTCCTCTACGGTCGACACATCCAACAGTTTCGCCATGGCCGACAAAAACGAAACAGAAACTACGGAAAGCGGCACTTGGAGGATTGTATGAGTCGATAGTACGTGCAAGAGTGGGAATGTGACGATGGATTTTTGTTTGTTCGTTTTGTATGTTTTTTGTTTTGTTTCGTTTTATCATTTCATTTCTTGCAATATCACTTAAAAACTGGGAAGTTAGCTTCAAAGCAAGGTGGCTGAAGCCGGAAATTGAAGCAAATTTTAAAAAGAAAAATGACAGGTTCCGCTGAACAAACTAGACAGATGGATTATTGGACAAAACATGATGGATTTCGGCCTCTTAGGTCTTCTTCAGACAAAAAAAAACACCATTTACGACAACGAAAACGAAGAACGAACAATCACTTATCTTCTCATATTCGGCGCAAAATGAAAACGAAGAACGAACAATCACTTATCCTTTCACATTCGGCGCTAAACTTTGCACCGAAGATGAGAAAATAAGTGATTGTTCGTCGTTCGTTTTCACTGTCCCTAAAATGTTGTTTGCTTCTGCCTGAAGAAAATCCAAGAGGTCGAAATGCATTGCGTTTTGTCCTGTAATCCGTCTGTCTACTTTGTCCAGCGGAACCTGTAACTTTTCTATTCAAAATTTGCTTCAATTTCTTGCTTCAGCCACCCTTGCTTTGAAACTCACTCACTCAGTGCTGATATTTCTGATAACATATTTGGATTATTTAACAGTAGACATGATCGCCGGTGCATCATCATCCTGTTTGTATCCTTCACAATAGACCCAACTGTCTTTTAATCGATATTTCCTTCCTTCCTCTTTCGCAGCATATTTCTGTATGGTTCTTCGTTCCCTTTCCACAGACTGCCGAACACTGACTGCCTTGGAAGGCCGTGGGATTGTGATCTTCTCTCCTGCTGGAGGTAAGAATACCATAGATTTATAGGTTGTACGTCTTTGCTGGATAACATGGCGGCCAGTCGCAGTCAGGCCGGGGCGACTGATGTGTCTCGCCAGGCAGACGAAGGTGGACTCAGACTGGTGTAACAAACGGGTCTGATTACAAGACTGAAGTGAACGGTTCTGTTTACGTCAACGTAAATGCTAAGTATTATGACGTCAAGGTAAAATTAGGTAACCACATGACGTAATAATAATATATACGACGGGACGAGGAGCAAGAAGAAACGGTCAAGGCTTTGTGTCCAGCCTAGAATTTTATTTGTTTGATTCGTCGCGATCTCCATAAAGTTACGTGGAGAGGCTGACTTTCAAGTCAGTAGGGCGTAGGCGTTTACTCAGTCTGTGGGACACAACTGATGACGGTAACAGCGAGGGGTGTGCCAGGTTAAATAGTTGTGAAGTTTTGTGAATGCTATGTCGCTGAGTGCGACTGTTAAAACTCCCGCTAGATGAGGAGGTCGTCGAACTCTCTTACATGTCTATACTTGCTGTGCTGTGCTCTTTGGATCTTCAGTTCGACTGTGTTCGTCAGTGGCTGACTTTGTTTACTGTGACCTGTGGAATTTCGCTGCAGCTCTGTGCGTTGGTGGTTCATCGTTTTTGCTGTACCCGTCAATATTCACGTCGGCAGAACTCGTGAGCGGCTTTGATTGCCGTGTGTGGGGACCTTGGTTCTTCTTCTTCTCTGGTAGTTCGACGTGATTTCTTGTGCCTTGTGAATATTGTGCATTATGGATATTGTGCCTTGTGGATGTTAGTATAGTGTATAGTATAGTATAGTATAGTAGTATAGTATAGTATAGTATAGTATAGTATAGTATAGTATTAAGAGCGATTGAGGCTCTACTTTTAAGAGAGCCTATTCGTCTATCTAATTCTAACTTTGATTTTTAGTGTTGCGTGCAAGCTCAGTTTTTCAAAAGTTATTCTTGGCAAGTAGGGTTGTACATGACGGTAGATTCTTCCAGTGTTCATCAAGTCGTCTCTTGAAAGCATCCACTGATGGTGCAGAAACCACTGACTCTGGGAGATTGTTCCAAGTATTACTGATCCTGTTTTGAGAAAAAGTTGGCTCTAACTGCTAATTTACTTCCGCTCTTCTTCAGCTTCATTGAATTTCCTCGTAATTGGCTTTTCATGTCCTTTTCAAACATAGGTTTCTGGTGTTGTACATTCCATTGAGGTACCTATAGGTTTCGGTCATATCACCCCGAGGACGGCGATGCTCAATCTCTTTTCGTTGCACGACGTTGCACACATCCTCAATGTCACTACATAAGCCTTTGGTATGCGGTTGCCAGACAGTGTGACTATATTCCAACAGTGGCCTGACCATGCTCTTAAACAAAAGTTCTTTCAGACAGATGATCAAAAGATCGTCATATTGTGCCTTTTGAATATTGTGCCTTGTGAATATTGTGCCTTTTGGATCTTCACGTCGTTTGTGTTTGTGAGCGGCTGTGCTTGTCATGTGGAGACCCTGCTTCTTCTTCTTAGTAGTAGTAGTTCTCGTTGTGGTTTACTGTACCTTTTGGATCTTCACGTCGTTTGTGTTTGTGAGCGGCTGTGCTTGTCATGTGGAGACCCTGCTTCTTCTTCTTCTTAGTAGTTCTCGTCGTGGTTTACTGTACCTTTTGGATCTTCACGTCGTTTGTGTTTGTGTGCTTGCCGTATGGAGACCCTGCTTCTTCTTCGTCGTCGTCTTAGGCTCGGTACAGCCAAGTATGTTGACTGTGAGACGCGTGGCAGCGAGATCTATGATGACGAGTCTAATGTATAATTTTATGAGAGCGGGGCTTAAAGCTCCATGTGTATTGATTACGTGATGAATTATATAATAATATGATATGTAATATGATATGCTGATATCTGATGGTTGAAGTTTCCCTATATACTGATGTCTTAGTTGACGTGAATTGATATATATATATATATATATATATATATATATATATATATATATATATATATATATATATATATATATAACTTGTGTGTTGCCTGGCTATCCATGTTCGTATGCGTGGGTGTGTGTAGGGAATAACCATTACACGCATCCAAACTTGAGAGCGAGAGTCAGACAGCAAAACACGCACCGCACATCATCTGTAACAGGTTCCTACCTGCTGTCAGTAACCGTCTCATATTTACACTTAACGTCTTTTCCGTCGCAAGCTTACGTGTGTGTGTGCTTGTTTCCGAAAACTCTGTTATATTCACTTTTTTCTTGTATTAATTTGTTTTGCTCTAGTGTGATGTCAGCCCTGAAAATGATCTGTAAAATCGGCTGAGTTACAATGAACTGAATTGAAATTCAAATGAACGATGCACAGACAGACACACTCAACACAAGATTTTAATTTTCTGACTACTGGGAGTCTACGTAAACTGGTGCATAAAATACATCTTTTTTTTTTTCCGATATGACCAAAGAAGTGGCGATGTATTCGTTAAGAATTTTTCGTGTCATGTTCTAGTTGTGTTCGTTTACACAAATTCAAGAAAGTAAAATAGTTTCTAGGGTTTTTTTTTTTTTTTTTTTTTTTTTTTTTTTTTTTTTTTTTTTGCGGGGATAGGGGTAGGAGGGAACGAGGGGAGGGGGAGATGGGCGACTTTCCCAGCAAGTTTTATTTGAAGATTCACTTGAGTTTGTTTTTCTTTAATTTCTTGCCCTGTAAAAACGAAGTTCCTTATAAAATACTGTTGGTAATAACTTTGCTGGAGTGTGGCCAGCACTGAAGAACTTATTCAAGTTTGTGAATGTAAAGAGACCCTTTTGTATTATGTGCCACGTACATTATTTGTGTCGTGTTAATATAAAC
The DNA here is from genome assembly GCA_016801955.1 of Conus betulinus. NCBI lineage: Eukaryota > Metazoa > Mollusca > Gastropoda > Neogastropoda > Conidae > Conus > Conus betulinus. The sequence continues at coordinate 503,477 of JADBJO010000978.1, read as the reverse complement.
ATAGAATATATGTCATTTTTTTGTCCGAAAAGAAAGGTTTCGTTTTGAGGCTTTTTTTTTTTTTTTTTTTTCTTTTCTTTTTTTTTTTTTTTGTGATCAGTTTGCTTGTTTGTTTTTCAAAAGACGGGGTGAATGCTGGAGATGGTGTGTGTGTGTGTGTGTGTGTGTGTGTGTGTGTGTGTGTGTGTGTGTGTGTGTGTTAGCCTATGCACGTGAACGCTCAGCTCCGCCTGTTTATTCTTATGTCTGAAATAATGATAACATTCATAAATAAGCTGATATGCAACATATTGATAGTTACACCCTGTCCCGTTGAAGTAAATAAGCATATATCATACTTGATCTGCTTCTCAATGATGGATAGATAGATAGATAGATAGAGTGACCGATAGATAGAAAGGTAGTAAGTAAGGTAGGCAGATAGATGAATAGATTAACACAATAACAGATAGATAAATAGATTAATAGATAGATAGATAGATGGTATGAATGTACACACACACACACAGATAGACAGACAGATATAGCTAGATAGAAAGAAACAGATATACATATACACATAGATGGATGTGTGTGTGTGTGCGCGCGCGCGTGTTTATCTTAAGAATAAAATACTTTTCGGTTTCTTGAAAACTGTGACTCTTACAATCTGTGCGGGGAAACAAAGTAAGAGTGTCCTCAATCGGCCTGTTAAGAAGGCTCGGGTTGAACAGGTTTGATTGATGGACGTAGGATCTTTATGTTTGTTAAAACATTTCAGTGTCATAAAGACAAGCATTTCTACCCGATTTGAAATACATCTGTCATTTTATTTCTTTGTTTGTAAGTGTGTGTGGGCTTGGCAACAGTCTACAAGGCGGTGGTGTAGTGGTGTTGTGATGACTGGCCCTGTAATATAGGCCTGCATTTTGTATATGCGTTGGCGCGCGCGAACATAAGCGCGAAGAAGAATTAAAAATCACATGTTGTAAATAATGAGCAAAATGAAAAGTTGTCGTGGAATTGCAAAGTTGTTGTATACATGTGCGCGCGCACAGTCAGGCATGCACACTATCACCATAATCATCATTATCATCATTCTTTGTAAACTAATCAAAATAACAACGGATATTTTTTTAGCACGGTTGTAAACTGGATTCTTCGAAGTGTTCTAACATAAAAATAAACCATAAGATCGCCAAGTATACACACACATGTGCGCGCGCACACACACCACTAATTAATTAACTAGTTAATTAAGAAAAAGAAAAAGGAAACAAAACAAAAACAAAACCGCCATTTCAGCAGAAAAAAAGTCTTTGTTGAGTGGACAAGGTCTACTCCACAATAGTATACTACTTAACACAATGTTATAGACTGCTCTCTATTTTTTTTCACCAGCTAGAAAAAAAAAAAAAGAAGAAAGAAAGAAAGAAAGAAAAATAAAATCTAAACGTTGGAATATAAGCACAGTGACCGGCATAAAATACGAACCTCCATCTAAAATCTCAAATCTTATCGTCACACACACACACACACACACACACACACGCGCGCGCGCGCGCGCGCGCGCGCGCGCGCAGCGCGCACCCCCTCCCCTCCCCCCCCCCTCCCCACCCATCCACCCACCCATATTCTAGAGCACGTCGGATGGCGATCTATTTTTGAAATAGTTTATATAGATATAAATAGGTAGTTTAAAGACCTGCATAGGAAGCATGACATAAATGGGGTTTTGTTTGGTTGTTTGTTCTGTTGGTTGTTTGTTTGTTTTTTTTCATTTTATTTTATTTATTTTTTTTTTTTTCTTTCCATAGTGATGATCTTCATGTGCAAGGATAAACTTTATCCTGCTAGAAGACACGCAATGTGAATTGCTCTTGCATAAGGTTGTGTATTCAAGAGGATGGGGCTCATCTTTTTTGCTTGGGGAAAAAAAATCCCCAATTAGATCAAAGAGTAAAACAGGTAGTTAAGGAAGACAAAAGTGATCATGTATAGCTATGTCGAAAACATGTTGTGAGAGAAAGAGAGATCGAGAACAGAATCTGAATGCATTGTTTTACTGACAGAAAGTTAACACTTCCACCTGCAAGACACACACACACAGAGGAAGGCACGCATACATAAAATACCTGGCATTGTTATCGTGTCTAAGGTTGTTTTCCTCAAGGCGATGGATGATTCCATTAAAGTCATGTAAGCCCAGCTATCGCAGAGCCCTTGTGAGGACTGAAGGCAACTAAATCAAATGTGCGACATTTAGAAAACTATGTAGACTTCAGTGTCGAGTGGAATGGGCATGAACACGGATTCCACATAGCGGGACGTAGGATTTAGTGAAAAAAAAATCTCTTTCTCTCTCTCTCTCTCTCTTTTTGTTTTCCTCTTCTAGATTTCGTTGTTTCTTTATAGACTAAACTATTGTTTACACGTCAATGGTTGACGGTGTATCATTTAGTTGACTGCGTTCTTGAGTTGATTGGTTCGGTTTTGTTTTGTTTTGTTTTGTTTTTGTTTTTTTTTTTTTTTTTTTGTTTTTTTTTAAGTTAGAATACTAGAATAAAAGGAAAAACAAACAAAAACAAACAAAACAAAAAATATCATTATCATCGATTACATTTGGATCAAACGTCAACCTCATTTTAAATGAATACCCCCAATAAGGCATTTTAGTTGAAATGTGAAATAACAATCGGCGGTACCTCCGATCAGCCAAAGGATTCGTTACCAGATCGAATTTGTACGAGGTCGAGGTTCGACCAGCTCCTCTCCAGTATTCAAATGTTCCATTTACCTGATATTTTGTACGTGTCATTAAGATTTTCTTTTGATCAATGAGACTATTAGAACATACAAATACGTAATCTATGTTGAACTACATGCCCATTTGGCCTTTCTTGGGCAATGGGGAAATCTCAACGGAGCCCAACCCCTCTCTTAAAGTATCCGTAATGTTCCAGTTGTCTATTATTCTGACCCAGTTGTTATTTGAGTTTTTGTTGGTGACCATGTTATTTATAGAGTTGTTGTTTTTTTTTAGTTGATTAGAATATAAGAATGTAACAGTCATCATTATCACTAATCTTTATTGACTGACTCTGTAGAATTGACACGTAAATGTGCGTCAGACTGAAGGGCCATTTTGACATTTCACGGGCGCCGGACAAACCTCGGCAGGGCTGTCTCCTTCACTGAAGTGAACTCAGTGTTCCTCTCATCGTTCAGTTTGACAAAGGAATGTATTGTGTTTTGGTTTTTTATCATCAGAAGTATTGAAATTCAACAACCGTTCTTGTTATCATTGATCCAGTTTTCATAAAAGGTAAGTTCAGCCCACTGATTGCCCAGTACAGCAATATAGCGGGCAAAGGCGAATAATTAAAATGGACTTTTTCATTTACTTACGTGCTCAATTGCCATTTACCTGTAATGTTGAACGTGTTATGCGTTATTGTTTTATGCATAAAAATATTAGAATACAAAACTCTTACAATCATCATCATCGTCATTATCGTAGTCGTCGTCGTCGTTTCGCCGCCGCTGGCGTTGTTATCATATTAGTATCATTATTATAATTATCATCATTATTACATTGTCGTAATTATTATCATTGTTATTATATTATAAACATTTCCATTATCATTATTACTATTGTTATTATCATTGCTGTTGTTATTATTATCATTGTTGTTATTGTAATTATCATTATCATCATAACTGTTACTACTATCATTGTTATCAGTGTAAAAATTATTGCTTGTTACACCTGGATAAAAAAGGCAAGTATAGGTGAAACTAAACTGCCCGTTATGCATTTTAACAGGCAACGAGGAAATGCTCGACAATGCCCATCTCCTCTCCCTGTGATTTCAAATGATCGATTCACTGTTACTTTGAACATGTTACCGACTAGCTGTTTCTGATCATAAGAATATTACATTCTATATAAAAGCTACTATTTTTTTTTTTTTTTTTTTTTTCGTTGTCATTATCATCAACATCATTGTCATTGTCATCATCATTAGTTAAATCTCAATACAACGTCAATCTATGTGAAACTGAATGCCCAAACATAGCATGTCATGGGCTACGAGAGCTGGTGGCGAGTAAAAATGTATCCTATCTCATGTGTATCCCAAAAATCTCTTTTCCCCTGGCATGTCTCACTCAGGGTCAGGATCTCGCAGCACCTACTTACAGGACCGTGGGCAGCAAGCAAGTTTTCTTCAAAATCCAATGAGACCCTCACCACCACCATCCCCTGGTCAAGCTAAGGAATGCAGGCAAGTTTTGAACGTTTATTTTTCTTTGTGTTCACCGGAATATTGGAATGTTGTCTTTCCTGGTTCATTGAGAATAACTGAAGAAATGGGGATGCGATTTTGAGATTATCTGTATGAAGTTTACATTTTTTTGGTATGATACAGATCAGTGTGTTGTGTATTGACGGTGGGGGGCTCGGACTCAAGTTACATAAAATTTGATTCTTTTCTTAAGTGTTAATGATTTCCCGTCACCTTTCGTGCGGGCCTGATGTGAGTGACAGAGTGCGTGTGCCTATGCGAGAGCACAATTTGTTGTGAAGACGTGAACTCTGTCCGTACCCTCCTGCATCCCTACATATGATAATCATATTTCAATAACGAGGGGAAACGTCGAAGACCCGTCTCAACGACTTATTTTTTAGGTAACTCATTTATTTATACTGTTCTTTTCCATTCCCCTTTTCTATCCATCACGGCTCCTCTTGTGAGTTTATTGGGTTGTGATGCTCAAAAAGCATAAACTTGCAGGTGGTGTTCTACGTTAAATCCTTTGGGTGGAGGACTGTCACAGCTGCTGAAGACCGAGCTCACTGAGGAGTTGCCTCATCCAGGAGACGACAATCGACTCCAAGCAGGCGTAAGTAAATGGTTCTGATCAATACACGCAACGCGACGATTCCTGGAGATTCAACATTCATATTTCAATGTCGTCCTTTTCATCGCACCTTTAACTCCCCTTTCCTTCCCAGCCCATCCCTTTAAATCATTTCCCCTGGAACTGAGGAATCGTTCGCCTACATTTGTCCCCCCCCCCCCCCCCCCCCACCCTCCCGACTATATGTACATTTCCGTCGTTTGGAGTCCTGTCTGAAGAACAGGTGAAGGCCGTCATTTCAATGTTTGTCGTGTTTATCTGACGACTGAGTACCTCAACATTTGTTTTGTTGTTGTATTTGCGGGCGTTTTTTGCAAGTTTGTTCGCCAATAATGCTGCGTCCATAATAACAGTTGTGTTTTTTTTATGACTATCTGATTCATGAAAGTTCAATATATGTATATATGAATATGAGTAAATAAAATAAGTAAATAATTAAATGGATAAATAGCGTTGCATTATGAGAGCTTTTTTTTCAGTCGAGCTAATTTGACTTTGGTGGAACACTCTAGTAATTCGAGGATATAGCCAGGAGGGGGAAGAGGAGAAGGGGTGGCGATGGGGTGGGTGTGGGAGTTGTCAAAGAAAAGTAGCTGGAAGAGTCGCTTGGCGAACACATAGGCGTACTGATTTAAAAAAACAAACAAACAAAACACACATTTATCATCTTTCTTGTCGTCGCCGTTATTGCCGCCATCCGAATATGGTGTATTGCGATCGTCTATGCTATCGTCCAGTGATTTTGCAGAATGAATGAATCGCTATAGTTTTCTCCCTTTCAGAGTCTTGTTTGTCACCCCCACCCCATCCCATCCCCACTCCATCCAATGCTCCAGCTTCGTATGATTGACTCTCTCATGCAAGACTCCTCTGTTCCTAAGCAAAGAAGAGTTCTTTGCATTCCTCAAGTTCAGCTGAAACTGAATACACTCTGTTGCAGAAAACAGAAACGCAAGTTTAGTTTTTGTTTTAATATAGCTAATGTTTCTAAACAAAAATTGAAGGTAAGCTGCAGTGAAACAAAAAATTGAAGGTAAGCTGCAGTGAAACAGTCTGTAATCCTTTGACGGGCTCAAAGGTCTGGGAGACTTTGACGGTTCATCGAAGAAAAAAAAATGGCGTGAGTAAATTCAAGTGTCTTGCCAAAGAGCCTGGTGAGAAGGTGGATATCAACTATGGGAACTTGTTGCCGGAGTAGAGGGTGCTTACGCATATATATATATATATATATATATATATATATATACATACATACATATATATATATATATATATATGCTTTCAAATTAATTACAATTGTTTCATAATCATCACCATGACCGTAAATATTATCATTATTATTAGGCAGTGGCTGCGTAGCCACAGTAAAGAGAAGATAATGTATTGATGGATGTAAGTATAACGAATAAAATAATAAAAGATATTCAATTGACCGAACCGAAGCTTTTGAATAATTCTTTTAACTTCTGTCCGTCAGCAGAGTATGTTCTCTTACTTGTGGCTATCATTATTATTATTATTATTGACATGATTATGATCATGACGATGATGATTGTTGATGGGTTTTGGTTTTTGTTTGCTTTTTTTTTTTTTTCTCATGACATAGAATGGGTGGGGATGGAAAAAGCCTTAAGTGAAGTGGGGAGGAGGGGATCTTTCAATCCTGACGGTTCAGTCTTTTAGTTTTGCTCGACCCACTCGGAAAGAAGGGACAGAAAGAAAAAGCTTGGAGGGGATGCGTTGAGCCATTAGAAAAACACACACACACACACACACACATATCGGTTGGGGGCGGCGGGGTGGGGGAGGGGGGGCTGACAAGTCAGTTTGTTCGACCAATAGGGAACGGTCAAAGGAAACGCGAAACGGAACCAAAGTTTGTCAACACGAATGGCAGTCATGAAGGTGGGGCGGTGCTTCGGTTGGGCTCAGCAACGCTGGAACACCAGCTTAGGGGGAGAGAAAAAAAGACACGGGGAATTTGAACGGTTGGTGACGATTGGTGGAGGCGGGGCTTGTCTAATATACCCGCACGCGTTTTAAGGGCGTGCGCGGCACGCGCGCCTCGTGTCACGGTGGCTACGGGCGCCTCCGTGCAACAGGCAAAGGTCAAAATCAATACAGTTGTTCCGTGCGGCGTGTGGTCCTTCTTGAAAACTTCGCTACTTTGACGTGACCCAACAGACTTGTAGGACTTCAGGGAATGACAACAGAGCTGGAGTACCAAACATCAGAACGGATTTTCGTGCAGTCTGAGGTAAGTGAGTCGCCATCAAGACAACCGCGACATGTAAACTGCGTTAAGTGAGACGAGACAGCAACACTGCACATTGGCGTTTTACGATGGTGATGTAACATAGATTGCTTCCTTATCTTGCCTTTTCCATTTAGCATAGGCACCAAGAAGCGCAATAAAACTGAAGATCTCTCTCTCTCTCTCTCTCTCTTGTTGTTTTTCTTATTGCTGTGTTTAATTTTGTCAATCAATGTAATTGCTCCTTTTTGTTTATTGTTATTTTTGAGGGCATAGTTAAAAAAGCTTCCAGCTTATCCGTTCACCCTCATTAAAGATTTCGAGTCTCTCTCTCTCTCTCTCTCTCACACACACACACACACACACACAAGCACACGCACGCAGGCGCGCTCGCGCGCTCGCCGACTTAAGTTTGAAAAGCCTTAAGTTTTTGGGACCGCAATTCAAAACTCCTATAAATACTCCATTTTGAAAGGGAGTTTTTTCTGTCAAGTATTAAAGGCCGAATATTGTTGAAACATAGGTCTATACCAAAGTATGTGATCATTTTGCATTAGTAGAGCATTCAGGACGTTTTCTAAACAAATCAACTCGTGACTTCCAGCGCGGTGACAGCGCCCTGATATGGCCCTTCATGCTCCGCTGGGCTATATAAGCAACATCATCTTGCCCTATCTTACCATACTCGGATCTTTGACGAAAACAAACAGGAGGGAAACGACCTGTAGAGGAGTATTTACTCAATGAAACATCAGCTCTGGACAGGCGGAGAAACGGTTATGATCACAATAGATCATTTAATCATTCTTTTGGTCGTCAAAGAAGGGTTTAATACATACATTTCTCCATTTTCTTCACTGCTCCCCATACTCCTGCACTCTGTCTCTGTCTGTGTCTGTGTCTGTTTGTCAGTCTGTCTGTCTGTCTGTCTCTCTCTCTCTGTCTGTGTCTGTCTGTCTGTCTGTCTGTCTCTCTGACAGTTATGTGTGGTGTTCTATGCTAAATTCCATGAGTGTAGTAACTCAACTAGTTGACATCTGTTGACGAGTGTCATCCGGGACACAAAAGCGACGACTCTAGACCGGCGTAGTTCCAATGCAGAAACAGGTTTTTCAAGTTCACGTGTAAGTCTCATGCCCTCTTCTTTACGATTTCGGGGAAAAAAGGAAAAGATAAAGCTTTTCCGAGTCATTTTCATGATGACGGTGGATTCTTCGCTTATATCACACACACACACACACACACACACACACACACACATGTATATATTTGTGTGTGTGTGTGTGTGTGTGTGTGTGTGTGTAAATTCTAACAAATGAGTATTACAGTCCCCCTGCCACCATTCGAGTCTTGGCAGCAGGACTTTCCGTAACAATGGTCACACTCCTGATCTGCTTCACATTAAATTGCATCTCTCTCTCTCTCTCTCTCTCTCTCTCTCTCTGGAGTTCGACTTTTTTTTTTTGCTGTAACATTATGAATTCCAGGGTGGATTTTGACGGGAAATAAAATTAAACGTTTTTTGGAACACACTGCTGCGACGAAACCATTTAAATGGGGGGGGACTAGGTTTCTTCCGATATCTCCTCGAATAGTGTGTCAGCTCTTTCGCTACTGTCCTTGGCCCGTAGCTGCGAGTCTCCCATATTCGACGTATCCGACTCTGAATATATGCGTCAAATATAATTGTTTACCCCATGGAAGGAGATAGGTGGTGGAGGCTGGGAGGAAAGGTGTGTAACAGGAATAAAACATTTTTCATAGCCACGTGACAACCAGAGGTTTTGTGGGGCACAGATGATCAGGGTGAACATTTAAATTAAACTAATTCCAACATCGTCAAATCGTGCAACGTAAGTAGAAGAAAGAAAAAGAAAACAGTGTGTATCAGGGTCTTATTAAAAGTTCTGTCTGCGAAGAGAAAAACACAACAGGATATACTGAGCAAGCACAGGTTGAAAGCAGTCCATTAACGTAACCTCAGAGGATTTTTTTTTTTTTTTTTTAGTCTGTAATGGAAAATCGGATTTCGTTATCCTCGTCATCAGGTCATAACGTTGTTGGTCAAATAATTTATAGTCATCGAGAAAATGTAGTTCGTCCTCAACAACGTGGCATGTCGTGCATAACCTGTCTTCTTAGTCAGTGTTGGTATAACAGCCCCTCTCAAGTTGGAGTTCATGGGCGCTTATTTGTAATCTAGTTAGTGTTCGTGCTCGTCTGCAGTCTGTGTCAATGCGTTACTCCAAATAAGCCGCCTGTTTGTATTCAATAGCAACTGTGGCATAAGATTTGAGCTTGGATATGTTTCCATTCTTTTGTTTTCTCCATTAGTCAACATAAAACGATTCCAGCTTCGCGTTGATTATAAACCTCAGTCGAGTCATACTAAATTTACCCTGATTTTCCCAGACGTGCTTTAATCCTTTCGTTGACAAGGTTTGTCGTATAAACTTCGTCTGTTTGTTTACTTCTGTGTCCTGAGAGATATTGACCGATAAATCTGTTGTTGATAAGAGTCTTGGTCTGATCTAATGTGTGTATCCAGAATATGGAGTATCACATCAAAAGTAATCGGGAATCTCCCCAATTCGCCCCAAACTGGAAATGCAATAGCTTTTCTATGGACTCTTAAAAAGATGTGTCTGCAGAAATTAATGTGTGCAGTTTCATGTGGGAATTTGTTTGCATGACAGGTTTTGAGCAAATTTTGCATGTTCTTTTCTTGATATATTTCGTCTGTGTATTGGTAAGAGCATGGGAACCACACCTCCGACCCATATGTGAAGATGGGAGAGACTACAGAGTCAAATGGGGTTGTAACTTCTCACATTTACATTTTGACCATATAACGTTCTCTTCAAGGTATGTGCAGCTTAAGTCCCTTGTCTCGCTAACTGTTCTTGCGCTTCACGTGCGGGGCCAAGTCTAGCTTTTCTTTACCCAGCCTTTATGCCTTGCACTCCCCGTCCCCATCTCTGGCTGCCTTTCGCCGTGTTTTCCTCCACCCCATCCCATCCTTAACCTGCACCTCCCGCCTTCCCCATTCCTCTTCCTTCCCCTTCCCACGGATCTGGTCTGATTCTATGACAGTTCCAGTACAGTCTGTGCCGGTTAAAAACCACAATCAGCTGGCCGTACGTGGCCGCGAAGCAAATCGTCAGAGGAGACCTGTGCTGCTGATTCGCGCTGGCGATATTTATGTCGTGCTTGGTCCCCTCGCCGCCGACAATACTTGTTTGTTGGGAGACGGTTTCAGTGCCACCCGTCGAAGCAGACCCAGCATGCTAATTCACGTCTGGTGTTCATCCTGCTAGATCTCCTACTTACTACGATAAGTACGTCGTTGGGAAGACGGTTTCAGTGCCACCCGTCAAAGAAGACTACGTCACTGCCGAATTTCTTCGGTGATGTTCACTTTCTGCGTAATACTGCTGCCCCCCACTGGTGACAGTGGCTACTTTGTCAGGGGACAGCTTCAGTGTCACCCGTCAGAAGAGACTCGGCGCTGCTGATTCACATCGGGGATGATCGTTATATGCTTCATCCCCCACTGACGATAGTAGACACTTTGTTGGAACATCAGTTACCGCCATCAGTGAGAATAGACCTAGCTCTACTGATTCATATTGGTAATGTTCACATTCACTGCTGATTCATGTCGGTGATATTCACATCACCGCTGATTCGTATTGGTGATAATCACATTCACCGCTAATTCATGCCGGTGATATTCACACATTCACTGTTGATTCATGTCAGTAATTAACATCCACTGCTAATTCATATTGGTGATATTCACATTCACTGCTGATTCATATCGGTGATATTCACATTCACCATTGATTGATATCGGTGATATTCACATTCACTGCTATTCATATCGGTGATATTCACATTCACCACTGACTCGTATCAGTGATATTCACATTCACCGCTGATTCATGTCAGTTATATTCCCATTCACCATTGATTCATGTTGGTGATATTCACATTCACCATGGATTCATATCTGTGATATTCACATTTACCGCTGATTCATGTTGGTGATATTCACATTCACCATTGATTCATGTTGGTGCTATTCACATTCACCACTATTTCATGTTGGTGATATTCACATTCACCGCTGATTCATATTAGTGATATTCACATTCACTGTGGATTCATATCAGTGATATTCACATTCACTGCTGATTCACATCAGTGGTATTCACTGCTGATTCATATTGGTGATATTCACATTCACTGCTGATTTATATTGGTGATATTCATATCCACCGCTGATTCATGTCGGTAACATTCACATCCACCAATGATTCATATCGGTGATATTCACATTCACTGCTGATTCATATCAGTAATATTCACATTCACCGTTGATTCATATTTAAGTGATGAATTCACATTCACTGCTAATTCATATCAGTGATATTCACATTCAACACTGACTCATGTCGGTGACATTTCATTCACTGCTGATTCATACCGGAGATATTGACATTCACTGCTGATTCATATTGGTTATCAAATTCACCGCTGATTCATATCAGTGATATTGCCATTCACTGCTGATTCATATTGGTGATATTCACATTCACTGCTGATTCATATTGGTGATATTCACATTCACCGCTGATTCATGTCGGTGATATTCACATTCATTGCTGATTCATATTGGTGATACTGGCATTCACTGCTGAATCATATTGGTTTATCAAATTCACCGCTGATTCATATCAGTGATATTGCCATTCACTGCTGATTCATATTGGTGATATTCACATTCACTGCTGATTCATGTCGGTGATATTCACATTCATTGCTGATTCATATTGGTGATATTGGCATTTACTGCTGAATCATATTGGTGATACTGGCATTCACTGCTGACTCATATCGGCGATATTCACATTCACTGCTATTTCATATTGGTGATATTGGCATTCACTGCTGATTCATATCAGTGATATCGACACTCACTGCTAGTTCATATCGGTGATATTCAAATTTACCTTTGATTCATATCGGTGATATTCACATTCACCATTGATTGATATCGGTGATATTCACATTCACTGCTATTCATATCAGTGATATTCACATTCACCACTGACTCGTATCGGTGATATTCACATTCACCGCTGATTCATGTAAGTTATTTTCCCATTCACCATTGATTCATGTCGGTGATATTCACATTCACCATGGATTCATATCTGTGATATTCACATTTACCGCTGATTCATGTTGGTGATATTCACATTCACCATTGATTCATGTTGGTGATATTCACATTCACCGCTGATTCATGTCTGTGATATTCACATTCACTGTTGATTCATGTCAGTGATATTCACATTCACTGTTGATTCATGTTGGTGATATTCACATTCACCGCTGTTCATGTCGGTGATATTCACATTCACCACTATTTCATGTCGGTGATATTCACATTCACCGCTGATTCATATTAGTGATATTCACATTCACTGTGGATTCATATCAGTGATATTCACATTCACTGCTGATTCACATCAGTGGTATTCACTGCTGATTCATATTGGTGATATTCACATTCACTGCTGATTTATATTGGTGATATTCATATCCACCGCTGATTCATATCGGTAACATTCACATCCACCAATGATTCATATCGGTGATATTTACATTCACTGCTGATTCATATCAGTAATATTCACATTCACCGTTGATTCATATTTAAGTGATATTCACATTCACTGCATTCACCACTGACTCATGTCGGTGATATTTCATTCACCGCCGATTCATACCAGAGATATTGACATTCACTGCTGATTCATATTGGTTATCAAATTCACCGCTGATTCATATAAGTGATATTGCCATTCACTGCTGATTCATATTGGTGATATTCACATTCACTGTTGATTCATATTGGTGATATTCACATTCACCGCTGATTCATGTCGGTGATATTCACATTCGTTGCTGATTCATATTGGTGATATTGGCATTCACTGCTGAATCATATTGGTTATCAAATTCACCGCTGATTCATATCAGTGATATTGCCATTCACTGCTGATTCATATTGGTGATATTCACATTCACTGCTGATTCATGTCGGTGATATTCACATTCATTGCTGATTCATATTGGTGATATTGGCATTTACTGCTGAATCATATTGGTGATATTGGCATTCACTGCTGACTCATATCGGCGATATTCACATTCACTGCTATTTCATATTGGTGATATTGGCATTCACTGCTGATTCATATCAGTGATATCGACATTCACTGCTAGTTCATATCGGTGATATTCAAATTTACCTTTGATTCATATCGGTGATATTCACATTCCCCTTAATACCCCCACTGATGACTACAGATACTTTGTAGGAAGACAGCTTCAGTGCCACCCGTCGAAGGAGACCGAGATCTGTCAATTCACATTAGTTTTTTTATGTCCTGTCTGATATGCCTTTTACTACGATAGCCGCTTTGTTGTCAGACCCCCAGTGCTCTGCGTCTAAAGAGACCCAGCGCAGCTGATTCACATTAGTAATGCCCACATCATCTAGATCCCCACTGATGGCAAAAACCGCTGTGTTTTAGAGCCAGCTACAGTGCCATTCATCAGGAAAGAAACTGCACGGCTGATTAAAATCGGTGATGTTCACATCCTGTTTGATCACCCACTGACGACAATGGGTGCTTTGTTGGGAGACCATTTATTGCCACCCGTAAAAGGAGATCCAGCACTGCTGAGTCACATGGGTGGTAATTCACATCCTGCTTTTGATACCTTACTGACGACACTAACTGTTTTGTTGGGACACAGCTTCAGTGCCACCCATCAACAGAGACCCAGCACTGCTGATTCAACCTGGTGGTGTTCACATCCAGCTTAATCCCTCAAGAGATAACAATGCTTTGGGGACTATTCACCCACCACCCGTCAAAGGAGACACAGCACTGCTGATTCATATCATGATGTTCATATCCTGTTTGATCCCCCACTGACGGCGGTCAGTGGTTGATGGAGGGGACACCCAGCGCTACTGATTCACATTGGTGACGTTAACTTCCTGCTTGATCCCCCCATTCATTTCTTACCATTAGAAATAAGCTCGCACTGTTTGTATCAGATAAAGAGTTAAACATCTCCAGATGAACCTGCGGCTAACACCAGAATTACTGCAAGAAATGATTTTTCTTGACCAACTCAAGGAAGCAAATTTATTTGATTAATATTGAGAGCAGAGGAACTTTGTTTAAAGTGAAGGTTGAAAAGACACAACAGGGTATTTCATTCAAATGATTTCAGATGCAAAAACAAAACGCGCATACAGAAGGCAGTAAAAACACTATTGTGCACAGAAATCGCACAAATTCACAAAATTGAACAACAAACATCTCTACGAACACATTTAAAACACACTTTTTGCGTTATCACACATCAATATTCGAACTTCACAGACTATGAGAGAGTGTAATAAATATACATGTCTGACTTCCCGTTTATCGTTTTGCAAACAAAAGCTGGGAACTAGTTACTCATACCATCTTCACCCCGTGAAGTAAAAACATTCGTAGCGCATTTAGAGACTGAAAAGTCCTTGGGTTCTGATAACTTGCCCGCATTTCTACTCAAACTCTCTCTAACTTACATTGTGGAGTCTCTTACAAATATACATAATTTATCCATTGAAATTGATATTTTCCTTCAAGTGTTCAAAAGTACCAAAGTGATCTTCCTAAAATCAAGTGATTTGTCGGATCCAAATGATTTCACATCTATATTCTGACTGTCAGTTCTGTCCTATCCCCTCGAAAGCCGCATGCATACAAATATATCTCAGTTCATGGAAGAAAGTAAACTCGCTCATTCCAATCTGGATCCCAAGCGCATAATTCCTCCATACAGCACTATCACGAACGCGTGACCAATGACTTTCAAATATAAACTAGACGCACGTAACAGGAGTTGTTTTTTTCTGGACTTTCAAGTGTATGATTTTAAAAAGGCGTTTGTTCTTGTTGATCATTCTGTTCTTTCAAAGAAACTATCCATCAGTTTGAACTGTTCCTCAATTATCTCATTACCCCAGTCATACTTAAGTGACAGGACTCGGTATGTACTGTTTTCTGTCAAAACTTCCTCAGCAGACTTTGTCAGACATGGAATCCCTTTAAGTTCGGCGTTATGTCCCCTCCTATTCTGCACTTCATCGATAATATACCATTATCCGTTTCAGATGAGAAACTCACGACGGATTTATTTGCTGATGACTCGTCACGACAAATAAATGGCAGTGATCTCTATACAAGAGAAACATCTGTGAAAGGCTAAATGAAATGTCAGACTGTGTCATTTCAACTTAATAGTCGTACACCCAGCCAAAACCAAAATTCATTCGAACGGCACTTCTATTGAACAGGTAGGCAATCATCGCATTTTAGGTGTTTAGATGAAGATTTAAATGGCAAACTCATCTAATACTTTAAGTTTCAAAATGGAGTGACTGAGGCGGAAAATGAAGCAAAATTTATAAAGAGAGGGGGGTCAGTTACCGCCAAGGACATAGACGAACAAAGTACGGGGACGAGACACCTTGATCTTACTTTATGCAAGATCATCTTAAACAAACAAAACAAAACAATCTTTTATTTCATCGCTACTTACGTGCTATGTCAACATTACTGCGCTTGAACTTTTCAACGCACTTCATAATGTCACATATCAGTTATGCTTCAAGATTGTAAGATTGAAGTAGTGATGGTCACAAAAAAAGGACAACATTCTCTCCATAGACGTGCACCTTTCAGCTGAGCTTTCAGCTTTCAACTTGATCAATACAGAAGAAGCCTAGCGTACTCTGAGCCATGTACCTGGAACGGGTCGGGGGTGGGGGGTGGGGAGGGGGGGGGGGGGGCAAATTGTGCAAACAAGGAAGAGCAAACTCAAATATACATGTCTACTTATTTTCATATATATAATATATATACGGAAAAGATCTCGGTCAAATAACGGGGCGCTGTTCTCTCTACTGAGCCGCAGAGCAGGTCAAAATGGCAGACTTGAACTAAGAAAAAACATGTCGGTGGACAGAATGGAACAGAGGTGAAACCTGTACAATCATCACATTATGCCTGTGTACTATGACAGACCAAAAACTTGTTCGCGATATGACCGTTCTTGCCGACATCTTCCAAATATGGACCACGAGCGCCCACGATGCACGACCTTTGAAAACTCGCATGCAGCCAACATCAAGAACTGCATGCATGCATACTCTGTCGCCCCTCCGCCACTCCATCATTTCCTCAACCCTAATCCACCCCGATCCCCCATTCCACCCCGATGGCCACTCCGATGGGACGAGACTGTTCTGCGTCGTGCGAGGCATAAGGAAGACAAAGTGAGCCAGCGGTTTTCTGTCAGCAGCCAGCTGGCACCTGGTGCCAGCTTCACCGTCGTCCTCTGCCTCGCCAACCATTTTATTTCTGGTGGAGGGCTTGGTCAGCAGGTCTTGGGAGCAGCAGTCTTTGCTTGCAATATGGCTGACTTCTGCCCTCCTTGAAGGCGTTTGCAGAACTTGGTTAATGCTGAGGTTTGACTGGTGATCCGGTTCCCGACTGCATCGTTGGAGATGAAATCTTTCCGCCCGTTTACGAGTATTTTCCGGAGGCAGTGAATGTCGAACGTGTTCAGTTTCTGATTGTTGTTAGGATGTGTGTTTTTCTAATCTTCCCGTATTTTAGTGCTCAATATAGGTAATACTACTATCATTTGACTACTACGCCGTGTAGAAAGCCAGGCGCATCGTTCATCATGAAAACTACTCGGCAAAGATTAAGGGGGGAAAAAAGCTTGTAAGTAATCCCTATTTGCAAGCCAAAGTACACTTATTGTTTCCAACCCGTCCATTTCATTAAAAAAAAATGTTAACATGTTTTTACTTGGCTTCTTACACCTAAAACAGTGTTGGCATATATAACTTTAAAAAAAAATTGTTTCTTCTGATCAGTTTATGAGATTAAACGAGTAGCTAAGGACGCTGTTGATGGTTTACCGTGCGGTATAATGTTTCTTTCACTTTATTTACTTCGTTATGTCATGTTTGTGTAGAACTGTTTCTTTTGATCAGCTTATGAGAATAAACGAGTAGCTCAGGACGCTTTTGATGGTTTACCGTGCAGTGTAATGTTTCTTTCACTTTATTTACTTCGTTATGTCATGTTTGTATATGATATTGCATTATTTTGATTCATCTCAAAATCTTACAATGAACTGTTCCTGTATTCCGACGCTCTTGTGGGACTGCCGGTGGCTTTTCCAACAAACATTTATCCGTTATGTGCTAGAAATTTCCGATGTTCTGTCATTCTCTATGATTTTGTGGCTTTATGTTGTTATTATTGTGAATACTTACATAGCGCCTATTCTCAGCTAGAAACCAATCTCTAAGCGCTTTATAATCCACACTCGTTTACACAATGAGTTATGTTACCGTCACGCTGCTCTAGAATGCAGCCATCCTGTGGCTCTATAATGTCATCATAATGTGGCTCTATGGTACCGTCACGCTGCTCTAGAATGCAGCCATCCTGTGGCTCTATAATGTCATCATAATGTGGCTCTATGGTACCGTCACGTTGCTCTAGAATGCAGCCATCCTGTGGCTAAATAACGTCACCATAATGTGGCTCTATGGTACCGTCATGTTGCTTTAGAATGCAGCCATCGTTTGACTCTATATATGATTTCACCATTATGTGGCTTTATGTTACCGTCACGTTGCTGTAGAATGCAACCATCCTGTGGATTTATGTCACCATAATGTGGTACTGTAATATGGCCATACATAGGCTCTATAAGGTCACCATTATGTGGCTCTCTATAATGTCACCATAATGTGGTTTTATGTTACTGTCACGTTCCTGTAGAATGAAACCATCGTGTGATTCTATAATGTCACTATAATGTGGTATTGCAGTATGGCCATACATAGGCTCTATAATATCACCATTATGTGGCTCTATAATGTCACCATAATATGACTTTATGTTACCGTCACCTTGCTGTAGAATGCAGCCATCCTGTGGCTCTATAATGTTACCATAATGTGGTACTGTGATATGGGCATACACAGGCTCTATAAGATCAACATTATGTGGCTTTATAATGTCACCATAATGTGGCTTTATGTTACTGTCACGTTCCTGTAGAATGAAACCATCGTGTGATTCTATAACGTCACTGTAATGTGGTATTGCAGTATGGCCATACATAGGCTCTATAATATCACCGTTATGTGTCTCTATAATGTCACCATAATGTGATTTCATGCTACCCTCACGTTGCTCTAGAATGCAACCATCCTGTGGCTCTATAATGTCATCATAATGTGGTACGGTGATACGGCCATACATAGGCTCTATAAGATCACCATTATGTGGCTCTGTAATGTCACCACAATGTGGCTTTATGTTACCGTCACGTTGCTGTAGAATGCAACTATCATGTGGCTCTATAATGTCACCATAATGTGCTACTGTAATATGGTCATACATAGGCTCTATGACACCACCATTATGTGGCTCTGTAATGTCACCATAATGTGGCTTTAGGTTACCGTCACGTTCTCTAGAATGCAACCATCATGTGGCTCTATAATGTCATCATAATGTGATACTGCAATTTGGCCATGCATAGGCTCTGTAAAATCACCACTACGTGGCTCTGTAATGTCACCATAATGTCACTTTATGTTACCCGTCACCTGCTCTAGAATGCAACCATCCTGTGGCTCTATAATGTCATCATTATAATGTGGCTTTGTGTTACCGTCACGTTGCTGTAGATTGCAACCATCTTGTGCCTCTATAATGTCACCATAATGTGGCTCTATGGACCGTAACGTTGCTTTAGAATGCAACCATCGTTTGACTCTATAATGTCACCATAATGTGTGCTTTATGTTACCGTTTCGTTGCTGTAGAATGCAACCATCTTGTGGATTTATAATGTCACCATAATGTGGTACTGTAATATGGCCATACATAGGCTCTATAAGATCACCATTATGTGGCTCTATAATGTCACCACAATGTGGGTTTTTGTTATCGTCACGTTGCTCCAGAATGCAACCATCATGTGGCTCTATAATGTCACCATAATGTGGTACAGTGATATGGCCATACATAGGCTCTATAAGATCAACATTGTGGCTTTATAATGTCACCATAATGTGGCTTTATGTTACTGTCACGTTGCTGTAGAATGAAACCATCGTGTGATTCTATAACGTCACTGTAATGTGGTATTGCAGTATGGCCATACATAGGCTCTATAATATCACCATTATGTGGCTCTATAATGTCACGATAATGTGACTTTATGTTACCATCACCTTGCTCTAGAATGCAACCATCCTGTAGCTCTATAATGTCACCATAACGTGGTACTGTAATATGGCCATACATATGCTCTATAAGATCACCATTATGTGGCTCTGTAATGTCACCATAATGTGGCTTTATGTTACCGTCACGTTGCTGTAGAATGCAACCATCGTGTGGCTCTGTGGTCATCATAATATCGCTCAGTTTTCTTGCGTCTGTAAGGCTCTGTACTGTCATCCTAATGTAGTACTAAAATGTCTCCATTATGAGGCCTTGTGTAGAGTACCAAAATGTTGTCATGAAATGACACATCATGACACTATTGTTCGGTGATGTCTCCAGAGCCTGGCTCTGTAACGTTGATACTATGTGGCTCTTTGTCACCATCAAATGGCTCTGTGATATACACATGTGGCTGTATAATGTCACCATAATGTGACACGGTGTCCCCTTCATATGACTCGATGATCTCACCATCATGTTGCTATATAATGTAGTCATCAACGTGATGCTTAAATGTCACCGTTAACACGTTGTATACTTCTGTAATGTCAGGGTAATGTAAGTCTAAGACACTGTCCAGAAATAGATCTATAATTTCACAACAGTAACGCTCTTTTATGCTCTTTGATATTACCATTATGTTCAGTACAGTATCTATGCAAATGTGTCTCTACAACCTCATCGTAATGTGGCTCTTTAGTTTTGCCACAATGTGGTTCTTCAATTATCTATCATAGTGCTGTACAATAGCACAATCACGTGGCTCTGTATCACGATTTTGTGGCTCTAAATATCGTCAAGATGTGGTTCTTTAATGGCACTGTTATGCAGCTCGTTGACGGCTCTAAAGTGTGGCATTATAAAGTCACCATCATGTGATCCTACAAAGTCGAGATCGTTATCGTTAATTCTACGATGTCACCACAGCTTAACATCATATCATCGGACAGTAGTTCCATAAGTCACCACAAGGTGGCTCTATATGTCACCATAACGTAGCTCAATAATGGCTTTATCATGGGCCTCATGTCATTAAAGTGTGATGTTTAAAGCCTCCGATATACGGTTATAACTGCCACCAACATTTGGTTCTGTGACACGATCATGTACCTTTGTAATGCAGCTGCAATGTTGCAGTATAATGTCACCATTATTTGACTCGATGTCACAATAAGATGTCACAATAATGTCTGTATAACGCTACCAACGTCTTGCTCCATATGTCTCCATTATGCGACTCTACATTTTAATGCTGCTATCTGATATGTTAATGATGTATCTCTGAAATGTCACAATAATGTGACTTAATAATGTCACCATAATATGGCTGCATCATACCACCGTAATGTGACTCTTTAGCGATTACATGACATGGCTCTGTCTCGCCAGGATGTGGTCCATGTCACCATAATGTGGCTCCATCATACCACCGTAATGTGACTCTTTAGCGTTTACATGACGTGGCTCTGTCTCACCATGATGTGGTCCATGTCACCATGATGTGGCGCTATCATGTCACTTTACGCAATGTCATCGTTATGTGGCTCTAATATCAAGATAACGTTGCTGTGTAATGTTACCGGCTTGATGTGTCTGGACAGAAAAGTCAGAGGAAATATTCACTCGGGGAGAACTTACCGTCATTAGTAGAGTAGAGTGTGCTTTGTAGTTTGAATCCGAACAGGCGAACTGTACACTGGGGATAAACTGATTTGTCTTTTTGTCGTTCTTTCTCATTTCATCCATACGTCTTCTTCCAGCCAGCTGCTGTGGGTGGCGTTCCGCCCTGAAATCAGACATTCTCATTATCAAAACACCCCTAGACTGCTATTTAGTAAAGAGAAATTATTGTATTGAATTCTTTTTTTTTCAAAAAAGTGCGCGCTCGCGCCACACACGCATACAAACACACACGCGCGCGCGCGCACACACACACACACACACACACACACTCAATCTATAAATATATATATACATACTCTATATACATACACAAACGCGTGCGTGCACACACACGCATGAACAAATATACACAAATGCGCGCGCGCGTTCACACACACACAACACACATACACACACACAACACACACACACACACACACACACACACACACACACACACACACAGTGTGTTCAATAAAATTAGCATTTGGTTTTAACATTAGTCTAAAATTTCACAGCACCAGAGGAAGCGTCCATAGAACGAATAGGACATGCTGTCTACTACTCAGTTTCTCTCTCTCTCTCTCTCTCTCTCTCTCTCTCTCTCTCTCTCTCTCTCTGTGTGTGTGTGTGTGTGTGTGTGTGTGTGTGTGTGTGTTTCATGCCTCGACGAGAACTACCCATGCGAGAATGAAAAGGTCTAACTCGCACTAGTTGACGGGTCGGAATGATAGTGAGCAATGTTTGCAACTGTGGAAGGGCAAACTGAAAAGGGGCGAAACGGACCATCACATGCACACTACCGAGTTTACGCGCCAGCAGCAGTCCAGGGTCCTCTGTGACTTGCGGTCACACGGCACCCAAATTCTTGGACCTCTGGTGCAGGGAATGGAAATGATACGACTATCTGTGTATGTGAGAAGAAGGTGTAATGAGCACGCGCGATTATAACGCCACCATGCAGGGACTTCAGATGAGGGTGTTGGGTGGGAAAGAGGGAGGGAGGGAGGGGAGAAGACGGGAGGGCGGGGTGTAGGAGATGGAAGTGAGGTGGCGGAAGGAGGGGCCGGCTAGGTGAGGAGGAAAGGATTGTCTGCACGTCAGCTCTATCAGTCTTTGTCATTTTATTGGCAAAACTACCGAGTAAACATGTAGGTGAAAAAAACCACCACAATCATGATCATTATGAGTATCCGTAGAAGTCACGTTTCAAATTTGTTGAGCGACTTTCTTTAAACTCTTTGTTTTCCTTCCGTGCGCCAGGTGCGAGCCGGGGCCTTTTCTTCCCCCTCGCTTCAGTCACATCACACACAACTGACACATGACCATGAGTCATGCTGAATCTGTCTTGGCATCAGTGAGACATAGAACTCTAGATTTCAGTTCTAGTTCGCTAGATCGCGTTTTTTTTTTTTTTTTTTTTTTTTCACCAGGTCTGTTAAAAAGAAGGAAAGATGAAATATTCCTCATCCCGTGGCTCTACTCCTTTGTCCAATCTCTTTCTTCTGCAACCACCTTGTTCTGTTACCGTTTGAGAGCCAGAGTCCACAGGGATCCATTTATGGCAGGTGTCATGAAGCCACCAACCAGGAGGGAACTTTCATCTGAGTCATATCAGCAGCGTCCAACAAATGCTTGTACCGGTTTGAAGATGCGCATAGCGTCAGCAACTAAGCCCTTCGTTAGAGACTTTAAAGCCCTTCGCTAAAGACATTACAGCCCTTCGCTAAAGATATAAAGACGTTCGCTGGAGACAATAAGTCAGGAAGCTCGGGATTCAGAAGAGAGCAGCACGGTTCGTAACAGGGAACCATATCAGAGAGAACGGGAATACTAGGAAGAACATGAGGAACTTACAATGGAAACCCTTAGAAGAGAGAAGAGCTTTTATCAAACTTAATACCTTCTTCAAACGCAGAGCTAAACTAATTGATATCCCAATGGAACAACTAGTATTGAATAAAAGTAGCACCAGGAGTGGCGGTCAATCTTATGCCATACCTGCATCGAATATTGACAGTCATTTACACTCATTTTATCCTAGTTCTGTACGGCTGTGGAAGTCACTGCCGGGTGCCATCAAGATTGCCACAAATGCAATCTCATTTAAAAATCAAATTGATACGACAGTCTTGAGATCTGCATATTGACTGATTTTTCAATTTTAACTTCACCAGATATTTTATGGTTACCTGGGCCTGAACCTGGCCACTGCTTTTAACTTTTTGAATATCGTGTGCGACCCCTTTTTGCCAAATTTTGCTCCAGGGGCCAACAGGCTGAGTGGCACTTTATGTTATTTTATTTCATTTTATTTTTTATCATGCACGCTGGTGACCTACTCGTTTTTGTGTGAACCAGTCTTTTAGGAAGAAGAAGAAGAAGCTCAGCAGCAGTGCAGCGTCTCCTGTAGTGAGTTGCATCATTCCAACAGGATACTGACTGCTGCTTTTAGAGACCCAGTAAAAGACGGGGGGGGGGGGGGGGGGGGGGGGGGGGGGGGGGGGGGGGGGGGGGGGGGGGGGGGGGGGGGGGGGGGGGGGGACAATCCTTTGGACAATCCTTTGTGCATCTGTGTTGGGGGGGGGGGGGGGGGATCGGATGAATGTCACGATAGTTATGCAGTGCACTGAGAACAGCAGCCCCATTCTCATCCCACCCTCACATTACCACCACCACCCCAAAAATCTAGATGCCCAACTGACAAAAAAGTGTAGTGTTAACAGCATTCTGGGGCCTCATACCGAATCACCGTCAAATGTTCAAAATGTCTTGTACATAGTAGACTGGCAGCCTTGTAGAGAGAATGTCATCGGTACAGCCTCAAGCCAAATCACTGTAAAAGTCGTCACGGTGGCGTGAACTGAACTTTCAGTCACCTTATACAAACCTTTGTTTCCGTCAGTAGTTTCTTGTTGCAATCGATGTATACACACGCGCCGCGACAAGAAAGTAAACAAAACAAAGTCAAAACGGAAGAAAACAAACAACAGACGACAGTGCCGAGGTCTTCTTGTTGGGGATTGTCCTTCCTGTGTTTGTGACGAGCTTGCTGGTCACAGTCACTTGTCCGTTCTTTTCAATGTGGAGACCAGCACACGTGTGTGTGTGCGTGTGTGTGTGTGTGTGTGTGTGTGTGTGTGTGTGTGTGTGTGTAATATACGTGAGCGCGCGCATGTGTGTGTCAGTGATGTATGTAAGAGTGTGTGTGTGTGCATGTGTGTGCATGTAATGTAATGTAATGTAATGTAAAAGGATATTTATAGAGCGCTTTACTTCGTGAGAGCCCAAAGCGCATATTACAGAAAAACATGATAAAATTCTAATTCAAAGCGCGCGCGCGCGCGTGCACACACACACACACACACACACACACACACACACACACACACCGCCGCAAAAGAAAGGAAAAAAATCACACAGACAGACAGACGAGCGCGCGTTCAGCATCAGCAAACACGCGCACAGTGGTAAGTGGATATCATTAATCAGTCCGTGTTATGCAGAGAAGAAGGGAGACTATTCCATAGAGCAGGTGCCTGGTAAGAGAAAGATCGTTGGCCTGAAGTTTTCAGGCGAGCGGAGGGAAGCCGAAGCAGACGAGAATCGGTGGATGAGCGGAATCGGTGGATGAGCGTAAGTTGCGAGATGGAACATAGAGATGGAGGAGGTCAGAGAGGTAGGAGGGAGCCAGATTATTCAGTGATTTGAAAAACCAGGAGGAGAACTTTAAAGTCAATGAGAGACTGAACTGGAAGCCAGTGTAAGGATGACAGAATTGGCGATATGTGATCAGATCTAGAGGAGCGGGAGATCAGACGGGCGGCATTGTTCTGAACTTTTTGAAGTTTAGAGATGAGTGTTAAGGGACAACCGGCAAGGAGGGAGTTACAATAGTCAAGCCGAGACTGGACAAAAGCACAGATTAGAGTCTTCAGGCATTTTGAGTGAGGAAGCGGCGAACTGAGCTAATTCTACGAAGTTCAAGGTAGCAGGACTTGCACACATTAGAGATATGTGTTTTGAAAGAGAGAGTTTGGTCGAGTGTAACACCGAGGTTACGAATAGACACTGATAGCTTTATCTCGTTTCCATCAACATCTATGGAACTAGGGAGAGAGAATGAGTTCTAATAGTGTTTTGAAGCAATGAGGATTATTTCAGTTTTGTCTGCATTCAGTTGTAGTTTGTTATTGTGCATCCATGATTTAACATCAGTAATGCATGCGTGTGTGTGTGTGTGTGTGTGTGTGTGTGTGTGTGTGATTGCGCGCGCGCGTGCACGTCAATGAGAATTTCGCTGGCTGGTTGGTCGTTGTTGGCGTTAGTTTGAGAAAGGGGTTATTGAGCAATCTTTAAAGGTTTCAATTGCGGCACAACCTTTTCTGTCGATAAGGATACTTGTTTCTTTTGTTTTCGGTCGCTTCCCCCCACCCCACCCCCCTGTTCTGTTACTCGTTAGAGTATCAAATTGTTTGTGATGCTGATGCCCCTGTGACACAACTGGAAGATGTCACTAATGAGTCTGCAATGAAGCTTAGAAATGCATCTGATTTATACGACCAGAGAGCTAAAACTGTCAAAAAAAGAAAGATTTCTAATGTTTATGTAGTGGAGGTGGAGACACTACAGACAAGACAGCATGATCTTACATCATAGTTACTGAGGGATCAGAGCTGGGACGCATATGGCATGAACTAATAAAGTCACATTTTTTATTCAACTGTTCGTCCAGTCAGCTAAACGTGTGGGCTTTCGTTCAATTAAGTTTCGTTTGGATGAACAGTCTGCTTGTACGTGCAGTCTGAATATTCTGAATAAGTGTGAAATTGCACACATTCTCCGCCTTTCGGATTGCAGAATAAATGTATTTATCGCTGCACCATGGAATGAGAATAGTAAGCCTTGGAAATGCACATTCCACACTTGATCATAGTCCATACCGCACACACGCACACACACACCACACCACACCACCCCACACACATACACACACACACACACGCACACACGCACTCACACACACACGCACGCATACACGCACGCACACACACACACGCACGCACGCACGCACGCACGCACGCACGCACGCACGCACACACACACACACACACACACACACACACACACACACACACACCGTCTGTCGTTAGCCCAGAGGAGCTTGCTGGTCACAGCCACTGTTCGGTTCCTTTCAGTGAAGGGACCAGCCGAACGCGACACGAGCCGAGCACCACCACCACCACCACAGGGTGAACGGTAATGCTGGTGGACACCCCCGCCTGTGCCCGCCACTGGCACCCATGACCAATGACTGCCAAGGCATCTACCCTGTCACCATGGCGACACTGTCCCGAGCAACACCCTCACACGCCTTCACAAGCCACCCGTGGGACATCAACGACAGCAACTACCCATGGTGAGCCGCTTCTGCCTTAGTAGTTGACTCGTCTTGTGAAAGATTCTCAACACCTGGCCTTCGCATCGGGTACCGCGTAGGTCCACATCTTTTGATCTCTTAAAGAAGGTCGTTCTTGATTGGACGAACTCTCACTTCATGAACAAGATCACATATCTAGGCGATTTCTATGATCCTTGCATCTTCATAGCACGATCTTTGAGCTCTCGGTCCAGCAGGATCGCGAGCGACGTGTAATTCTACGAGCCCAGGTGATCCAGGGGAAGAAAAAGGTTCGTTCCACATGCAGTGGAAACCGTTCGGTTTCGTGCAGATGGAAGAAATTGTATGTAAGGTCTCCAGTGATGGACATAGATTTATGCTGTATTTCATAAACGTAATTTTACACTTCGGATTCGTAAGTAAACATTTCATTCGCACGGTTCCCAGAACTTTAGAAATAAAAGACTGCTAAATTCGATTCCAAAGCATTTTCAAAACGGTTCCCAGCTCATTAAGCCCAATTCTCTCGTCGAGCATCAGCGAGGATTATGAACTCTCCGTCGGGGAAAGAGAGAGAGAGATTTGACCCCAAGACAGAGAGACGGAAAAGGCATACAGTTAGAGACAAAGTTGTGCAAAAAATTATCTCACGAATGGTTTTTCAAATGTATGTGCTTTGCGCTAGAATATGTGAGAATGTGGTACAAAACCCACATTAAAAGCGTGACAATTTGACACTTTGCGCAGAGGGATATAGCATGTCTTTCTTCGCAGTTTGCCGAACAGTTCAGGACCCTATTCACATAGTTAACAATTCACTTTACATCATTTTGTGTTTCGCCCAAAATACTCCACACACTCTTAATGAAATCCAGACAGCTAATGTTCCGTGACGCCTTCAAGTAGCAAAGTTCGCGGCTTACATAGCGTTGGTGGCTTCATTTCTTTCGACCGAGCATTACCTGGAGTCTTGCCGCATCTCAGAGACTAGTTCGGGATCAGATACTTCCCTGAGACCATGGCATCAGCGTCAGGTTGGGTTTATTTGGGATCAACCATATCCATGTTGGGAGAGAGAGAGAGAGGTGTGTGTGTGTGTGTGTGTGTGTGTGCGTGTGTGTGAAAAGGTGTGGGATAAGTTTGGGGCAAGTGAGTGTAGGCGTGGGGGATGGGAGTGGAAGGGGCAAAGCGGATCAAATTCTTCCAAAGTTGGACGCATCTAGATTGAAAGCTGGACCACACAGGTGAAGACACACACCCAAACGAGCGGATGGCAATAAAGCTGCTGTTAAAAGAGCCAGCTGTTGACGGTTGATAAAGCCCCAACAGTGGGACTGTAGCCGGCGAGATGGGCAGAGGACGACGGTCAGGGGGAACACTTGAAACATTCGCCACTGGATAGGCAGGTGAATCGGCAGTGCCATTCGTCATTAAATCCGATCTCCGGCAGACATACGAGCTTTACACAGTGCGCGGAGGTACCAGCGGGTACAACAAAACGTCAGGCAAAATGGGGTGAGACTATGTCCACCCCTGAAACCTGTATGGTCTGCCTGACGCATGCGATGGTTTGGCGGAAAGCAGGACATTCAATTAACTGCCTCAAACACGTGTGAACCATAACATGGGTTTAAAGATCGACATAGTGTATTTACTGTGTCTCCTGCTCAACGTAAGTGTGTGTGTGTGTGTGTGTGTGTGTGTGTGTGTGTGTGTGTGTGTGCACGCGCGCGCGCGCGCGCGTGTGTATTTGTGTGTCGCTCGCGCACGCGCACGCGCGCTCGCGCGCGCGTGTGTGTTTATATGTGTATGACTACCTAGAACTACCCCTTGCTCCACCTCTCCCCAACCTGCATCTCCATATTCATGTGTAAATATTGGTCTGATCTCTTCCTCCTTCGCTGTCTCATTCTGAGCAAATATTTGAATCGCTAAGCCTATTATCAAGGTTTCTGTTAGTATCCCTACCGCAAAAAAGAGGGGGGGGGGGGGGGGGGGGGGGGGGGGGGCATAAAATTTAGTCCCCCACACCCCTTTTTTTTTTAACCTTTTTTTTGTTGTTGTTTGTTTCCTCATCTTCTCCGTCTTTTTCTTTTTGATTATTTTCTTTGTCACTAAGACATTTTTAACCCAGCTAACAACAGAGGCGGTCTCCCATTTTCATGTTCTAACTTTGGCCGATCAACCACAGACGTAACCACGCATTACTAAATTCCGTCAGTCCTTTTAATTATTCATAGGCCTACATATCGCTTTCAGCTCTCGGGTGAAATAGGACTCAACGTCGCTTGTGCATTATACACTGGAAATACAGAAACTGATGAATGAATGAATAAAAGTCGCCTTATAACAGGATTATTCTTCAAAGGATTTATTTTGTGTTGTTTGCTGCAGTGGGGATTTAAATCGAAGAAATTTTGTTTCACCAACGAACTACAAAAAGAACAACTTAATTTAGTTCAATGAATACCACCGCTTTGTATCGCCTGACGCTGCACTCCACAGAACTGATCTGCATTGTACTGCATCGTCTTGCGTTGTCGTTGTTGTTGTTGTTGTTGTTTTTGTTGTTTTGTCTTTGCTCTGCAAAACAGCAAAACCAGTGAATGAAACAAAAGAACAAATACAGTTCCGTATAATGAGTGAGCTGGACTGCTGTGCACCGTATTGTTTGCAACTGCACTGCCATCTTCCATTACACTGTCCTACAGTGCATTGTCTTACATCTCATCCTGTTATTTTAGGTTGCACTGCCCTGTTTCGCTCCGATCTGCACTAGCGTACACCGCCTTGCGTTGGTTAAACTTGTGACGCGGTACGGTATTCCACGTTTTCAGCCCGACCAGTTCGACAAGTTCCAGCCCTGGCCCCACGGCCACTGCCGCTACGTCTACAGCCTGCAGGAGGAAGATGGCCGGCGTCACGTGAGCGGCTGGGCCATGCGCAACACGAACAACCACAACGCCCTCATCCTCAAGAAATCCTGCCTGGGGGTCCTGTCTGCTCCCAGGACTGCCAGCCCGAGGACGGACAGAAGATTCATCTCAGACCCGCCATTTGCGACAAGGCCAGAAGGAAGCAGATCGGTTGGTAGTAATTAAGTATAATTGGTCGGTAATGATGATAGTATAAGTGACTGTTGCTGCATTTTTTTTTTTCTTTTTTTTTACGTTTACAAACATCATCCACGTTTTATCCATTTAATTGTGGAATCGGGAGAGGACGGCGGAGACATGGGGGTGAGTGAAAGTTAGGAGGGTTGCGACGGGAATGGGGGATGGGGGTGGGGGGAAGGGGGTGATAAGGAGTTGTCAAAGGCCAGTCAAGGTAAAGACAAACTCTTCATCCCAGTTTTCACCCTTTCTCACTGTTTTATATCCTGACCAAAGAGCTCCAGGACGCAGTCAGTAGGTTTACTTTACACGATCGTCGCCTACTCATCTTTGAATTTCTATGATCTCGCTCCGGGCTGAAAACTTGAAGTTAGCATACACTCGAAAAGGATACTCAGTACATAGTTCTGATAATTCCAACCAGTTGTACCCAGTCATCTTCCTTTAGTATAGGTTGTTGTTGTTTTCATTTGACGCTCAGTACAGTTGACATGACATGCACCTTCACAGGAAAACCATGCCCAAACTCCAAGTGTGGCGGACGTCTGGAGCTCCTGGCATGTCGTGGCCATTGTGGCTATCCCGTCACCCATTTCTGGAGACACGCGCACGGCGCCATCTACTTCCAGGCCAAAGGTTACCATGATCATGCCCGTCCCGAGCTCAAATCTGTGCAGAGAACAGACGAGGAATGTCAGAAACTCGCTCGTATAAACCATTCATGGTGAGTCAGACACTCGTATAAACATTCATGGTGAGTCAGACACTCGATCGTATAAAGCATTCATGGTGAGTCAGACATTCGATCGTTTAAAACCATTCATGGTGAGTCAGACACTCGTATAAACCATACATGGTGAGTCAGACACTCGTATAAACTATTCATGGTGAGTCAGACACTCGCTCGTATAAACATTCATGGTGAGTCAGACACTCGCACGTATAAACCATTCATGGTGAGTCAGACACTCGTATAAACCATTCATGGTGAGTCAGACACTCGCTCGTATAAACCATTCATGGTGAGTTAGACACTTGATCGTATAAACCATTCATGGTGAGTCAGACACTCGTATAAACCATTCATGATGTGTCAGACACTCGTATAAACCATTCATGGTGAGTCAGACACTCGCTCGTATAAAACCATTCATGTTGAGTCAGACACTCGATCGTATAAACCATCATGGTGAGTCAGACACTCGTATAAACCATTCATGGTGAGTCAGACACTCGTATAAACCATCGTGGTGAGTCAGACAGTATGAGCACTTCCACAAACAAAATTTGGATTGATGTACGCATTCTAAGTGAAGAAACTGCATATGTGCCGGGTTTTGAAGTCCCGCATTCCGTCTTTGGAAATTTCATTGTTGTTTTGCTCTTCAGGTCATGAAGACTTATCAAGGCTGAAAGTAATACCTTGATTACACTGCATAAGAACAAAGTAATGCATGCCTCAGGATCCGGCTTGCAGCAAAGACTGACAAAGCATAGGCCAAGCAAGTGGAAACGAATGTGCGAAGCTGTTAGAATCTTGGAAGTCTAACACAATCGAACTGAATCCGTTTGGGCAGACGATAAATGTTTTTCAAGTTTAAAAAAAAAAGATAGAAATTGAATTTAAAAAAAAAAACATTTCAAGTGCTTGAGTCTAGAACGCCAAAGAAAGATATGACTGTCTGTGAGCTTCATCAAATGATGTCTAATAATTCGAACGATCCAGTCGAGTGCTTATTCATGTGCCAATGTAAATACATCACACGTATCTGACTTCTCTCTCTAAGCAGCATGGCTGAGTGATAATTGTTTTGGGGGAATTGATGAGAAACAAGACCCGAAATTCGAATCTATTCGCTCTGCGTCATTTACCCCAACTTCCAATCAAGGCTGGACGATAGCGAGAGGTGGTGGTGGAGGGGGGGGGGGGGGGGGACAGGAGGGGGGGGGGGGGGGGCTGGACACCAGCCCTCCCTCCTACCCTGGCTGGCAGAAAGAGTACTTTTGGTACGCTGCCCCAAGTAGCGTAGCGCCCTCAGGAACAGGTCCCTTCTCATATACTTGATCCGGCCCAGTAGGCCTATACCAATGTTTGATTTAAGCAAATGATTCAAATGAATTCTTGAGCATGAAATCTTGCCTGCAAAGATGGCTCAATAAGAGAATACCTGATGGAGGCTCTTCAACGCGATGTCGTCACTGACATGTCCCTTTGCGGTCGGCTGGGCTATAAGTAATAATAACCTACCTTACCTTGCGGAGGCTTTCTGAATACTTCTCTTTCAGTGTATCCGTTTCTGCTATTATTTTGACAGGTAAATCTAACCCTAGCGATCTGTCTTGATGTACAAATGATTATAACGAAGCGGGTTTGTCATTTCATACAATATAAAAAGCCAAAGTGATTTATATCAATATACAAACGTTTTACTTTGAAAAATAAAAAACAACAACAAGCATGCTCCAAGAAAAGTTAAAGAAAGGACAATTTAACGTGAACATGGTGTGTGTGTGTGTGTGTGTGTGTGTGTGTGTGTGTGTGTGTGTGTGTGTGTGTTCTCCAGGTGTCTGGCCTATTTGGTGACGCTGACAGAAAACGACTCAAACCCAGCGAGCCAGACGAAGTTACGGGCAAAAAACTATTTACCATTTCACCGGGTAAGTCTGTAGTGTGTGTGTGTGTGTGTGTGTGTGTGTGTGTGTGTGTGTGTGTGTGTGTCCTGGGGGACGGGGCTGGGGAGGCAGTCAGATAGCCAATCTTTTCAATGCTCATAATACCTTTCGATGGCAGAAGAGAAACACTTAATTCTTTTAACATCTTTTCCTTCTAACGCTTAGTAATTTACGTACTGCTCAAAACGAATGACAAGCATTACATTGAAATTATGAACTTATCTTTTGTTTGCTGCTGGGATTAAGTCTGATCTTTTGCAATCGTGATGCCTCAAAGATCTTGTGACAATGTCGACAACTTCTTGCTGCTATACTTCATTGTCGCGAATTTCCTTCCACTGTGGTTTCTTCTCTAACGAAGACCACAAAAACATTAGGTCCGTGATATATACACTGACCCGAGTTGTATTGCAGATTTATGTCCACGCCAGCCAAAGGTAACATGGCAAATAACCATTTCAAGTGCTTGTGTCTACCATTACCTGCGTAAAGGGGATGGAGTATGAGCAAAGGATGAGGGAAGGGGGTGGGGTGTTACCTATCTAACACCATACTGATACCACCAGAACGAAAAAACATTAGAATAGTGACTGAAAATGACCAGTTTTTATGTTTTATGATTGAGGGATTCAAACTTGCAACGTCTGACTACAAATTCGATGCTCTACCCACAGAGCCAGCCCCCTGCACTCACACGAATTTAGAACGATGATTCGCTTTCTTATGGCGTCATTTGAGCCTGCTCCACTCTGAATCAGTCATACAACGTAAGCTTATATACCCCACCAGGACAACGTTCAGTAACCTTCGTCCACTCTGGTTGTATAAGCTCCGACTTCCTCTGTCTTTTAATTAACATTGTAAACTGAAAAATCCCATTTAAAAAATCGAGGACAATGATGACTTTTTCCAACAATCGATGACATAGAGTCATCCGTTTACGGAAGTCAGAGATCGTTTTGTTTACGACACTTTTTTACTGGTTTAGCGGCTTTGCCTCGGTCGCATAAAGCGTGTTAAGACTATTTCGGATCATTTTCTGTCTCTCGGGTATGCTGTTCAATCTCAGAATCATGTGGAGCAAAGCAGGTGTGGAATGCTGCATTCAGGTGCACTAGTTTTTTCCAGCACACAATCTCATTTCTGAGCAAGTAAAATATGGTAGCCGTGCTTTCCTCCCTGAAGTTTTGTCGGTATCATTTTTTTTCTCTTTTTTTTCGTGTGTTTTGTACATTGACTTGACTTGGTAAAAGAGCTGCTGGAATGTTATTCTCTGTCCTTATCAGTCAGTGCAGCTTTGGTTGTGGACGGACTTAGTGTCCCACTCTAAGCCCAAAGTGTGTTTAGCTAGATACTTCATGCTAAGATAACTAGGATTTGGGACATACTATTTCCAGCTGGACCATGCGTCATGATCGTCTTCCGTGTCTTTCCTACAGGTGACGATGTACTCTGCTCCTGTCCACCATTTGAATGCATGTGCAACAAGTCACGGACAGCTTACAGATCATTTCGTCCTTACGATACACTGAAGAACTCGTTCCCCCCAGCACTGCCCATCACTCAGATCAACATCACCAACGCCTATCCTACACCACCTGGAAGACCCTGCCTGGATCTGTTCTTGAGAGGTTCAACATCGAGCATCCCGCCACAACCGGGCCACGGCACGCTGGACAGTTCGCGTTTCTTCTCCCCTCCCTTCTCGGCAAGACACAGCATGGTCAACATCAAGAACTCCAGCGGCGGCACAGTCAGTGCTTTTGAGGTTCCTTCGTGCAAACAGAAAGCTTCAACATTCACCGACAGTTCACCAGATGTTGCTGTATCAAGCTGTGATGATGGAACAGATGTAAGACATAAAGTCCCGTCTCCACCTGGCAACAAATACATCATGTCTCCGGAAGTCCAAGGTGAGCAGCAAAGTGCTGAGAGCGAACCGTTACCGTTAGGAAACTCTTCTTCGGGCGTATCCTCCTCCACCTCCTTTCTTTCTTCCTCTCGAGAGGCGTTGTTGAAGGACCTTCCCGAATGGAGGAACTATGTTCAGTGCCTGATGTGAAGGAAGAACGCCAGGACACCCGAAACCCAGAGGCCGGCTTCTGCTTGCTCTGCAGCCACGAACGCCAGCATGGACACATGCAGGCAGCTGAGGTCTCTGGTAGGCTCTGCTAACGACACCCTTTACCCATTAGAAGACAACGGTTCATTACTTCACCTGTTTTCGTCAAACTCCCCCAGCTCTTTGCTGGATCCCCCAGATGCTGGCAAAACCTGCCACGTCCTGTCGTCTCCTTCCATCAGTCACATCGCTACGCCTCCTATACCGGATAAACATTTCGTAGAACTTCGTCCAGTTCAGCAGGAAGAGTTTCCAGGCCAGCAGACTCCCAGAACAGCCTACGACATTCTCCACAACCCTGCTTCGTTCAGAGACGATCTACTGCACTCAGGCGTATCACCGCCCAGGCCCAGAGCCCCGGGCTCGGGAGCCAGTTGTTCTGGACAACAGGAAGCCGCCGGTGCTGGCCATGACGTGATGCCAATGCGCAGAGATCCATCTCTGGTGCAGTATCCGGGAGTGAGCGACGTGGGATCGCCTTTGTTTTGGAAGGTTCCCTGGAGATTATTATCAACTTCCTCAGTCGTCCCAGCCATATTCCAGCACGTACAAACAGGCGTGTAACCACAGTATCAACATCACACTCACTTACAATTGACACTGCAGAGGCTTGGTTTCTAGACCAGCTGACCAATGCCAAAGTCTTATCTGTAGCTTATTTTGGAGTGCTACAAAATGCTAAGACAGCACACTGAATTGAACCGCTTCTGTAATAGACTATTTATTCGTCGATCCAGGAAAATCTTGGGAACATAAACGTTATAAACTAACGGACTCAAGTGCCATAGTACTGAGTGATATATATACTTGTCCTAAATATTTGCTCTGTTCATCATATACATGTATATATGCAGAAGCACGAGGTTCCGACTATAACTATACTTACATTAGAACAAAGATCTTGCATATGTATGTTTATTTTCATTTACAATCAGGAGCTTGAGAAGAAAAATTTCAGTGTCTTTAGTTTTCTGTGGATGCAGAGCTGTCCTATTTTCTTATATA
This sequence comes from Conus betulinus, assembly GCA_016801955.1. Lineage (NCBI taxonomy): Eukaryota > Metazoa > Mollusca > Gastropoda > Neogastropoda > Conidae > Conus > Conus betulinus. The sequence continues at coordinate 467,941 of JADBJO010000978.1, read as the reverse complement.
CACGTGAGTGACGAGGGATTTAAAATGATCCTATATAAAAAGGTTTATCACTGGATCGTACAAACAGTTGTTTTTGTTTGTTGATTGGTTTGTTGTTTGTATGTTTGTTAATTTATTGTTTTTCGTTTTGTTTGTTTTTTGCTACAGATGTAATCATAATACTCGATGGCGGAAAGGCGTTGAGTAATGTGCATTTAACGGTTTGGGAACAAGAATACCGGTCAGTTAATGACATCGAAACTTTGAGACCGCTTTGAAGAGTTATGGTATACTTTAATAGTGTTCTTTTCCAGCGGTAACCCGAGAAAGTAGTTCATCGTTTTCTGTATTCTCACTTTCGTCAAAAAGGTTCATTTTGCAATTATCCTATGTGCATTTACTGCCAGCACAGGACAGAGACAGAATTCTTTAGGTGTGTGTGTGATGGGGATTGCGGGGGGGGGGGGGGGGGGGGGGGGAGGAGTGGTGGTGGTGGGGATACAGAAAGAGAAACGAAGAAAGAGCCATTAGGGGGAATGAAAACATTACACCAGACACTTCCCAATTTCCTCTTCTCAAAATTTCAATTCTGAAGCACTAAAACTTGTTTATCATCACGAATAATCCCCATCCCACACCACCCCATCCCATCCCACTTCAGCGCGCACGCCCACGCACACACGCGCGCGCGCGCGCGCGCGCGCACACACACACACACACTCTCTCTCTCTCTCTCATAAATGGGGAAAAACACATTTGCCAAATATACTGTCGCAGCAGAAGTCGAGCCTTAACGTAACGTTGCCTTAAAATTGCTATTTTGAATTGTCGATTTTCGACAGACAACAGCCGTTAAACATCTTTTATTGTTTGGCGCTGTTTGTTTTGAGGCCTTATATCGTGTACATACTTCCAAGCAATCCTCCCGAATCGGACAACTGCGAATCAATTTATTCAAGACCGAATGAAAAACAGGTCACCCGGTGTTACTGTATTCATTCGTTATTAAAACAATCGTCATCCTTTCTTTTTCTTTTTTTTAAAAAGAACCGTCGTTAGAGGTGAAAAGTACTCCTGAAAATTATATAAATGAATGGATGAATGAAATTTGATTGATTGATTAATAAAGTGAGGAAGTAAGTAAAATACATTGTAAAAGGGAAAGAAGTCAGATCATTTCTGGAAAGACAAAAAAACATCAGAGGTCGTTCTTGTCTAAAAGCATTCATATTTTCTGCTCATCCTAAATAGTTTACCTTCCATCCCCACTCGCAATTCATCGTCCTGAGGAAAAATAAATGTTGCGGCCTGCCATGTTTTGATGTGTTGCTCAATATTATTCAGTATGTCCTGATCTTTTATTGATACGAATTTAGCCAGTGTCGTGTGAAGTACCTGCAGTGCCCCCCTTCTTGGCGACTAATGTGTTGGTCACTGTTGTCGTGAATGGAATGAACTTCACTCTTCTCGTTTACACCTTCCCTATGTTTATTTGTTACTATTTCTGAGTAATTTTACTCCGGTCGGGTTCTCGTTTTTAACACGTGCAGTGTTCAAACGTGTTGCAATATCAAAATCTTGTTATTCATCGCTGTTGCATTATGTCCTGTCTGCGTAATGATCACATTTAAGCAATCTGTGTGTGTGTGTGTGTGTGTGTGTGTGTGTGTGTGTGTGTGTGTGTGTGTGTGTGAGAGAGAGAGAGAGAGAGAGAGAGAGAGAGAGGCTAGGAGCTCATGTATGACATCAACTAGACGCAATATGATCTTATATAAGTGATATCTATTTCCCTGACCGAATTTCCGCCAAACAATCATAACTATTTTGGTTATTTCTTTTTTCATTCCGTGTGGTATGCATTCCGAACTTTCACAAAAATGTCCTTTTTCTTTAATTATACAATAAGCTATCTTCCAGGACAACGAATTGTTGTTTGAAACAATGCTTTGGCCATATTTAGCAAAACTTCCTTTTTATAACATTCTAAACCTTATCTATTCACTCTTATATGTTGCACAACAATATTTTCACAGCAATGCTAATTAAAACATCGATAGAGAGAAACTAACTCACAATGCTAATTAAAACATCGATAGAGAGAAACTAACTCCTAGACCCCATCATGCTGCTTCCTCCAGGTGCTCATTTCCCACCCTTTCCCCGCCCAGCCCTTGTGAAAAGTTATCTGTTGATCAGTGTGGGAGATATGACAGGCTCCTAGGTCTCAGAGACTTTTTTGTTTGCTCGTTTTGTTTTGTTTGTTTTTTAAGCTAATAAACATTGCTGTTAACTACCAGCCTTTGAAAGTTTTGATGATACTGTATTCCTGAGTGAACCTAAGAATTAGAATGGTTATGCCATCACTCTTCAGCTTGGGGTCACAGTTTCCAGCTTCTACCCGGTGAAAAACTTGGGTGTACCCCTCAACGATGTGGTTCCCATGGAAATGTTTGCATGTGTGTCTGAAGTCCAGAATAGACTGCTTACAATCCCATTGTATCAATGGCGTTTGATTTCTTCATTGTGAAGCTGTATTGTGTTGCACAATAGTATACTGTGTTGCAAAGCTTCATCGCCACTGCGGGCTTCTGTGGGAGAGGGAGAGAGAGAGAGAGAGAGAGAGAGAGAGAGGGGGGGGGGGGGGTCGCGTCGGCTTGGTATTGAGTCATTATTTGCGCCTATTGTTATATTTGTCTGCCTGCGTGCTTTTGTTTGTGTATTAAAAGATTTTCCTACATCATTTGTTTCCACAGACTATTTTGTTGCCGCGGGGTCTTTAACGTGCCCTGACGCACAGAACCTCGGTTTATCGACAAACCGCAAATTAACGCTAAGCAGGAGAGGCTCGAACCACAAAGCCGGGATCCACTTACATTTTACGTGATTGCAGTGCCACTAGACCGCCTTTACTGCACTATCATATGTAATGGCTTTCAGTGCTGTCCACCTCTTCTGTGATGACGGTATAAGGTGTGCAGAACCTTGCTTTAAAACAAAAGCCGCTTAAATCGAACACTTTCGTCGCTCCTTTTGAACTCCCGAGAACCTACGTCGAAAAAAGGGAAAAAAAAAAAAAAAAAAAAAAAAAAAAAAAAAAAGACATGCGCATGCAGACGAGAGAGAGAGAGAGAGAGAGAGAGAGAGAGAGAGTACTAAAGACCCCAAAGCCTCACGGATCTACAGAAAGGGCAGTGAAATGTTGCAGATTCATCACAACTAGGAAACGGAATCGTAGAAAGCGGAGCCCTACCCTCTCCTTCCGCCACCTTAAGCTTCCGTGAAATCAATCGGGTATCTGTTTACTACCGGTGGACAGTGAGGGTCTTATACCCGTAAAAATCTAACCTCACTGGCGATTCGACCATGCCACTGTAAGCTCCGAAATCGAAAGCTCTAACCTTTTTGACCACGGGACCAACTGAAGAAGACGCACACCGCATGTTCGTTGTGGATAACTTACTAAGAACATTCTATCGTCTTTGAAGCCGATGCGTCTTTCAGTTCCAAGGGTTCCTGCAGAAAGAGCACCACGCTAAAAGAAAATTACTTTCCAATGCATGTTTCATCGAACCGATTCGGAGGTAAGCTATACATACATATTAATATATATATATATATATGACTGAACTTTGGGTATGTGCAATACTTGTAAAGATGTTGTAATAAACTGTGCCTGATTTAGTTCATGTTTTTCTTCTTATTGTTGTGTGTCTGTGTGTGTGTATGTGTGTGTGTGCACGAGCACGTGTGGCGAGAACGCTGTGTGTGTGTGTGTGTGTGTGTGTGTGTGTGTGTGTGTGTGTGTGATATAAGACGAAAAAAAAAATCGGGGCTGGGAAAAAAGGTTAGCACAACGAGTCAAAAGAATTAACATATCTACAACTATAACACAAAAATAGAATGTCCACTTAATCAAAGATGAAAACAACACAAATAAAAAGAAAAAAAAGAAAAGAAAAACCAAACAAATAACTCGTCTGTCTCGTACCTGGCCGATCTTTCTGAAAATTTGTAGGTATGTTCATCATGGTCAAGGATAATGCCTCGTGTTTTATTTTACCGTTATATCCGTTACTAACGGCTATAACGGTCCATAACGGTTTTTCTTCTTAAATGGAATATCTCAGAAAGTACTTGGCCGATCTGTTTGAGAATTTGTAGGTATGTTCATCATGGGTGACGGATGATGCCCGATGTTTATTTGTCAGTTACAGCGGTTATTAACGGCTATAACGACCCATAACGGGTTTTCTTCTTTATGGAATATCTCAGAAAGTACTTTTCCGATCTTTCTGAAAAATTCGTAGATACGTTCATCATGGGTGGCGGATGATGCCCGACGTTTATTTGTCCGTTATAGCGGTTACTAACGGCTATAACGGTCCATAACGGTTTTACTTCTTTATGGAATGTCTCAGAAAGTACTTGGCCGATCTTTCTGAAAATTTGTAGGTACGTTCATTACGGGTCAAGGATAATGCCCGATGTTTTATTTTACCGTTATATCCGTTACTAATGGCTATAACGGCCCATAACGGTTTTTCTGCTTTATGGAATATCTCAGAAAGTACTTGGCTGATCTTTCTGAAAAACTCGTAGATATGTTCATCATGGGTGACGGGATGATGCCCGATGTTTATTTGTCCTTTATAACCGTTACTAACGGCTATAACGGCCCATGACATTTTTTTTCTTCTTTATGGAATATCTCAGAAAGTACCTGGCCGATCTTTCTGAAAATTTGTAGGTATGTTCATCATGGGTCAAGGATAATGCCCGATGTTTTATTTTACCATTATATCCGTTACTAACGGCTATGACGGTCCATAACGGTTTTTCTTCTTTATGGAATATCTCAGAAAGTACTTGGCCGATCTTTCTGAAAATTGTAGGTAAGTTCGTCATGGTGACGGATGATGCCCGATGTTTATTTGTCCGTTATAGCGGTTACTAACGGCTATAACGGCCCATAACGGTTTTTTCTTCTTTATGGAATATCTCATAAAGTACTTGGCCGATCTTTCTGAAATGTATAGGCATGTTCATTATGGGTCATGGATGATGCCCGATGCTTTGTTTTACTGTTATATCCGTTACTAATGGCTGTAACGGCCCATAACGGTTTTTTCTTCTTCATGGAATATCTCAGAAAGTACTTGGCTGATCTTTCTAAAAAAATTATAGGTATGTTCATCATGGGTGACGGATGATGCCCGATGTTCATTTGTCCGTTATAGCCGTTACTAACGGCCCATAACGTTTTTTTCTTCTTTATGGAATATCTCAGAAAGAACTTGGCCGATCTTTCTGAAAATTTATAGGTATATTCATCATGGGTCAAGGATAATGCCCGATGCTTTATTTTACCGTTATATCCGTTAATAACGGCTATAATGGTCCATAACGGTTTTTCTTCTTTATGGAATATCTCAGAAAGTACTTGGCCGATTTTTCTGAAAATTTGTAGGTATGTTCATTATGGGTGACGGATGATGCCCGATGTTTATTTGTCCTTTATAGCAGTTACGGCTATAACGGCCCATAATGGCTTTCTTCTTTTTATGGAATATCTCATAAAGTACTTGGCCGATCTTTCTGAAAATGTGTAGGTATGTTCATTATGGGTCACGGATGATGCCCGATGTTTTATTTTTACCGTTGTATCCGTTACTAACAGCTGTAACTGCCCATAACGGTATTTCTTCTTTATGGAAAATCTCAGAAAGTACTTGGGCGATCTTTCTGAGAATTTGTAGGTATGTTCATTATGGGTCACAGATGATGGCCGATGTTTACCAGAATAGCCGTTACTGACGGCTATAACGGCTCAAAACGGTTTTTCCTCTTTATATGGAATATCTCACGCGTATTCAAGATAAACTGGAGTACGTTTATATGGCTTGCATCTTGTCTTTAAGTTGACATGAACAAAAACCACAAAAGTTGATGATGTCATGATGATCTTGACGATAATAAATGTCCAAGCTTTGTTGCAAGCCCATTTCCGGTATGTCTCCCTCTGATGCTTGCAATACCCGAAGACGCACCTTAATGGTAGCGGCAATGGTGATTATAATGAAGGCTCTCTCGTTAGCTCCGAATGTTTTCTGCAACTCCAAAGGATCGAACCGGTGACGTCTGACTGCGCAACTTGGTGATCTGCCACTGAGCCCATTAGGCACCCAATATGCAAATGGTCCTCACCGTTCTGCCCCATTAGCGGGAGTCGTAGGTTTTGTTGCCGAAGTTTGTTACAGTTTCAATGTCCACATACACCTCAGGTAATACAGTAGACTGGTGTAGCCAGCCAAGTAAGTTGCTGGCTAGAGTCCTATTTCAAACAATACCTCCAGAACGACAACACATCAACATTTACCGAGCTTCGTTAAATATCAACTGATTCTTGCTGCTAGGGTCATACAGACTCATACCTGTTAAAAATGCAGTTCAAAAGCATGCCCCTATTCGTTCTTCGCAGGTTTCTCAGACCTATGCCCGTCAAAGAGGCAGTCCAATGCCATGTTCATTCGTAGGTCTCACAGATCCATACTCATTCTTGAGGCAGCTCAGCTCCGTGTTCCTGTATCTGTATCTCAGGCCCCTCAGATTCATGGGGTTGGTTTGTAACCAGTCTTCTTTCCTGTAATCCAAGTTACTGTGGATCACCGTCCCGTGTCACTAATAATCTTCGTCCTGTTAATCCGAAGTTCTATTTTTTGTTCACAGTTTAATGAACAATAGAATATACATGAACAAATAGTTAACCCCCCCTCCCTCCCGTTTGAGTTCTTGCATACATGATCGTTTGGAGTTATGGGTGTGTGATTATTTCATTATTGGAGCAATAGCTGCCCTGATCGTTTGGAGTTACGCGTGTGTGATTATTTCGTCACTGGAGCAATAGCTGCCCTGATCGTTTGGGGTTATGGGTGTGTGATGATTATTTCATCACTGGAGCGAGAGTTACTATTCTTATTCCCTATTTACTTTCAACTATTTCCTGCCTCATATAAAATTCCGTTTCATAACAATCAAATCGAGGTAACATGTGTTTGTTTTCTGTTTGCCCGTGTGCTTGTTTAATCATATTCAAGACCGAAAAGGCTGGTTCATTTTCTGCAGCTCTTGTTGCTGTGTACGTGTGTAAGATACCGGCTGTAAAAGCAACTTATTCGTTAGTTACCGTTAATTATTCCCAGCCCGAGTAAAGATTTCATTTTAAATGTGGGTATGAGAGACCCACGAATTATGAATACGGGGTGCTAGAAGCAAAGATATTTTATTTGTCTACTAACGAACAAAAACAAATAATTTTGTATATACGTAATTGTCAAGATGAGTTGAGACACACAAAATTCCCTATCATTTTGATGAAGTTGTGACTTTTTTGTGATCTTTTAATGCGAAAATGGGTCTGTTAGACCCATGAGCTACGGTGAAGGTTACGACGTGCCAAACGGGGGATGAATCGTTTTGTATAGTTCGTAAAATCGGCGATGTATTACGTAAAAAGTTGAATTTAAGCTACGTTCATGTTTCAAATCAACATTCCCATCCCAGATGACGTATCAACCATGAAGACTGGAATTTGAAACCCGTCAACATCACACTATAACCATACCGCAAAACGACAACGTGTCAATATGGGCAGCGCACCTGGATACGCGCGCGCGGGCGCCTGTGTGTGTGTGTGTGTGTGTGTGTGTGCGCGCGCGCGCGCGCGCGCGCGTGCGCATGTGTGAGTACGCACGCTATCGTTAATCGTACGTTCGCCGCTATCTACCCATCAGACATGGGTGATGGGTAGGGGAAAAGAGGAGAAAGAGAGAAGGGTGGGACGATGCGGGGTTGTGGGGGTGGGGTGGGGGGGGGTGGGGGATCGAGAGCCTGCAATGTCTGTGAACTCGTGCTCGAATCAACTGAACTGATCAGGTGATCAGAAGAATATATTATTTCTACAGAGGATGACCTTACAGTGTAACAACGGTCGACCTCCTCACAATGTACAGGGCCCATTGAACTGTGTTTTGTGTACAGAACCATTTCTTGCGTCTGTCAACTGACCTCTCTTGGGGCAAGATAAGTCGATCGATGGATGGACAGACAGACTGAGAAAGACACGCAGACGGATGGGCAGGAAGACAGACAACAGTCAGACAGACAGACAAATACGTAGCTGATGAATAGAGAACGACACAGAGACAAATGTAGGGAGATATACAGATAGGTAGATAGACAGGCATACAGACAGATAGAGAGATAGATAGATATAGACAGACAGACAAAGTTAGGTAGATAGGCAGATATGTGTATGTTTATTTGTATGTATGCATGCATACATTGATGGATGGATGGAAAGACAGAGAGATATACACAAAGAGACACAGACCGAGCGCGCGCGCTAGAGAGAGAGAGAGAGAGAGAGAGAGAGAGAGAGAGAGAGAGAGAGAAGAGAGAGTGTCTGAATTAACACATAGAGAGTACTGTAATGGGATAGGCTTAAATAACGATTTTTTTTTTTTTTTTTGCGTCCAGTCTTCTGCGCAATAAATCTATAAATAAATAAAACAACACATACAATGAAAAGAATGAGGTAGGTAGAATATTTTTTTTAGAAAAAAAAGGAATCGCCCATCATAATCAAATTCAACAAATCAACAGACAAATGATAATCGAATATGAATATATACCTAAAAGAAAAAAGTGTTGGACTAAAGCCATACACAAACACGCGCGCGCGCACGCACGCACGCACGAAATATAAACACCGCCTTTCCATTTACCTCCTACTCAGTACATCACATGTTTACCAGTCAAGGGATATATAGCGAAATGCTTAAGATAGAGAGACAGAGACAGCGAGGGAGAGAGAGTCAGAGACTACAGCCAAAATAGGTAAAGAATATGCTTACAGATCCACAGGTACAACAAAAAGCAAGTGATTTATGTTTCATGGTGTTAAAGGGATGCATAAGTAGATCGAAAGAAAGACAGACATACAGCAGGCAGACTGCAGGCAGAGTGAAGACCGACAGACAGGTAGAGGGAACATGTGTGCGTGTGTGTGCGTGACTGTAAATTACCAATGGCATATGTCAGTAACCATTTAAAGAAAAAAAGTTTCGAACAGGAGTATAGACTAACTTAGACTTCCCTGGTCGCCTCTTGAAATGTCCAAGTATTGTCGTCTGCTCAGATGACACTAGGCAGCTGGTTGACTAAAAGTATTGATCGGAACCTAGACATTATTACAAAGAATAGGTAGACTTCCACCTTAGTCATTGTATTTACAGCTCAGCCGACAGCAGAACCCACACAAGCGCGGGGTCTTTCGTGGGAAAAATGTACAGGTCTGACAAAACAATAAATGTTTGTAAATCGGAAGTATTTCTTCAACGACAGGCATACTACTTTTGTTTTTCCTACTCTCCGTAACTGAAGGCAATGAAATGAATAGCGTTCCTTCACTTGATGACACTGTCGCAAGGTTTTGAAAAGACGACAGCGGTTTGCAAACTTTCTGTCAGATACATGTAAATACATGCCAGTACTCTAGTGCAGACTTCCGCGCTTAATAAGATGGCAATCATCTGCATCCCAGTATTTTCATCGAGATCATGACCATCTCATGACCCCCCCCCCCCCCCCCCCCCCCCGATTGGTCGTGGTCTTGTCAAGAGTCGGCTGTTCAATCCACTGCGCAGGTTAGCTGTCATATCTAATTAAGTCAACGCCTACACTGTAGAAGATGATCTCGTAAACAGTTGGCCTATAGTTTATGATCTAGTAAACAATTAGCCTACGGTATATTTTTATCGCTACTTGTCTGCCTTTTCACCTTCGTTACTGGATTCATGAAAATGCCACAACGGACCCACGGCGCGGCTCTGATGGGGTCTCTATTAACAACGTGACGTACAGGTGACACTCGCCTCTGGCCATAAATCTCGGCCCAACCGTAACCATGTCAGCGCCGTTTAATCGCCGGCTGAAGGCAGCTGGCGAAGACCCAGTCAAGGACAGCGTGTCTGCGAACGTGCAGCGAAGCTTTGTGGACTGTTCATAATTAGGGGCCGTAACATCCAAACATGCATCGTGCCGTGGTCGGCATGGAAAAATACATATGATTCTATCGGCCTCTTCTGCACACACACACACACACACACACTCACATACACACACATATACACAATCACACACACACACACTCACGCACGCATGCACGCGCGCACGCATGCACGCGCGCACGCACACACACACACACACACACACACACACACACTCACGCACGCATGGGTGCGCGCGCGTGCACACACACACACACACACACACACTACTCTACACACACGCTGCGCGCGCGCGCGCGCGCGCACACACACACACACACACACACACACGCACACACACACACAAAAGTTTACATTTGTGCAGCGTTGTGGATGAGGATCATCGTCGAAGATCACCATCCACCATAGTACACGTAGCTCACGTTCATATAGTCTATACGTTAAAAAAAAAAAAAAAAAAAAAAAAAAAAAAAAAAAAAAAAAAAGGAATTTATCACCACTCCGTGGGTCCTGTGTCAATGCAGATTCGAGTACCTAACAGATTTCTATTAATCTGCCAAATGAGACAGACGACGACTAATGGCCTGAGACGACCTGTTCTGCCAGTGAACTGTCTAGCTGTTTCCAGAATCTCTGTCATACCATAATTCAAATCACCTGCCTTCGCTGTGTTAGTGAATGTGTAACTTGACCTTCTAGCTGGAGAGAGAGCATGCTACATGTAGGCGTCATCTGAAGGGACAGTCACTCAGGCACACTCAAGTTGTCTCCCGAGCTCGCTCTCTCTGTGTGTGTGTGTGTGTGTGTGTGTGTGTGTGTGTGTGTGTGTGTGTACCACTTTCATTCACTGTGACATCATTTCAATAAATCATCTAATTAAACTACTAATTTTCCTTGCTTCATTCACTTACACTTTTTCCATTCTGATCTATGTTTACATGTGCTAATGTGTGTGTGTGTTTTCTTGTCTTTAATTATGCTTTTTTTTTCTCTTTTCACTCGTTCGTTGTAGGGTTGAGGTCATTTTACCATATATACTTGGTTCCATAGTATTGAATCTATACACGCCTGTGTCAGTGGATCCAGCTGTGATGCAAATCACAACCCTTTTAACTGAAAAATTGTAAAAAATATAAAATCGAATCCCATCAGAGCCATGTGGGTTTTTCTGCCCCGACCGGCTCCTACCCAGAGTTGAGTTTGCTGCAGACTCAGTTGGGAAAGACTGGGACCACACAGTCGAGATTCATCCACTTAATGGATGCGTTTCTGAGAGTGCTGCTCAAATTTCCTGACCAACACTGCAGGTGTCTGTATCTCTCAAGCCTGGTTGACGCCAGGATATATTATGAAAGGAAGCGTAGAGTACAGCCCTGTCATGTAGTCTCAGACCGAAATGGAAATCCGTAGCATCATCTTAATCATCCTCATTCTCATCGATCAGCATTTAAAAAAAAAAAAAAAAAAAAGTCTCAAATTCTGTGGCCCTTCATGCCCTGCTGTCTCTCATGGTGACCTCAGTTTCGATGTCCTCTCCACGTCTGTGGCCTTGGTTTGGTTCCGTCGGGGTCACCGGTATCGGCGAGTCCATGGGGGCTGTCGTTGGACGGACGTGGCGGCGCCCTCCGGAGGGAGAGCTCACTCACGCCGGCTCCGCGACTAAGCAATTATTGTCGTCAGTAGGGGACTTAGTAGGTGGTGTCCTGCGTAGGTTAGATCAGAACAGGCGCCACTGAACACACACCGAAGTGACTCGGCAGCAGTGCAGTGTCTCCTCCGGTGGGTTGCCTCTTGACGACTTGACATTGACTGCTCCCTATGGATTGCCGGTGCCGGGGCTGCGGGGGGCCGACCGGGCTGTGGCTGTGGACGGGGTGTCGGAATGAGCGGCGTGGGTGCACTGCCTCTGAGGTGGCAAAACACTCAAACGAATTTGGGAGACGTCAAACTTCCACACAGAATGTGTATTAAGTGTGTGTGTGAGTGTGTGTGTGTGTGTGTGTGTGTGTGTGTGTGTGTGTGTGTGTGTGTGTGAGACGTCAAACTTCCACACAGAATGTGTATTAAGTGTGTGTGTGTGTGTGTGTGTGTGTGTGTGTGTGTGGATTGCCCATCTTACGCGGAATTTGACGAGATAAGTGTCACCTCGTTCATCGTTTTCGTTGTCCAGCGTGTTGCTTATCTTGCCTGAAGAAGACCAAAGAGGTCAAAACACGTCCTGTTTTTTTTTTTCTTGTGGTTCATTTGTTCATGTTTGGCGGGTGTATTACTTAACCTTTTTAGGATCTGTCTGATAAGGAATTGCATAATTACTCAACAGGTCCTGACAGCTATTGCAATTTTTTTGTCTTTGATAAGTTTTGATACCAAAACCTGCTTGCATCATAATCAATATATCTATTTCTTAAGTAAACGTGCACGTTTCAAAATAATTAACTTTTAAACAAAAATTCCTTAAAAAAGTACAAACATGTTTCCAGTGGAAAAAAAGGAATATCGATAACTAGAAAAGAGGAATACTAACTCAATATTTTATTCACAATCAACATGTCCCTAATCTTAGCAAACTCTATGAAGGGAGACAACTACTAAAATGCCAATGCCTTGGTATTGGTACCTCCCCCATGTCTTTTCTCTCACACTGAGTGTTTCACATCAAAACTACCCACTTTCACTGGTGTCTTTGGGAGGGATTTTGCTGTGCAAAAATGTTATTATACCCTATAGTCAGTCACACAAAGTGTCTCCATCCCTCCCCCATTTTCAATGCATAAGGTCGCAAAGAAGAATGGTAAATCAATTCCAGTTACACACACACACACACACACACACACACACACACACACACACACACACACACATATCAATGCTGATATTGCACAATACAAACTTCAATTAGTCTGTTTATTGCAGAAGGTGCAATGAGCAAATCAGATGGGAACACAAAATGAGAAAAAACACACACACACACAAACGCTGCAGTTCGTGTGACAGAATGAAAGATCCAAGTTGATAGGCAAAGTTATTCAGGCATTGGAGAACGTCTCCACGGCCAACCATTACAAAGGCTTGAATGTTGCTGCCAAGCAGAGTTTGCATGCAATCATGCCTCTGAAGCAACTGATCAAAATTCAGTAGTTTACATTTATTCAAGATAAAACACACACCCCATCTCTTGCCAGATCGACGACAAATGTCGGCACCAGCCGGAAGCTTCAAAGACCAGGCTACCCTGCTAACTCACATGATGCAACCAGCAGGTTAATGGCATTTTGAAGGCAGGAACAGGAAGAAAACAAAAGTCAGAAAAAGGTTTCAAAACCAGTCGCGATCTCCATACAACAAATTCAACTGGTCCACCACACAAACCTCAGGAAAAGCCCAACACAATAAACTTTCATGCCCAACACCTTGAAAGGCACGTGAAATACAGTTGATTTTCATATAAACAATATATTGCAAAAAAAAAAAAAAAAAAAACACCTCTAAATGTCAAGTACTGTTGTCAAAATATTTTTCATAACAGTCATCTTTATATGATGTCAACAGGTGAAAATATTATACATGATTCACGAAAAAGCAATTATTACATGTGTATAACAATACAACACATTGTCATGGCACATCAGTGGAACATCAAAACCACACTTGTTACATTATCACAATTCCTGTATATTTATATATTATGTGACTGTATCAACAAATTTCTACACAGTCATTTGTGAACCAGCTGAGCAATAAGAATCTCTAGAGGCACCACAAGATAAAAAGGTTTGTGACATGAGGAAAAAAAAAATGCTGTATGCAAGTTTCACAGGACTCTGGAATATTTCAAAGAATATTTAATTTGCCTGTAACTACATGGTTTACATGGCGTAAATGATGAATAACAAGGGCATAGGTCATTAACATTGTCAAAAGCAGTTCTCTCACAGTACACTACACATACCTTTTTCTTTTTCCTGAGAAGAATCCTGACCACACGAATGTTAGAATATCGTATTGTGGATATGGAGAAACCTGAAGTCAAATGGTTACAGCATCTGTCTGCAGAACTTATGGCCACTGGTTCGAACTGCTGGTTGGATTCAGATTTTCTTTTCTTTTCTGTTTCCTTTCTTTTTTTTCTTTTTTTTTTTTCTCTCTTGAAAACCGTCTTGGTCCATCCAGCAGCTAATGTGAACGTGTTTCAGTTCAGGGAAGGTTGAAGGCAAGAGGTGAAGGATGAGCCTGTCTTCTCTCAGGCTGTGCCCTAGGTGTGGTGAACCTCTAACAGTTCACTGCCCTAGCGGCCATCAAGCTCTGGGACTGTATCATGTAACTTTATGGTCAAAACAAGTCCTGCAATTTCCAGAAGCATGCTGCATATGAGACCTGGATTCAACATCTCAGCTGAAAGACTAGCAGTCACACTACCAGTTAATGTCGGGTGAAAATGGGGAGGAAAAAAACTTCCCAGCACAACATTCAAATCAGAGATTCTAAGCGCTATGTCTTCTGAGGACAGCATGTTGTCTGTCAGGCCAGTTTTTCAGCCTTTCCATTGGGGAAAAAAAAAAAAAAAGCAAAAAAAAAACATTCGCCTACAACACAATGGCAAGCAAAGAGCAGCAGAAACACGCTTGGTGTGACAGAAAATCAATCATTCACTTCATGTAAAAAATACTTCTTGAAGAAATAACATTCCAGTATCTGATATTTTGCTTTTGTCTCAAAACAAAACCACACTATAAAGAATGCAGCCAGCTAACAACTCACCATGTTCCATGTCTTTCCTTTTTGTCCCTTCACTTTAAGCTGCCAGGGGACATCTGTCCCATGATGATTAAAAAAAAATGAGACTCTGAACATGTGTGTGTGTGTGTGTGTGTGTGTGTGTGTGTGTGTGTGTGTGTGTGTTCTGATTTTTTTGGGGGGTCAAAACTGAATTTTGCTTATCCTGAAAGTATATGCATCACAGTATCAAAACTGCAGTTTTGCTTGTGAACGAGTGCCTACACACTCATATAAAACAATGGTGGGGCTGCCACTGTGGTACCATGGTTAGTGTCATAGGCTGTAACTGTGGGATAATGGATTCAAACCCCATCATGAACCATTTCATACTTGTGCTTTCTGACCTAACCAGAGAAACTATTAAAGAAAACAAAAACAAAACAAAAAACCACCAGGGCTCACATTCCAGATTTAAGTGCTTTGAAAGTGTTGTTCAAATATCATCATCAAGGCTTCATGTGTTTGTATTTAATCAGCCCTCTCATGTTGTCTTGGATCAAACTGGAACTCATTTTTAGGCATGATCATCCTTTAACTGATCAGCGTAAATGAGAACACTTCTTCTTCTTCTTCTGCGTACACAGGCTGATACTCCTGCAGACACTCCCTGTATAGACAGGCAGGTATTAATCCCATCTACTCAACAAAGGGAGTGGAATTTTGTGTGTATGACTGTTTTTCATCCCACCATTAAGGCAGCTATACTCCATCTTCGGGGAAGGTGCATGTTATATGTAACGTTGTCATCCATACCAACGGCCAAACTGATCTTCTCTTCCAAAAGTTGGTGATGGGATTTTACGTGTGCGCAAAATGTTATGCATGTGTTCAGACACGGAACCTTGGTTTATAGTCTCATTCGAAGGACTGTATGGGAAATGGAGTCCGAACCAATGTTAACTCCGAGGGAAAAATCCCCCTGTACCGAAACGGTCTGGCGGAGATTTGAACCCACAACCCTTGGATTACGAGTCCAGCGCTCTACCAACTGAGCTATTCCAGCCCCCAATAGGAACACAAAAATAGCAGGCTCTGCTGCACTTTATATGCTACTCACCTGGTGACTCCAGATTCATTTCTCTTCTTCGTCGATGCTGTGATGAGTTTCTATCTAGATCTTTGGCGAGGGCAAAATCATAGGAACTGCTGCTGGGTGGATGTGCTGGTGATTCACCTTCACAGGGAATGCTCACTCAGCGTGGTTCTGTGACTTAGCAATTACTGTTATCAGTAGGGGGTTTTGTGGGTGGTATCTGACCAGAGTTGCACCAAAAAAAAACACAGCTCAAGACTACTGATACAACTCAGCAGCATGGCTGTGTCTTCTCTGAAGGGTGGCCATGAGGTGAACTGTTACTGACAGCTTCTTGTGAGCTGGCACTGGCACTGTGGCATGGCATGTCGGAACATGGTTCTATATAGAAACCCGGAAAGAATACTGTGGGAGTGACATCATTGAGCGAAAGGACACTAAAGATGGGCAAGAAAAAGGTCAGTTTTCTGTAAAATATACCCATCTCCAAAACTTAAAAAACATACTGATACCAATAGTTCAAAAGCGAAATAACATAATGATACACACCAACACTGTTAAGATGACAAGAAATGATGTATTCAAATAAATCTGTAAAAAAAAATCTTTAAAATATATATGCTACAGACAACTTCCACTGGAATTATATGTGTACAGGGAATCACACTGTATTTTCTTGTTTGTTGGTTTCTGAACAGCACCCACAATGATGACAACTGTATCTACGCGATCATACTGGGCTGAGCCATAGTTCAGACAACAAAATTCTCATATCAAGGACAATAACCAAGTCCCACTATGCAAAAGTTTCACCTATGCTTGATTGTTTCCCTTTTACAGCAAGCAGGTTGGATTTTTTTTCTCCCAACTGTTTTCACCTTTATTAAAAAGTAATCATTTCTAATTTTAACTTGAGGGGAAAAAAAGTATATGAAAATCAAGTCGCAGTATGACTTTCAAATGTTGACACTGATTAAATTTGCTGACTTCAGTATGAATCAATACTTTTGAGTGTGTGGTGTGTATGAGGCTTTGACGAGAAACAAAACTGAAATGACTTCTGTTAAACTAATGTGATGTGGAAGATGTTTTCATGAACTGAAGATGCTTTTATGAATTGTTTTTATGGAAAATTATTTCATCCGATGCGGTCATGGATGAGAACACAGGCTTGCAGAATCTCCCAGAACGGATATGCAGCCCACAGAAAAGTTACAACTGATGCACCAACAATGACTGCCAATCAACTGTTTTTTGCTCTTCATTGGCCAAATACTGATAAATAACAAATACTTTGACAAGTCAGCTGCAATATCAAGTGAAAACAATTTAACTGCGATTCATGACCACCATCAAGGGGAATAACTCCACCTTGAACACTTTGAATGCTGGGAATGAATATGCTCCTAAATGAGGGTCTGTCACATTGTCACATTATGGGGGAAATGAGATAGCATGTTAAACATGACACTTTATCATGCTTTCTTTTTGAATAGGATAGAAATCCTTGTGCTACTGGTCTGAAGTAACCATACCTCAGGAAACTACAGAAAGGATGGTAACTCATGAGTTCCCTTTCAATCTGTGTGCCAGCTGACCTTTCACACCAAGGTGTTTAATTAACAGCTGAGTAGTAAACACAAAGTATGCATGTTACTGTATCTCCCAATCTAACTGCTCAGGTTACAGGAAGGTTCAGCAGTTATTCCAGAAAAGGTAGGAACTGATGACAACACAATTGGCCTGGGCCTGAAAATTGAGCAAAACATTCTACTTGGAAAAAAAATAAATAAATAAAATGAATACTAACACAAGTTGAACATCTTTTCCCCACACAGAGGATTTTTATTTTCAAGCTTTCCTTGTGGCAAAAGCTTGAAGATAAAAATTGTCCCTGTAGGAAAAGATGTTCAACTTGTTTCACTATTCATTTCATTCAAATATACCTGTTGATGTCGTTTTGTTGAGGCACGGTGTGAGTTTTAGCGAGAATTTTTACCTGTGAAATTATACATATTTATAATATATGTGTGTGTGTGTGTGTGTGTGTGTGTGTGTGTGTGTGTGTGTGTGTGTGTGTGTGTGT
>JADBJO010000978.1:422500-445000 GCA_016801955.1 Conus betulinus | reverse complement strand
CTTATCGCCAGATTTATAAAGTGGAATTACTTTGGCTTCCTTAAATTTCAAGGGAAAGGTTTGTTTCTCTATGCATAAATTGTACAAATATGTTAGTGTATCAGTAATATTGGACACGAAATCTTTAGTATTTTTTGCATCTAAACCATCTAAATCGCGTGTACTTGATTGTTTTAGAGAAGAAAAATACTTTTACTACTAACGTCCATAACAGTCATTGGTTGGAGGGTAAAGGAAAGTTAATTTCTTTTAAAATCAAGGTAGTGTTTTAAATGCTCAAGGTCATTTTCATTGGACCTATCGTCGTGTGATATAATTTTTTCTTTGATACTAGCAAAATGGTTGTTTTATTGATCTGCAGTTACATCTGTGATAATTTCCTGATTTCTTGAGACTTGTTTATTATTCAACATGTTAATGGCTTTCCAAATCTGACGTGAATCCTTTGTAGAAATTAACATCTTTTGAAAGTAATTACGCTTAGATTTACGTTTCATTGAATTTACCTTATTTCTTTGTTTACGGAATTCTTTATTTGTTCCGGCATTGCTTAACTGATTTCTTATGTTAATTTCAATATCTATTTCTTTTTTGTATCCACGGTGGTTTTGTTTCTTGTCTGACTCTTTTTTTGATGAATGGAGCATGTTTGTATATACACAGAAATAAATGTGTTAATCCAAAATTCAGTTGCATCATCAGGATCTCTTATTTGGTATATATATTCCAATTGTGCTGTGGCAAGGTCTGAAAGAAATCTTCTTCCTTAAAGTTTCTAAAGCTCCTATAATATATTATCTTGTGCCCTACTTTTGGAATTTTTATACGGTTTTTGAACCACGTCAGACAAACGGGATTATGATCGCTACATCCACATGGCGGAGAGCATACTTCAATGATGGATGTTTTTTGTGTTTGTATAAATGTGATCTATTAAGGTACTTGACTGTTCAGTTATACGGGTTGGTATGTCAATAAGTTGTTCAAGACCGTGTAAGGTGTAGTTTTGATGCCACTTGGGTTTAGGTTTCATTAAATCTATATTAAAGTCTCTCCCAAAATAATAGTTTCAAGGCTTAGCATTGTTACTTCATCCATGAGAACATGAAATTTATCTTGCCAGTCCAAAGTTTCAGATGGATTTCTGTATAAAAATCCTATAATAAGTGGTTTATTGTTTTTCATACTGATTTCAATCCATACAGATTCAATCCCATAGTTTTCAAGGCTGTTTAGTTTTTTTACAGTTTAATGAAGATGCTACGTACAAAAGTAGGCCTGTACTTTTAGGTTTGCACGGATCAAGTCTAATTATTTTATATCCCGGTATGCTCATATCAGCATTTGCTATTTCTGAGGACAAACGGGATTCCGCAAAACAAAATAAGTGAAAGTTGTTACCATTGTTATGGAGAATAGTTGCAACATCGTCTTTCTTATTTCTTGAGTTGTTGATATTCAAATAGCCTATTCGGAGTCCCTGTTTAGTAGGCCATGTGTCCAAAGTTAACGACATGTTGCAGTTAGTTGTGGACTTAGTGAAGAAGAGTTTTTCTTAAATTTTAACTATATATAACAAAAAAATGAAATGGAATTTTTAAGAATCTATATGTATCTATACATATATATGTATATATTTATCATACGTACACACACTCGCTCGAGCCCTGAGCAAAGATACCGACCGAGGCCTCGAGCAAGTCTTATAGTCAGACTAAGCAAAAATTAAACAATATACAAAGAAAAGACTAATATAATTTATATTAATCAAAAGCGAAAAGCGAAAAAATAAGCGAAAATCACAATCAAAGTGCTAATAGAAAATATTTCTAGTAATAAACGTTTGAACACAGAAACGTGTTCGTTCTGAGAAAGCAAGAAAAGATAATGTTTGTGGATTCTCAACACATACAACAAATACCCATATGATACCCAGATAAGTGTAGGAGAGGCAATTGATCGACACCTAAATATCCACACACAGTTGTACCAATTACCAAGATTCTAAGTATGAAAGTGGTGAATTGAGGACAAACACGACCTCAAAGAAAAGAAAGAAATACAAGTGTTACCTGATAAATTCAGACAAAAACAAACAAATAAAAATGTTAACAATATAAAGAAGAGGGGAAAAAATCAACAAGATGAGACAGATAGTTAACAATCAAAAAATGCACTTGGGTAGAGTCACTTGGCATCAATTACCAAAATGCAGCCCAAGCAATATCAAAATGCGAAAACAACAACAACAACACAAACGATAAGCAATTTTGTAATCCAAATCCTACAGTCAATAGACCACTGCAAGTCAGGTGGTCCGGCAATCTGTGACCCACTGCATAGTACCTGTGGGGGTACTCATACACACACACACACACACACACACACACACACACACACACGCAAACACACGCACACACACAACTCTCATAGAGCGGACTGAGTGAGAGAGAGAGAGAGAGAGAGAGAGAGAGAGAGAGAGAGAATGCCTGCATGCAAACTTTGATAACTTCCAAGTTGACTTCATGATAACAAAGATAAACTAAGAAAATAAGATGACCCAAAAGCCAAACATTCAAAGTAATGAAACAAAAAACATGAAATGAAAACAATAAAAAGAAAAAGAAAAATGACCCATGAATCATACTACTAATTTCATTTTCAAAGCCGTATCATGGAGCGCAACAATAGCAACAACAATAACAGTGACTCACTCACATGATAGGCAAGATCAGCCAGGAATAGATGGCCAGGCAGGAACAAATCTGCCACAGGCGCGCCGGGTGAGGGGTACGGTCGGACATAGTACGCCTTGGCCGTGGAGCAACAGAAACACACCACAGAACTCAGCAGCACCCCCATGGGAGCAGCAAAGCGGTGTGGAAAAGTGTCCAAGATGTCCTCATGCATGCAGTACCAGTAGTGGGCGATGGTGCTTCCCAGCCCCTGCAGCCCGATGCCAGCATAGTCCATGAAAAAGCAGGTGTAATGCGCTGCCTGCGACCTGCTGCAGAAGCAGTGAGCTCCACTGCTGAAGATGTAGAGGATGAACAGGGAGATGAAGTAGGTCCCCAGGGGCACATGTAGGGGTCATTCACCATGTCAAACTCTGATGACAAATGATAGAAACGAAGCAGTGTGACAACCAAAGCCACCAAATGCGTCCATACATTCAGGCACTCATTGTGAACCTGAAATAGGCTGAACAGGTAGTAGGACCAGGGCTGGTGGACCTGTCGGAACCCCGTTTCCACATGCGGCTCATGGAACACCTGAGGTAAGCTGGTCTTGGTGACGGTGGGCACCAAACAAGGCCACACCTGATTGGCTCTCTTGGTGTGGGGGGCACGACAAGTGCGACAGTCTTCAGTTCTATCCTGGGTACAGACTGACGTGCTCTTCACCAGGTCTATCACGCCATTTCTTGCCATGGCCGCCTGTCACTTCCTCATCACACAGATGAACAGAAAGTTAAGCTGCACTGGGATCCCAAATGTAACCTCTTATCGCTGTAGTGGGCAGTTTCCGTCTGTAGCTGTAACACACATTGGAAAATACAATTATTGAAAAAGTAGCCCCCATAGCATGTCTGTTACAAGCGCACTGATACACACACCACAATAAACAGTCTACACAATGAAAATGCACAAGATGCAGCTCTTCCTTCCTGCCAAAAATGTCATTAACTGCATTAATCATACAAATGTGGCCAGAGCTGACAAACTGCGGTATCTTGCAAGAGTTTGACAAAGTATACAACACATGATAGCTAAGAAAAATGTATGCAAAGGCCTGGGGACTGCGCAGTGAATAAGGTCGGTGATAAGAACAGAGGAATAGATATGATTAACATATGTGTGTATCAACATTGTGTATATACGTGTGTGTATGTAATGTGGTTAGATGTGATCAATATATGTGTTAACATGATTTGAGTGTATACGTGTGTGTGCATGTACATGCATATGTGTGCACAATCATGCAGCTATGAAAATGTGTGTGTGTGTATGAGTGCATAGATATGTGAGTGTGTATGTGTGTGTGTGTGTGTGTGTGTGTGTGTGTGTGTGTGTGTGTGTGTGTGTGTGTGTGTGTGCGTGTGCGTAAGTGTGTGCATGCATACATATGCAAGTACAAATATGCATTTGTGAAAATGTGTGTGTGTGTGTGTGTATGCGCGTGCACGCATGCATATATTCATGTGCACACATAAGCATTTGTGTAACTCCATGCATTCCTGTGCATGTCTTCACCTGCTTTTTTTTTTCTTTAGCATGTCTGTTATAAGCGCACTGATACACACTCTACAATAAACAGCCTATACAATGAAAATGCACAAGATACATCTCTTTATTCCAGGCAGAAATGTCACTAACTGCATCAATCATAAAAATGAGGCCAAACAGAGCTGACAAACTGCAGTATCTTGCAAAGTATTTGACAAAGTATACAACACATGATAGCTAAGATTTGAAATGTCACAGAGAACTGTAAACATTGTCACAGTTCTACTGCACCTAGTACATACAAGGATGGGGAAAGCTACACGAACGTAAAATGTCACCCTGCTCTGGCGGATGTCAAGCAGAAGAATAAGATGATTGAAGGCACACAGATGCCAAGAAAGCCGGCCAAAAGCAACAGGAAATCAATGTAGGAAGCCTGCACTTCAGACTGTCACCGACAGCTGGGATTCAGGGCTGTGTTACAAAGACATACAAGTATTTCGATTATGTCCGTCTCCTACATATGCTGTAAGCCATCCAGCAGTCTGTCTGTAATGGTTTATGTACACACTGATCATAACTACAATAAATCAATTGATTATTTCGAAACACAGAAACAATTATCATTTCTTCCAGAATCTTTTTTTTTTTTTTCTTAACTCTGTGTCTTTGAATTCCAATCCCCCAAGTTCCTTTCAGGGTTCATGGTATCGGCTTTTCTCCTGGCTATCACTGCAACCATTAATTTGGTGATGCAAATCTTTATATAATTGCATTGTAATGTTTGTGAAAAAAAGAAGAGTTTCTTCAAAACAGTAAAATATTTTCTTTGGGCTAGACTGTCTCGCATTTGTAATAAGTTTGTCAGCTTTTCATGTATCTGGGAAAGGGAATTATATATGACAATAGTAACAGTCATGGGGGGAGGAGGAGGGGGGGGAGGGGGGGAGGACGAGTGTGAGTGTGTGTGTGTGTGCATTTCCTTTTTCTTTTTGTGGTGGGGTGGAGTGGGGGTGCTGACTCACATTAAAGAATAGGCAAATTCACTGAGATCATGGCAAACACAGCCACAAAATTCATATTCTGCAATGGAAATGAAAAGTTATGTTATCATCTTTTGTTTATCTTTCAATCACAAAATGTGTGGGATACCTACATTCACTCTGTATCATGCTTAAATTATGTATGCAAGTCTGCATCTACTCCAAAGATTTACAGTTTGCCCATCTTTCCTTCAACAATTATGTAAAATCATGGACATGTACTTTTTGATATCTTTTTGTCATGTTTCAAACATCTGGAACTAAGAAGGCACTGAATACTAAGAATTCTTTGACATCAACGAACTCTTCCACTAAGTGGTCAGTTGGAAATCTTTTCCTTGTGCACGTATCGAAAAACTAATGTAAGTGTCACTTTTTTGTGTGTAAGAGAGAGAGAGAGAGAGAGAGAGAGAGAGAGAGAGAGTGTGTGTGTGTATGCAAAACAGAGAGAGAGAAACAAGTTTTTATACCCAACATTTTTTTCTGTCAAATGAATGTTTTCATCTTGTAATCTTTTGAGAGCAAACAAATCTGCTATGCAAAAAATAGCAAAGTATACCAAGTCAGTAAAAAATTGTCTAAACATGTTGTCCATCTGTCGTTTAGGGTTTTCTTTTTTTTTGTATAAGAAACATGGAGCAGTTCTTCAACAGGTTGCTTTGTGTTAACATTTGCTTAAATTGAATGAATGATTATCCTCCATGCCCTAACAAGGCGTTTAAGAAATAAATACTTTTTAATTTGTGGATAAGGGGGTGCATGCGCACATGCATGCATGCATGTGTGTGTGTGTATTGGTGTGTGTGTGTGTTTGTGTGTGTGTGTGTGCGTGTGTGTGAGGGGGGGGGAGAGGGACAGGACAGGGGTGGGCACCTATGCGTATATATGTGTGTGTGTATGTGTGTGTGTGTGTGTGTGTGTGTGTGTGTGTGTGTGTGCATAAAAACATGTATTTGTATATCTTGTTTCCTCCTTTGCTCTGGAAAACCCACACACCAGAAATTAAAGGTGACATACATAAAACTTAGACATTGAATCCTATTTTGTGAGAAATGTACTCCAGTTTAGAATGCTTACATCACGACTTCCAGTTTCAGCACTACACAGGAAACTGCGAATGCTGTACATATCCCAAAGACGCAACCTGACAAAAGGACTACAGACTGTTTTACAAATGACATAAATAAAACAGTCACTGACTGAGGGGATTATGCCAAAATGTTCACAGGGTTCTTGTTCCCACACCAAGCGATAAGAGAGGGATTCTGTGTGCCCCAAAACTAACTGAGCAAATGGTGAAGTGAAACAGGGACCCAGACAGGGAGTGAGAACTGCTCAGGAGAAGAACCCACTGCCAACAGGACACTCACCATCACAGCAGTTGTGAACAATGGCTAGGGCAAGTCAACATGGGCCTCTCCAAGATGAAAGCCATTTTCCTGAAGGATTTAGTTTTGCTGATCTCAAATCAATTATTTCAGAGATGGAGGATTCACAGACCGACATCTATGTGAGTACATAGACAGGGTGTCATTTTGTCAGTACTTTCCTTCCTGTATATTTATCTTAAAATACTATTAAGAACGAAGCTCTTGGTATGTGAGTCTGTGTGTCTCTGTGTGTGCTTGTGTATGTGTGAGTAAGCATGCACAGGCAATACTGAGATGTCAGGATGTGCAAATGACCAACTGCAAAGTATGCAATCTTTTTTTTTTGCAAGGCCATTCAGATTGTGGAGAGCATTTATTCTTCACTCCATCCATATACCTTCTTCACTTCACTTCATCCATATACCTTCTTCACTTCACTCCATCCATATACCTTCTTCACTTCACTCCATCCATATACCTTCTTCACTTCACTCCATCCATATACCTTCTTCACTTCACTCCATCCATATGCCTTCTTCATTTCACTCCATCCATATGCCTTCTTCATTTCACTCCATCCATATACATTCTTCATTTCGCAAACTGCTTTAGGATTCTGGCCTGAAACTATCTTGACAAGGAACCAAGACTAGAGGATCAATGAAACAGCTGAAAACAGGGACTGAACAAAACTACCTTTCTTGTGATAACTTCTGTATGCATGTTGATTTTGTTTTTGGTTGTAACACACATGCTACCATAAATGTATGGGGGGATAAGAGAAAAGGCAACAACTAACAAATGAACACACCCCAAAAATCTCAGAATAGTGGAACAAGAATGCTGATGACACACAAACACTGTAGTTCTTGGACATTACATTTAGGGACATAATAACCAAACACCTGATCTGAGACATCTGAAAGTGAAGGCAATGGTGATAACTTCATACATTGTTGTCCTGCTGGTGCACCACAGCTGAATACTTCACATAGGCACAAATACTTCACATATGCACAAAGCGCCAAGCTAATTTCCTTCTGCCATTTTCAGAGGACTCCAATGAATTCATGTCTTGGCCATGATTAAAGATGTTGGCCACACCATCTGTCTTTATTATCAACCCTTACAGTAATTCTTAGAGGAGATGAACCCTATTTGCACAGCTCAATACAAACTCTCTGCTACTTCTTCTTCACCTTTTATGTAACATGTAGCGCCATCATATTGATGGTTTTGAAAAAAATGTATTCCAAAAGGTGGGTCAGGGAGGTGGGGGTTGACGCTGTAGAGCTGTAAGAACGAGGTGGAGTGCAGGGTGTGGGGGAAAGGAGGATCTATCGTATTAAATGAGAACATTTCTGGAAAAGGGAGGGAGGGGCAGACAGACTGAGGAGTGCTGAGGACAGGTGCAGATGGGTTCTCATGTCCAGGATATGAAGCCTATTACTGTGGCAGGGACACTGCCTGAAACGGAACACACTTTCACCGACTGTTGGCGTCATGTACATGAAAAAAACAAATATGACACCAAGCTGTTTTGTTTTCAGTACTGGTTGATCAAGATGAAAATGCAGCACCAAATCATATAAAAATGATAATAAAGGCCTGTTAAGCACTTTTTCTCTGATAAACTCAAAGACTTGGACTTTAGAAGTCTGACAGCTCAACTTCTTCATGCCACAATAGATCTGATTCTTCTAATGGATGGTGTTTGTTCTCCCCAGACCCTGTTGTCTAGGAGTTTTCGGCTGCGCTATGTGGGTACATGATGATACAGCATGCACAGTCCTTCAAACCCACAGGTGCGAGTCTACGATGCTGCAAAGCCTCTATTACTTAATTGGCTGCCAGTTCATACTCGAACTGAGCATAAAAGAGTTGCTCTACAACTGATGCCCTCATAATCTTGTGAAGGCCGAAATACCTGTCACACTTATTCATGCAATACACACTATCTAGATGCTTCTGTTGAAGACTCTGGTATTGGATATTTAGTTGTTTCATGTTTTCCTGGAGACATAAGCATGTTTCCCTCTGTACTGGTTTTGTAATCTATATGCGGCCCTTTGAAAAGTACAAACTCTGCTTTTAAATTCACCTGTAACCTTCCATATACGTCACTAACCAACAAATCTCTGCTGCTCCTGTTCTCTGTGTGTGTGTGTGTGTGTGTGTGTGTGTGTGTTCTTCTTCTGTTATGAACATTAGTCTCTTTTTTGTTGGTCCAATAGGCCTAACTCTTCATTAAGATATTTGTTCTAGCCTGCTTTCAAGTCATACTGAGTAATAGAAGTTTATTGGTTTGGCTGTTGTGTGTATGATTTTGTTGGATTTTTTTTTTCTCTCTCATTTTCATCCACATCACATTGTTTGCACTCACTTTGTGTCTAACAGCACTTAAGTGTACTTTTGCTATGTATTGTCACTTGGTGATACCTAGTGGGACTGGTGTCACTCACCTTACCTGATCTATTGAAATTTGATGATCTGGTCTTATTATCATTACGCTATAACCATCATTACTATTATTGTTATTATATCCCTAACGGTCGTCAAGTGATGGCATTTGTGTTGGCTTGACCCAGAGCACAGCAAGAGAATGACTTTAATAAGAACAGAACTGCACTTTCGTCGCAACTGTTTTAGTTCACCACCAATTAACTCTAAGAATCTGTTGACCATAGTAACAGCTGATGGATTACAACAAGCACAATTTCTTATTAGTGTTGATGTGGTTGTGACCATGATTCATGGTTCGACCACGTTGAGCCGTGCTGACACATGTGTTGTTCGATTAATGATGCAAACTTTACACGTTCTGCTGTTCCTGTTTCTTTCAGTTGCCGCCGGAAGTGTGTAAAAAAGTAAGATTTTTGCAACCTACTTTCTGAAATTTCATAGTTGTTGTTTTCAGATTAGTGTTTATTTCTGTAACTAATTGTACGGCGAAAAGAAATCATCTAAAATACACACTGTAACAACTGAACAGCCCTTCCATCACTTGCTTTCTGTGCACTGTCATGGTAAACATAAAACCGCAAGGCGGCGCTGTCTGCTGTGTTGTGTGTCAGGTAGAAAGTTTCAATGAAACTAAACAGTTGTAGCAGCCGACACTTGAACTAAAGTGGTCATTTTACTAGCTGAATATCCAGCGATTGCTACATGGTTGTTTGAGCGGTGTATGATTATTATTTGAAATTAAGTTAGCGATTTCAAGGACGGTTTACCGCAGAAACTGGGAGAGTGACCAGAACAACTTTAAGAAACTTCAGGAAGCAGAAAACAGGTAAGTTTGTTGATATTCCACGGGCGTGTTGGCCTCTCAAAATAATAACACACTCGAAGTTGCTCAAAATCTTACGATTTGTCCGATTTTTTTTTTTCTGTAAAGATGACTCTTTGGTATGTTGACACACACACATAATGATATCTCAGGAAAAAAAAGCGATTACCGATTGAATTGGGGTTTTTTAGGGAACCTGTCGTTTTCGGTCATTACTACCTGCAAGCTGTGCAGCAGGCCTGTGCTGTGCACGTTTGCGAGTTTTTGAATTTACCAGAATTGCTTACACAGCAAAACAATAACGTTCCGCCCATGTCTCTCTCAAGATTTTGCCCTTGTTAACAAACCGTTGGATGGGTGTTCGATGTATTTGAGCACAATCATCCCCACTTAGGCTAAACAATTGAAGTGAACGATGTTTACTTGGCCATTACTGTGATTGAGACCAAAGAAGTCTAGATCATTGCAACTTGACAACTAGTGAACTACTTATATGTGTGGCAGTCTAGTTGTGGCAACTGGAGTAATACAAGGATGGGAAAGAAGCCCAGTGAACTTAAAGCCTACCATTGAGAGCACTGACAGAATGGGCACTAACCACATTATGTGGAAAACTGTAGCAACCATTCTTTGGGAGAGATGTTGCTGCTCAGTTTTAGTCTGCTGTAGTGCTTAGTCAACTTCAAAAGGTTGCTCCTGGTAGTGGTATATCTTGCCTGATATAACTCAAACCAAGGCTGTCCATCCAACAGATGCCACAGAGGTCATGTCTCCCTTCCAGGGATGGCAGTATGATAGTTGTGAGACATTCTGGAAAGAGCTTGCCCTTCAGAAAGGAAATCAGCTATGTTGCTTTGTGCTGAACATTCTCTGTAGCCCTCAGGAGTTCTTCGAAAATGCTGAAAGACAGAGCAGCTATATGCTAAGGCTGGTCTAACCCGTGACTCGTGGAACTGCACAAATGCCCTCTCTGTCATGTGGTCGAAAGAACATCTCATTATCCCACAAATGCAGTTGGTCTTTGCAGTAGCTGGTGCAACATTATTTTTTAATGCCAGACTGTTGTCAGTCACAATCCCAATATCTTTCTCAGCACGATTAAACTGCCGAGGAATGAATGCAGCATTGCCCAAGGTTCTTTTTGCCATTTATGTAAAGTCTAGTAAGGTAACCTAATGTTGCTTGTAGCCCAGCTGACTGCAAAGGGCCATATTAGGGCTGTCACCATGCTGAAGTCAACTCACAAGGCATTCATTCATACAACCCTGTAAAATACATCTTCTAAAAACGCACCCAAAATTTTGTTAAAAACCTTTCCACTGTAAAATCTCAGATCAGATTACGTAATGTCTGAATGTAATTTAAACTGACAGTATACAAAAGTGTTATAGACATATCACATCTTATATTTTTTTCTCTTTTGCAAATACTGTTCTGTTCCAATTGTTTTCCAATGAGTTGCAAATGAAGTTAAGACGTTTAAGAGGATTGTTTTTTGTAATACTTGTTTCGCTTGAAAACTCGAATTATATTTTTCGTCATTGATTTCCTGTTCAGGAGTTTCAGGTGGGCAGACGGTTTTGAAAATCTCACTATAGCAAGTACAAATAAACTGGAAACAAATTATCCTCCTAAGTATCATGGGTCAATAAGACTATCTGCAAAATCTATTCAGGGGCTGAAGGAAGAATGGAGTTGAAAAGTTGTTAGTTGTGCTTCATTAGTATCATAAACTAGATATCGAAAAATGATTTGAAAGATGAATGGGAAGCTGTCATCCCATTAGAAACTTCACAGCTGTGTTCACCTTCAAGAAACCAAGAATTCAAGCAAGTGTACTGATTAGACATTATGAGGACAGCCTGATCTACATTGTCAGCAGACTAGTGAAGTCTGTGACTAGCTATGAAAATGTTTGCATAGATTCAAGTCATGTAAAAGGAAAGAGGAGCAGAGCTTTTATTTAAGAGCAAGGAGCCGGGGATAACTTGACAGAATTCAGTATTTGGCTGTGGCGGAGTCTGAAAATTGTTTTTATCATGTTCTTTTCTGTCACAGTAACATGCACACATACACACACCAGAGTACATACGTGTGTATGTGTGCACAGTCATACACTGCATATGAGATGCATATAGTAGAGGTCAAAATGATGCATGAAAAGTGTTCCCAGTGTATCATACTGAAACACACATTTTTCTATGTATCCAGTCAGTCCTGTAGAGTATATTCCCAATCACTGGATCAAAATATATTTAGCAGAAGACTGAAGGAAGCAAAAAAGAACTATTTTCATATGTATGCATATGAAATCAGTTGAAAAGCTAACAGTTTACCCCGGTTCTTAATAGTATTAACTTGGTTAAAATCCAAATTAGAGGCTCAAAAGATCTACTGACATTTGTCGACCAGGCATCATTGAAGAACTGCCCATGATCAAGCCTCTGAAAACTAGCAGGCATCATCATCTTGCCACATCACATTCAACATCATTGGCAAAGTAGACATGCCAGTTTTTGTGACAGAACGGTGTTTTGATTGACTTACAGTTTTTCAATCTCACAGGTGTACACACATTCCTAAATGAAATAATTTGTTTTATTTAGGTAATACAATGTGCTAACAGGGCTGCTTTTTTTTTTATTGTTGAGGCTGACTGACAGAAATTCTGGAAAGAAAGCAAACATAGGTGAGTCTCAAAGAGCCATGTGGAATCTTAGGGCTCAGACAAAAAGGTTCATGTTGTTTTCTTTATGTGATAAACTGTGTGTGTGTGTGTGTGTGTGTGTGTGTGTGTGTGTGTGTGTGTGTGTGTGTGTGTGTGTGTGTGTGTGCCTGCATGTGCCTGTATGTGCACATGCTTGTGTACCTGTGTGTGTGCGTGTGTTGGCATTGATCATGTGCCTCATGAGCATGTGTAGTGCATGTGCATTGTCTATGTCATTTAGCCATGAGAAATGAAGTATTAGTTAGACTAGACCGCTGTTCATGATAACAGCAAATATAGTAAAAGGTTGTTGTATACATGTAATGACAATCAGTTTGATCGTCAGATTCTTGAATATACGTCTCTCTCTCTCTCTCTCTCTCTCTGTTTAAATTTCATCAGCTTATCCATCTTAAAAAAATTCAATGGTAGCTTGTATGGATTATTCAGTGTATACTTCATCAAAATCAAGATCAAGATGCAAAGCTTAAACGTTTAAACAGGAGCCTGAAAAGAAGCTGACACTGTGAAATAATCTGTTGCAAAAACTGCACTTGTCAGTAGTGATGCGTGTGCATGTGGGCAAAACACACAATGAGACAGCATACACTTTATTACATGGGTGGGTTGTTCATGTCTTAACATCTCATCCGCTTTTTTTTTTTTTTTTTTTTGAAGGAAATATCATATCAGAAGTTGCCAAATGCATAGACATGATAAACTCATCCCCAGATGTCCTTAAAAGCACAATAACATTTGTGGTAAATGCTCCGTGCTAGTATTTCTGTGTTTTTGTGTGTGTGTGTGTGTGTGTGTGTGTGTGTGTGTGTGTGTGTGTGTGTGTGTGTGTGTGTGTGTGTGTGTGTGTGTGTGTGTGGTGTGTGTGTGTGTGTGTGTGTGTGTGTGTGTGTGTGTGTGTGTGTGTGTGATGGTCAAATATGATGCAGTGGCTGAAGTGGATAGATAAGACTTGATGTGGAAATCAGTTAATGTCTGCATAGGACTCCGTTAATGTTGGCACACACAGCAGGGAAGATGAGGAAGGAAAGATGAAAGGCTTCAAGTGGGGTTGTGATGAGGCAGCTAGAGTGCGAAGTACCTGCTCTGCAAAGATGGTCGTGTGAAAGGTCTAGAAGTAGAAGTATGATAGGTGGATACTCTGTGAAATGTGTCTGCTTGGCTTTTGCTCAGTAGTACAAAGGAAGAAAAAAGTTGTTAGAAAGTAACTGTGTGCAAGTAAACGGATGTGGCAGAGGAAGGGGGGGGACCCCAATACCAAACCATGTTTGGAACATTTTAAGACTAATAGTATTTTGAATGAGGTCTCATGTCCTACTGAGGTCTCATGTCCTACTGAGCTACAGAGATTGTAATTCCACATCAGTTTAATTGTTGCTTTTCTTTATATTTTTCTGCATTCTTCTGATTCTTTAGTGACTTTTCTTTGTATCTGTTCCATCATAGATTTAGTGAAGGTCATTTCTATAGTTTTGGGGTCTTGTAAGAATCAAATAATTTAGAAAGCCTTTGAAAAATGAAGCAAGTTAACAAACAGAATAGGAGGGAAACAACAAATTAAACACTGATAATGTTCATCCTTTTAATGAATAATCAAACGTTGTGAAAACAGTCACACTGAATACTCTTACTTTGATGTATGGGTGTGTGTATGAATGTGTGCACATGTGTACTTACACACCTTTTTATGGTGTGTGTTTGTGTCTGTGTGTGAAATTTAGTCATATTAAACCGAACAAACAAATGAAAAAACAGATCCACAAAATAAACATTTTTTTAGTTGATAAGAAAATGTGTGACTTGGGGATTTTTTTCTGGTTTTGAGGCAATGTTTATTAATTGATTGAAGTTGCTTGCAACCCCTCAGCCCTTCACCTTGCTTCCTCCCCTCCCCAGTTTCACCTCCCACATTCCCCGTACACGCGCGCATGTGTGTGTGTGTGTGTGTGTGTGTAAGAATCATAATAGTAGAATTTTACCTCTTGAAGGAAATGTCAGACCTAGCCATACAGTTGCACACTGCGTGACCTGTACTCTGGGTAAAAAAATCTCAGGGAAATCCGATCGGGCGGGCTCATCAAGCCAGGTGAAGCCAGGTACGTAGTGCGGCTTATCTCATCAGCTAGTGACCGGTAACGGTGCAGTTCCACCATGCATCCTGCCTCCCAGATAGACACCCCCCCCCCCTCCCCACCTCCTTCCTGCCCCCCCCCCCCCCCCCCCCCCCCCCTTGCTGCTTTGCCCTACTCCTGGGTAACCCACAGCCTACCATGATATTGAACGAGGCAGCAAGCAATCACCCTTTTCAGTAGATTCTGACACCCCGCCCCCTGCCCTCCCCCCTCCCCCCCCCTCCTTCCCTTCCACTCTACCCTCCATCGCCTTATCCTCCAACCGTGGGCTGCTGATAAGTTCCGATACCTTCCCTTCTGCATCGCTTGCTGTACTCCTGTCTCTCTACCCTTCAGCTTCCATATCAAAAGACGAATTTACGGGAGGAGGTTGGAATCTCCGTTGCCATGGGGAGAAGAGGAATATTATCTGTTATCGGGACACTTCAGAATGTTTTCTGTGGAGCGGAATCCAGTTGGCTTCACTTGCTGCCTCGGGCTTCAAACTTGCAAGTTGACTTTCCATCGGGGATCGTTCGGCAAGGGGAAACGGTGTGTCAGTTCGGTTCTGTGTGCGGCTTTGCCTCTCGCTAGAAAAGAGCAGGGCTTTAGAGGATGTATCCGAGTTTCAGACCGACAAGTGTGGCTGTTTTTGATCAGGTGAATCACGCAAGATAGCTGTGTTTAACTGGTTTGATCAAACAAACCATTCGTTGACGTTTTGCGAGAGGTTTATGATTCAGTGCATAGAGCGAAACCTTTTGTAATAGACATTGTTTTTGACAAAACATGACATTGTTTACCGAGTTGGTTTAGAGACACAACACAACAAACAAAAAACCAATCGTCCATCTTTAGTGTCGGTGAATTGTAACTAAAGCTACACTTGCTTGATCACCAACCAGAAAGCCTGTCGCTACCAGATACGCAACAAGCATGGAGGTTGCTTTGCTGTTGAGCAAGTGGGAGCTTCATTTTCACGATTGATAGCGAGATGTTTGTTCATCAGATCTAAATACTTAGGTCACGAGTTATCTGCTTCACGCTTCCTGAGCGTAATGATTAATCACGCGGCCATCAAGGAAGGGAGAAAAACAAGCTTGTATCTGGTTGGCAGAGAGATCTGATTAAACTGGAAGTGAGCGTATCATTTCCTCAAGGTGGTGTCAGTCTGAAGATTAATTCGGCGGAAACCATGCTGCGTGGTCACCGAGTCGTTGGTTCCCCCCCAGCGTCTCCTAAGTCGCCGAATGTTCCCATCCGACAGAGGGACAGACCTTATCCTTTGCAGGTAATGTATGTTCCAGACAAAGTGCCTACGTCTTTTTCTTGGCAGACCACCCCATGTGGTGTGAAGCTGAAGAGTGTTTTGACTTTGCATTGTAGATTTCGACCCTCGATGTATGTTTAAAATATACTGCTGTGAAGTAAAGAAAAAAAAGGATGTAATGGATTGGTTGAGCTTGCTGGCAGTCTTGTAAGCCCTTTCTTAATCATTCATCACTTGAATTTCGAAGTGAGCATTTACATTCTGAAAAGTGTTTTCAAATCAGGCAAAATGATCCTCTCTCTCTCTCTCTCCTCTCTCTCTCTCTCTCTCTCTCTCTCTCTCTCTCTCTCTCTCTCTGAACATTTGCTGTTGTTGTTTTGAGAGTGAAGGTGGAACTTGGAGTCGTCATTTGTTTTATCTCGGTATTTTACTCAACGACAGTCCAATAACATTACCGTCGAATATAGCCAATGAGGTCGGTTTGCTGTACGCAATATGTTATGACGTGAGGGTATAGGGATATGAGGAGCTCGTTGATGTCAGATACTTTGAATTTTGAGGGGGGAACCACGCTTGTTCCTTCCATCTTCCTGTAAACACACAGGTACACACATGGTGCCGTCAGTTGCAAAGAGAACCATTTCGTAGAACGTATTCAGACAGGTGTGTTTGATAGACACTATCTCACAGAGCGGCGCGTAAACAACAAGCTTTTTCATGAAACAGAATTAACGTTTCTTGCATGGATAAGACTTTCCGCGTGCGTAGTTAGTCCGAATATGGCCTCTTGATGTGTCTTTGAGCGGCCTTCAAAACCGTCTGGAATAAATATGCTTAAATAGGATATCTGTTCTCTCTCTCTCTCTCTCTCTCTCTCTCTCTCTCTCTCTCTCTCTCTCTCTCTCTCTCTGAGAAAAAGAACACCCCGAAGGTGCTGGGGAGGACCCAGAGAAGCACTGCCCTCACCTGCCCTTTGAGCAGTCCTGTACCACCCTTGGAGGCCTGCGCTGTGTTGACGATGGGTACAGGCCTCCAAGGTGTGAGGACGAATAGTGTGCTGTTGGAGGCAGGTGTTTATCCAGTTGTTCGAGTGCACATCTAACTTTACATTCTATTGACTAACAGGTGTGTGTGTGTGTGTGTGTGTGTGTGTGTGTGTGTGTGTGTGTGTGTGTGGTGTGTGTGTGATCGAAATAGAGAACTTGCATCCGTATTTACAGACATCACGAAATCTCTCACTTTGTCTCTTAGTCTCTCTATGTTTCTCAGTCTCTGTCTGTCTGTCTGTCTGTCTGTCTGTCTTTCTTTCTCTCTCTCTCTTTCCTCTCCCACTTCCTTTCCCAGCCCCCCCCCCCCCCCCCCCCCCCTTCTCTCTCTCTCTGCAGAACTTGCTCCCCCTATCTCATTCATTGTGTGAGCCTGTACTGTGCGTACTTAAATTCTTTATATGCCTGCGCCCCCCCCCCCCCCCCCCCACACACACACACACACACACTCTCTCTCTCTCTCTCATGCATGCGCGCGCGCGCGCGCACACACACACATGATTTGATTTGATTGATTTAATTTAGAGTCTGTTCACAACGATGGTGATATTAGACTATAAAAAAATTTAAAGAAAAAAAAAATATATAAGTGTGTATGTGTCTAAGTGCATTATATGAGTGTGTGTGTGCGAGCGCGCGCGTGCGTGCGCGTGCATGCGCGCGCGCGCCTGTGTGTGTTATGTGTGAGAGAGAGAGAGAGAGAGAGTGCGCGCGCGCGTGTGTGTGTGTGTGTGTGAGCGAGTATGCATGTGTGTGTGTGTGTGTGTCTGTGTGTGTGCGTGCGTCCGTGCGTGCGTGCGCGCGTGTGTGTGTGTGTGTGTGTACGTGTGTGTGTGTGCGCGCGCGCGCGCAAACATACGTACATGGAAGTTTGCCTGTTAACTACCAAAACAACCAGCCGCCGTGGCGAAGTGGTTAGCGTCGCGGACTCTCGGCTGGGAGGTCGTGGGTTCGAATCCCATCAGAAGTCATGTGGGTTTTTTTCTGCCCCGGCCGGCTCCTACCCAGAGTTGAGTTTGCTGCGGGCTCAGTTGGGAAAGACTGGGACCACACAGTCGAGTTTCATCCAGTTAATGGATGCGTTTCTGAGAGTGTTGCTCAAAATATCCTGACCAACACTGCAGGTGTCTGTATCTCTCGGGCCTGGTTGACGCCGGGATATATATTATGAAAGGAAGCGTAGAGTACAGCCCTGTCATGTAGTCTCAGACCGAAATGGAAATCCTTAGCATCGTCTTAATCATCCTCATTCTCATCGATCAGCATAAAAAAAAAAGTCTCAAATTCTGTGGCCCTTCATGCCCTGCTCTCATGGTGGCCTCAAATTCGATGTCCTCTCCACTTCTGTGGTCTTAGTTTGGTTCCGTCGGGGTCACCGGTATCGGCGAGTCCATGGGGGCTGTTGTTGGACGGACGTGGTGGCGCCCTCCGGAGGGAGAGCTCACTCACGCCGGCTCCGCGACTAAGCAATTATTGTCGTCAGTAGGGGGCTTAGTAGGTGGTGTCCTGCGTATGTTAGATCAGAACAGGCGCCGCTGAACACCACCGAAGTGACTCGGCAGCAGTGCAGTGTCTGCTCCGGTGGGTTGCTTCTTGACGACGATATTGACTACTCCCTGTGGACTGCCGGTGCCGGGGCCGTGGCGGGGCCGACCGGGCTATGCTGTGGACGGGGTGTCGGAATGAGCGGCGTGGGTGCACTGCCTCTGAGTGGCGCAGAGGTTGGGACAGCAAAAAAAAAAAAAAAAAAAAAAGAAAGAAAAAAAAAACTACCACACACACACACACACACTCACACACACGAGCGCGTACGCACGCACAGACGTCTCGGGGTTCATTGAAAAATTGTCAGGGGTTAATAAGTTATCTCAGTTTGCTGTTAATGTGTCATTGTCTGAACAGTAGAACTCGAAAATGTGACTTGGTTTAGAGCAAGGAGAAGGGGGGTGGGGTGGGGTGCGGGGGAGGGACACATATCTTCAGTTTTAAACCCCCCCCCCCCCCCCCCCCTTTCTTTTCTTTTTTTTGTTTTTTTTTTGTTTTCTTTGCCTTCCCTTTTTACAGTTTGCGCTAGTCAGTAGAACATTACCGGCCAAATTGGATCGAGTGTGTGAAGCTAATTTCCCTCGTGCTGTCCGTGTGACAACAGTCTGTTCTGTCTCCTGTGCCCATAACATCCACGCCTCTCAATTGAACACGGGCAACCCTGCATTTTTTCCGGTTATATAGCGTCGTCGGACACTCGAAGTCGACGCCGGCCGGACCCGTGGAGAGAAGTGAGCAGGCTGGAGGATTAACAAAGCCCAAATTTACAGTGGGTTGTCAAGTGTGCGGGAGACGTCGCCTAAGACACACCAAGCCAGCCAAAGGCCAAGGCATTGTGTATAGATCGAGTCAAAAAACATGACTCACTCAATGCTTTTTTTTTTTTTTCCTTCCCCCCCCCCCCCCCCCCCCCCCCCCCCCATTTTTCAGGGGTAGAAAGTAGGGGAGTGCTCTCTCTCTCTCTCTCTCTCTCTCTGTTTTTTTCGCATTCTGTCTGTCAGTCAGTCTGTCTGTCTGTCTGTCGCTCTCTGTCTCTGTCTCTGGGATGGGAGGTACGGGAATAACTCCCCCCCCCCCCCCCCCTTCTCTCTCTTGCACACACACACACACGCGCGCGCGCGCGCGCGCACTCTCTCTCTCTCTCTCTCACACACACACACGCACACACACACACACACACACACACACACACACACACACACACACACTCTCACTCTCTCACTCTCTCCGTGTGTGTGTGTGTGTGTGTCCCCCCCCCCCCCCCCCCCCCCCCTTCCCCTTCCTGTCACACATACCCGGGCCGTGTTTTTGAACGATTATTGTCGTTTGATGGTACCAGAAAAAGTAGGCCTACTTTTTCTGATGGTATCCCCCCCCCCCCCCCCCCCCCCCCCCCCCCCCCCCCCCCCCCCGTCATTGTGTTGTTAGTAGTGCGCAGCTGTGGAAGTGGGAGGAACGGTATAGAGTTGACTAGTGTGCCACGCAACCTGACCGACCCGCCTCGTTCGGCTTTCATCCCCGTCCCAGTCCCAAGAGACAAAGCCTTGATGTGACGGGGGACGCTTGGAGAGTGACTCAATGTCACACGCGGCTCGCTTGTTTTCTTTTTTGTTTTGTGAGCGTGTGTGTGTGT
Organism: Conus betulinus; assembly: GCA_016801955.1. Taxonomy (NCBI): domain Eukaryota; kingdom Metazoa; phylum Mollusca; class Gastropoda; order Neogastropoda; family Conidae; genus Conus; species Conus betulinus. The sequence goes on along the minus strand of JADBJO010000978.1, from coordinate 424,745 downwards.
GCGTTGGTCTTGTCCCCCCCCCCCCCCCCCCCCCCCCCCCCCCCCCCCCGCCCTCCTCTTAGCTTTGCTTCGAAAGTTATCGGTGACATGTTTCCCGATGTGCCGCGCGGATTCAGGCGTGTATCGGTGAGGCAGAGAGCGCACAGATTTCAGTGGTGATAACTCACTGAGTTCCCCAGTGGCACTGGTATAGAGAGAGAGAGAGAGAGAACAGTTCGTGGCGACCTCGAGGAGGTAGGTAGGTAGGTCAGCATGGGTTACTCCCCGCTGTCGCACGCCCCTGCCGCCACCCTGGCCGTGGGGGAGGAGAACCTCGCCGTCCACCACCACGCCTCCGCTGCGCCGCCGTCCCTCGTCCCTGTCCCGGGGTGCCTGAGCCGCCTGCAGGAGTTTGTGTCCGCCTCCGTCCAGCGCGTGGTGGAAGGTGTGCGCGGCCATGGGGTCAGCGGCGAGAGCCACACGGCTGGACCAAGGAGGATGACACAACAACGGCAGAGCGGCGGTGACGCGGACACCGGGGATGAGGAGGCTGGGACTGGCCGAAGAGGCAGTGGCAGTGTCGCTCCGCTCTGCGCCGACCGAGGCTGGTGGTGGGGAGGGAGAGGGCGGTGGGAGCGGCCCGGGAGTGGGTGTGTCTGCTGTCAGTACTGTTTCTGCGGCTCGTGCCTGAGTGTCTTCAGCTTCAGCCTGCGGGCCCGCTCCCGGAGGCATGTGACTATAGGTCCACTCAGGTAAACCGGATTCGGTGCCTCGCTGTCTGTCTGTCTGTCTGTCTCTCTCTCTCTCTCTCTCTCTCTCTCTCTCTCTCCTCTCTCTCTCTCTCTCTCTCTCTCTCTCTCTCTGTGTGTGTGTGCCAGTCCCCGTTTGTGTAACAGCAAGCGAGTTTTCAAACTCATACCTCACAACTTATATGACTGCCCTCTCTCTCTCTCTCTCTCTCTCTCTCTCTCTCTCTCCGTTTTTGTTTTTAGCTAACTAAACAGCATGGCGAATTTTCAGACTTCATGCCGTACTATAAATTACATGTTCCTCTTAAGTCTGTCTGTCTGTCTGCCTGCCTGCCTGCCTGTCTGTCTGTCTGTCTGTCCTCTTCCTCTCCTCCCTCCCCCTCTTCCGCTCTCTCTCTCTCTCTCTCTCTCTCTCTCTCTCTCTCTCTCTCTCTCTCTCTCTCTCTCCTCTCTCTCTCTCTCTCTCTCTCTCTCTCTCATTTTTTTAGGCAGGTGGTTGAAGTGATGATGATCTTGGACACTTAACACACCGAAATATCAGCCACTTGTGTTAGCATCGTAGTTGTCAGTTCAAAGACTCTCTTTCTGTGTGTGTGTGTGTGTGTGTGTGTGTTGGGGGGGGGGGGGGGGGGCAGTTCAATGCCCTCACAGCGTGCAGGCGGTGGGAACTTCATATAAGTTCATTCCATGGTATTCGCACTGTGTTTTAGAAGTAATAGTCATAGTGCATATTCAGTGTATTCCACTGTAGTTGCTTTCAAAAAAGGGGCACGCCGATTTCACATATATCTGTGATAGTATGTCAAAAGTGTTATCAGATATTTCCAGAAGATATGACAGTTGCGGATATCTGGTCGTATGTACATGTAGAACAGAGCGAGGATTTCAAACACATAGTTCATTATGTGTTCAGGACCGATACAGCCTTTGTGGTCAGCTGGATTGTCAACTGTTACTGCGATGGCTTATGTGATACCTGCCGCAGGGTCGAACTGTGGACGATGAGTCAGACGCTAATACAAATAAAAGGATAACATTTACAGCTGTAGTAATTGTGCCACCACAGCCTGACACAGCGGTAGAAAGGGGGAAGCCACAGCAAGGTATTAATCCTCTTCGGCTAGTTTTTGGGTGGAGAAGGGTGGGAAGCGGGGCGTGGGGGTCATGTCTGCAAAAAGCCTCGGGGTTTGTTTGCTCTCTCTCCGCTCATTGAAGCGACTTGAAGGGATTGACGGAACATGCCTTTCTGTGCTCGGCGGTTGGCCGTGTCGTCGTCGTCGTCGTCATCGACTGTTCCATGAATGTAATACCTCACAGCACTGGCCGTTTTCCCCCGCATGGTGGGCGGCCAGGATTTTGTGGTGGCCCTGACTGTAAGAGGGAAATCGGTTTTGGTGGGCCCCAATGGTTTTTATGCAGCTTTGCCTCATTAGGTTTCTGCTGAGGCTTGTGGGGCTACTCGATCGATTTGACCCTGGCCACTCAGTTCAAGAGTGCACGCCGACCTGATTGTGGGG
>JADBJO010000978.1:417500-420000 GCA_016801955.1 Conus betulinus | reverse complement strand
AAGTGAAGTGAAATAAATAGTTTTTGAAAGGTCCACTTCGAATGATTGATTTAATGAATTCTTCACGACACAAAAAAGTGCTGCTTTTAGCCAAAGACAGTTTGTATTTACCCTCTGATACAAAGGAAAACCAGTGTCAATGTGTGGACACACCTTCAGTTTGTAGCCTGACGTCGCTTTTACACTCTAATGTGAGAAGAGCGCGCGCGCGAGCAGAGGTGTGTGTGTGTGTGTGTGTGTGTGTGTGTGTGTGTGTGTGTGTGTGTGTGTGTGTGTGTGTGTGTGTGTGTGTGTGTGAGAGAGAGAGAGAGAGAGAGAGAGAGAGAGAGAGAGAGAGAGAGAGAGAGAGAGAGAGACTTTGAAATAAAGTTTCGAATATTCTTTTCTCTTGAAATTCAAAGCATCTACTGCTTGGAGACATGTGTAATTTCCAGAGAACTCGTCAGACAAGACAAGATTTTTTTTTTTCTCTCTGCCCGATCATTTCAGAGCAGAAAGTTTGATGTTAAATTTGTGGTTTTGATGAAAAGAGAAATTCGAATTGAACGACATTTCAGATTATGAAAAAAAAAAAAAAAAAGAAGTAAAAACACTGAGTGTGTTATATACACGCTTTCTGCTCTAACACAACGCATTGTGCTTGAAATCCTCCCTCCCCCCCCCCCCTTCCCCCCCCCCCCCACCCCCACTCCCATGTTCATCCCCTAAGTCCGTGGGTCACCATGCGCTGACTTAACTCGGGACGTGCGCCTTCGTTGAGTGAAAGGCTTTTCACCGTTGTTGTTGGCCAAGTAGGAAGTTGGAGGAAGTGACACAGCGTGTCACAACAGCCACCATCAGTGGCGTTCACATGGCGGTGCCATCACATCGACCCACTCACTACAGTCACCACTGACACTAGTCTTTCACTGCTCGGTCAGTTACTATAAGAGCAGTAAGTAAGTGTTGATGTTATGCCTGCATCTTATGTATACCACATACCTGTTCAGGTTATATTCCTTAGAACGGAGAGAGAAAAAAAAAATTGCTGACAGGTAAGAAACCACCTGCCTGTACAGAGGGCAATAGTTGCACAGCGTTCGTGGCTCCGAGTTGAAGTGGGCCAAACAAACCCTTGTGACGTTTTCCAGTCAAGTGGGTAGAGCGGCAGTGTCGATTACAGATTTTTTTATTTTATTTATTTATTTTTTTTTTAAGGTTGTTTTCTTCTTCCCCCCCCCCACCCCCACCTCTCAAAATATGATGGGTCGTTTGTACCGTCTTATCTTGACAGGTGTTTTAGTCGAGTTTTTGTTTTTGTCTTCTTTCTTCTTTCTCCAGTTTGTTCAGCTCTGCTTTGTCTGTCCGTCGTTTCCTCTGTGTTCCCGCTCTCACTTTTTTTTTTTTTTTTTAAGTGTGTGTGTGTGTGATTGCGTGTGTGAGCGCGCGTATATGGTGTGTGTGAGTGATCGTGTGTGTGTGTGTGTGTGTGTGTGCGCGCGCGCGCGAACCCCATTCACTCACAGGATCTCCTCCACTCCTTTCTTTTTGTAAGGCTGACTTTTGGAACGACACTTGCACGCACGATGACAATCCACATACTAGTAAATGCCGCTTTTCTGCCAGTAAAGCAAAGCAAGTCAAGTTTCTAACGAAATGTTGCGAGTAGTGGCAGGCAGAGTGAAGCGGGTCGGGGTGGATGGATGGACGGGAAAAAAAAAAGGATAACGAGGATGGGGAGAGGAGAAGGAGGGGGTGGGTAGGAGGTAGGGGGGAACTGTTGACACCAAAACTGTATGTCACAGTCATTATTATCCCTGGGCAGTGTTGTGGGTGGGCAGGCGTGGTGCTTGGTAAGGAAGGCTTGGAGCAACGTGTCCGTCCACCTTTCAAAACAAGGATCATGCTTGATGTTGTGAAGCGCGACTTGTTACAGGGACGCGACTTGTGAAGCGTGCTGGCTGTGGGGATCGGGGAGACGTGTCAACAAGAAGTGACATGCCTTGTCCCTCCCGTGTTGCCACAGTTCACTGAGGAACAGTGTCGTCAGATTTAAGCCAGTTGTGTGTGTGATCAGGAACCGACATTTACATTTACAGACGCTGCAGTCACGTCTTATTTCTCTCTCTTTCTCTGTCCTGTCCTCTCCTCTCTCTCTCTCTCTCTCTCCTCTCTCTCTCTCTCCCCCCTCCCTCCCCCCCCCCTCTCTCTCTCTCTCTCTCTCTCTCAGAGAAAGAGGGAGAAGGTGAAAAGGGATGAACATCCAAAGGAGACCCCCCAAATGTCAATTCATCAGTCATCAGAAAGAACTGGGAGGAGAACAAGAAAGGGGTCACTGAAAGCACAGTTGACATTTTTCCTTGGCCTTCGTGAATCGTAGCGCTCCGCCCGTTTCCTGGGGGGGGGGGGGGGGGGGGGGGGGGGGGGGGGGGGGGGGGAGGGGGGGGGGGCGGGGTGGGGGGGGGGGGGGCGAGCGAGCCTACGGAGTGAAAACAATCGTGTTCAATTCCTGTGCAGCCTG